>OX276338.1:34347418-34947418 GCA_946251815.1 Dasysyrphus albostriatus | reverse complement strand
CATACGACGCTTCTGGTGGTCAAGCGGCTTCAGTTCTTGCGTCAATTTAATCTTGCCACAACGTCGTCACAGAGATGCCAAACGCTTAAGAACGACGTGTGAGAGACACATTTGGGCTTTCTGCAACTGAAGCCTCAGCGGCAGCAATATTCTCGACACTACAGATACTTCTTTGTCTCATTGGCACGGGAACATTTTGTACTGTGCCTGTGGATTCAAATTTTTCCACTAGACGCTAAATTGTTGTCTGCTAGGTAGTGCTCTTAACGTTGAGGCCACTGACTCCGAGTTTGGGTAGTAAATTTTAATAATTTCGACTCTTTGTTGGCTCGTATATCTTTTCATCATGAAATGGCAAACCTTACTGAAGAGAAATGTCAAAAGAGCGGCAAGAAATATGACGTCGTTTGCTATCCCTGTCGCTCTACTTTTGTAGTGTTCCTGTTGAAAAACCCTTTATTTCTTAAAGAGTAGGATTTTTTTAAATTTTTTAATTGGTACTCTTTGTTGATTTATGTTTCTTTATTTCTCATAATTTCCAATAACATACTCGTATTTGGTGCTTTTCACCTATTTTGAAATTTTTGTTTCATTAAGTAACTAACACGCTTATTTTCTATGCTTTGGATAATTTCATTTCAACAATAAATGAATTTGATTCCTGTATAAGGAAAAGGAATGTTAAATAAAAATTGCAGTTTAAATTTTTTTTCCAGATCCTGGAAAGCATTTTAAATTTTAGTTAGAGTAAAAAATAGTCTTCGATTATTTTAAATACTCCATTTTTAATTAAAAATAAATTATAACTAAATTATAACTTTTTTTAAATATGGAATATTTCCATTTTGTGAAAATGTAGTGATTTGTTAATATTTTACTCATGTACGTAGTGACTTTTTGAAGAAAATAATTGTAGCAAAAGCGTTACAGTTGTAGTAGGGGGGCAACACTGGTGGTTTGTGAATAACACAAATATTATTTGAGTTATGAGTCTCATAAACTTAAGAGTGCTTGATGAATACCACCCTAAATCTGTTAATTAATTTTAATTTGGGTCTAATTATACCCCCCGATTGAGATCGTATTTATGCATATTGCTTTTAAATTGGACAGTAGCAGTTGTTAAAGCACGGAAATCGCATCCTATATTTAACTACGAGTATGTTTATATAAAATTTGGCATTTGATAATTTTAGTTTGAGTTGAATTTCATTTCATAATAACATCGTTGCACTCATAAACTACTAACTCCACAGTGCCAGTGAAAATGATTTCGAAAAGTGGAAATGCTTTGGCAATATTTCTTCTCTAAATTGCTCTTTTATTTTCCAATAATTATTATTATTTTAGAATAAAAGCAGAATCTACAAAAAAATACCTATGTCAACCGGGGTTCTTCGAGAATGTCATTTTTTTTTTTTGGCAGATAAGCTAGATGTTTCAAAATATCTTTTAATGAACAAATTGTTTATATTTAGTCCGATACCTGCTACGACAAATATCTTACCACTAAAATGATAATTTATTTAAGATATTAAATGTTTTCTGATCAAAACAGCCTGATCATGGATTTACGAGAATAAGGTTAATACATATAATGTTTTATGTAAATTCTCCAAGAAAATGACATATTTGATTGTAAATCGTGTCAAAATGATTGAAATATTCGATAAATCTAAATGTATAAATACCACCGTCCTCCTCAACACCTTCAAATAAAAAACCCTTTCATATTCATAAATTCTGCCAACAAAATATAAGAACAAAAACTCCAATTGAATATGTTGTTAATAAAAAAAAAAAACTGATACCTTACCACAAAATCTGATATCGCCTGAATTGTAGTTCAGATTTACATATTTATACAAGTTTACCCATGAACATCTTTTTTTCCTTAACCAAGACACGACCCAACTGTCAAGTTATCAAAAATCGAAATGATTAATGATAGAATTACTTCGGATTTAATAAATTAATAGAAAAGGAGCTGGTGACAGTAATTTGTTTATGATTTAATTGTGTCGAAGAAGTTGATAAATGTTTAGTTAAGAACAACTTCCTTATATGTACTTACCTACATTTTTTATATACTTTTGAGAATGATATCAAATCAAGAAATTCCTCTGAGAGTGAATGTAATATTCCCTCAATTAAAACATTACCAAAAGTAACTGGAGTTAAAGAATCATAAGTGAAACCCAAGAAAAACTTTATTAAAAATCTTTTTTATAAAACAAAAAGTTATACTTGAGTCAACTAAGTTATTCAGCTTTGAAACTATAACATAAGTTGCCTCCAGCTCCCTAACTCTAAAACTTGTTATCCATCCTCAGGAGATTCGCACTAAATTTCAATTTCAGGTGACCACAAACAATAAAACTAAAATCAACCAAAAAAAAAAAATATTATAAATTTTTTAACAAAATAAAATACCTACTTCATCATTTTTTTTTTTAGCGAAAAAAAAAATGCCCCGAAGGGAAGACTTCACCTAAGTGTGAGTTATCGATCCCACGAGAAGTTGTGCCCACATATATCTCATCCGAGGGTTATAACTTAATAAATTCCATGGCTAAACAATGTTGCCATTGCATTCCAAACAGTTAATAATTCTAAGACATCGATTTTAATGCCATCTAAGTGCGGGTTGAACTGTCATCGTGTTCTGTGCGGCTTGGCTTGGCTTGAATAGGCTTGAATTGGCTGGGTATAGCTGATGGCTGACTGGCTTGGTCTGGCCGCAGGCTTCAGAACTGAGCCAGCTATAAGAACCACCATTTCTGACCAAATCAGTTGAATCGGTATGCTTCTTGAGTCGTTTGGCCGCTCGGCTATTGCTGCTGCTGCTGTTGTTGCTGTTGCTATTGCTGACGGTTAGTGACACAGTTGGCTTTTTGTGTTGAGATACGAAATAACAACGACAACAACACGGCATTACGGCTCCACCGACAGAACACGAGATCGCAACAGGAACAGAAGCGACGACAAACACAGCAGCCTACCAAAGTTATCGAACCGATCAGACAGGATTGTTGCTTGTCTCTCTCTCCATGTGGACTTGGGATGCAAGTTATTTTTTTTTTTTGTTTTGTTCTTTTTAATTTCTTCGAATGTTTTCTGTCCAAATGGAGGACCAGGAGTTGGCAGCGGAGGCAGGTATATAGCAACTGAGCAGCTCCACAATCGAACATAACAACATATTGAAACATCGGAACACATACCACCTTCATCTGGCCACAAGAATCAAGGCTCTGGGATTCAAGAAATGCTTGCTCTTGCTTCTTGTTGCTGTTGCTGTTATGCTCCGGTATACTGATGGTGCTGATTCTCAGATGCTGATGATGCTTAGGCTGTGGCTATTGCATGCCACCGCTACCGCACCTTGCCGTCACCACCACTGCCGCTACCGCTGCCATTGCGCCAGCCGCGCCGGCCGCGACAATGACGACGACGACGGGACGGTCACTTCTGTTGTTTAGTTGTTGGTGGTGTCTGTTGATTTGTTGATTTTGTTCAAAACATTCTTTGCCAGCCTGAATGGATGCAATGCTTGTTCACTTAGGTGACATTTTTCTAATAGTATGCTTTAGTGGTATGTGTACTTTCTTATGTTTTTGTTGTTGTTGGTTCTTTAAGTTAGATGACAACGGATGGTCGTTATGTACATTTATACAGTATACCTATGTCTACGAGCTTATGTTTATGCAATGAATACCTAGTTTCTCAATTTTGCATCGAGTCGGGTCGTTGAAATTTTTTTAAATGGGTTTTAAGGAGTTTCCTGGTCAGTTTTTAAACAAGAGTTTTATGTGGTAGCGCATTTTTTTTGAGGTTGTTCATACCCCTAAATAAATTATATAAGTATAATATTCTGGTTCAAAGGGATTGAGGTTAAAATTCTTCGTTTGAAATTTTCAGAGAAAAATTGTAGACATTTTGAAATAAAAAATGTTATTGAACGTTTCAAACGACCCTTGTTATTCAATTGGACGAAAAAATAATTCAAAAAATTTCGTATGACATACAAAATTTCCAATATTTTTGTATCATTAAGATTTAATGTTTATATACCAGAGATTTGAAATAATGATTACTATTTGTAATTTATTTAATTTTCAAGTTCAAGTAATTGAACTATGAAATAATGATTACTATTTGTAATTTATTTAATTTTCAAGTTCAAGTAATTGAACTTTTTTCAATTATAATTACATAAAATTGTAATGAAAAAACCATACATTTCCATTACTTGTAATTGTAATTGAAAAAAATTACTTATAAATTAAATATAATTGGAAATAGTAATGGGTTTTTGAAAGTAATTTATATTATTGTTTATTGTTTACTTGGATTGTAATTAATTAAATATTTGTATTATTTAAACATTAAAATAATAATAATAAAAGTAAAAAGAAATATTCCAACTACTAAATTAAAACAAATAGGCAAAATGCAACGAAATTTTACTAATACTAATTTAATTATTGTCAAGAAAGAGATTATTTAAAAGACGACAGTAAATTAAAAAACTGATGAAAGTGAATAAAATATATGTTAATTAATTTAAAACAACGCAGGTACAGAGAACTATTTGTGTAGCAATATCACAGAAAATGTAATCGCCAAAAACAATGCAATTGACAATTAGATACTGACAAAACTAATGATTACAGATTTTTGGATTATTACTATTGTTTTCAATTATATTTGTGTAATTGATCTACAAGTAATTGAGACTTTTCAATTACGCGTTATTAGTAATTGAATTTATTCAATAACATTTAAAAGTAATCAACAAAGTTTCGGAGATTTAACATAGAAGTAATTGAAATTAAACTTTTTTATCATTACTTTCGAACTCTGGTGAATATGGAAACAGCGTGAAAAATTGTCCATATATCAAATATAATTTTTTACTAAGGGCGTTAGGGGAAATAGTGATTTGTATGGCATGCGCACAGTGACTCAAAATGAATCAAAAACTCAAAAGGCGGTCTTTAATCTATAAAAACTCATGACGTCAATCAATTTGGATGAAATTTTCAGATAAGTCTTAGGTTAAGGACGTCCTAAGAAATTTCTTTCTAATAATATAAGAAAAGTGTAGTGTGTTTTAGAATTTGTACGCCCATTTCTAGGGACATTTCCAATAGATAACATTTTTTTTAAATGCATTTTTAAAATTAAGGCCATATTTACGAAGTTTTTTTAAAAGGCAAAATTCTTTCATGTCTTAACTTATGTTATGTAGATCAGTGAACAAACTATGATAAGGAAAGTATTCCATAGTTAGTGTTTCAACCGGTTTTTTTTTCAACATTGAAATATACTACAAAAATTAGTAAGCCTTCTAACTTCTAAGAAATATTTTTTTTAAAAAGCTCTAATAAAACAAAATTTTGGTAGAGCAACAGCTCATGAACAAACCAGTGCTTAGTGACTAACAACTCTCAGCTATTCCTGTGTGTGTGTTGTTGGCAGAAATGGAATAATTTTTTGCCGAGTCCAAACGGCTAGATAAGAAGCACTTTTTCATGACAAGTATACTCTTGGAGGATGTCAGTTCCTTGCAAAAAGTGGGTACTTTGGCAAACAAACATTTCTGTTTTTAGGTGGCAGTGGCCTGGAATCGAACCCAGACCTTTGGCATGACATTTTTTTTTTAAGTTTAACTATTTTAAATTTTTTTTCAATAACTAAGATGTTGTTATAATTGACCAAAGCCTTGAGGTAGAATATTTTATCGAAATTGAAATTTGTCAAGATCCTTTTGGGCCAAAACTGCGTAAAATTATTAAAGTGGAAACGTTTAAATGGGTTGTAATGGGTTGGTTGGGTGAATAACTTTTGGTTTTGAATAAAAATTCCTTTTCTAACCGCCATATTAAAGCCTGGGGCCTCTACTTTATTTTGCTTTAAAATATTTTGAGCGTGTTCTTGCACGAAAAAAGTTTATTTAAGCGTAATTAATTAAGAAGATTACAAATCTTAAATCTTTTGAATTTGTTTGGTTGATTTTTGTAAATTTTTCATGCTTACATTTTTTTCATAAAAATTTCGGCAGCAAATTTAATTTTGAAAACAAATTTTAAGACTTAGATTGCAAAATTACATTCAAGAAATCGCTCACAGCAATAATGCTTTCAGAGATGTAAGAAATATCAAATTATTTAACCGTTACATATTTCTAAACTCTAATTTTCTTAAGTTATATTGGGCATGTTGGCTGGAAATGGCACTGTACATATATATATATTCAAAAACCAGCACTGCCAGAGAAGGTCCCTACTGTTAATTTTTGCAGTTATTTTTAATTAAAAAATGGTAGCAACCCAAAAACTGCGGAGTATTTCCCTGGTCATAATTCTTTGCTTCATCGAGTCTCAAATAAAGTCAACAGGCTATGTACCTTATAAATAGTTCACACTAGACATAATTTTTAGTATATATGTGAACTAAATTATGTAGATATAATTATGTAGAAATATGTAAAAAAGATTAATTTGGTTTATTTATTTGGCCTTCGAAAAAATCAGATGACTATCTTTCCACTACGACAACCCTGTCAGACTGTGGTTTTGTACTTAATCTGTCTCAAATTAAGCATACACAAAGTTGTAGCCTTGTACCTGGTAGGTAATGGTCAAAGTGGTTGGCAGGGTCGTTAATGGCTGCAATCTTTTATGAATGCAATCATTATCATTTATTGACTTCAATCAAAAGATTGCATTCATTGTCATTTTCATTTTGAGATTAAAACTTCAAATTTTGAAAAAAAATTCAAATTTTTTGGAGAGTAAATCGTCTAGTGGGGGAAAATCATGAATATAAAGAAGATTGGTATTTGTCAAAAGGCCATAAAAAAATCCAATTGACTATGGATAATCACATTTTTCCGTAAAAAAGACAGGAACGTTGTAATGCACCCTCGAACAGTTTTCCTAGTAAAAAATATCCCCACTAGGAGAACTACGGCTTTATTTGGTTACGTATGTACATATGTACATTAGGGTGGTCCTTAAATTAGACGTAGTCCCAATTTCCCTAATTTTTTCAGATTTTCATTTCAACCCCCTGGTCACCCTATTTTCACTTATGGGTAAAGGATTATCCTTATTAAACGCGAAATTAGATCAGAATGTATATATTAGATTCAAACTACAAACAAATTGTACTGGCGGGGCGGTCTATTACCCCCCGTTCAGGCAAGAGGGGTAATTTTCTAGAAATTTGGCTAAACACAGAAACAAAATATTTAAAAAAAAAAACGGGAACACTTACAATGCCACGCCTTAGCTTTTTTAAAGCCATGATTTCATTCTTTAATATGCTTCCTAAATAAAGTTTTTATTTAAGATAGTTTCTGAAAAAATAATTTAAATCTTAAAAAATTATATTTTTTTTTTAGTTTTTAAGTTTGAAAATTATTTTTTCAAAAACTATTTCCAATAAAAACTTTATTTAGAAACCATATTATAGAATGGAATCGTGGCTTTAAAAAAGTAATGGCATTGTAAGTGTTTTAAATAATTTTTGAGATACTTACCCCTCCCGCCTAAACGGGGAAAAATAGATCCTCCTCCGATACTATTTTTTTTCTTGTCTTTACCTAATCTATACCCTCACATTGTTTTTTTTTGCGTTTTATAAGAATCACCCTAACCCCATAATTAGTACCTTTAAGTGAAAATAGGGAGACCAGGGTGGTGAAATAAAAATCTGAAAAAATTAGGAAAATTTTGTTTTTCTATGTAAAACCATTTGATGCCTATCCATCTCAAAATTAAAAAAAAAAAAACCTAATATAAGTATCACCCTAATGTACATACGAGTATTTAAATCAAACTTATAAATTAATGTCTATACTTCCTATCAAAGCAAATACAATAAGATAAAGGAATCGAGTTGTGTCAATTTAATGTCATTTGCAATAAGTCTTCTTGCTTCTGGAACCAAACCTGCCCCAGTTACTCCTACACAATTTTATTTTAATATTTGGTAAAGTTATAAGTCTTTTCTCTTTAAAAAATTTCAACATTGAGGTATTACATATTTTAATTTTAGACTATATTAAACCTTTTATGGTTTTTTTGATTGTAGGTGCCTTGGGCTGTTAGCATTATAAGTATTTTTCAACTCTTATGGTTAAGGAGGTTGTAACACTTTTAATAAAAAAATAAATTTTTTGTTTTAATAGTTCAACAGAATTTACTAATGGAAACTATATAGACAAACCATCGTAAACCTAAAGTAGATACGAGTATCTGTAGGATGAACCAATAAAATATTTAATAAAATTCTGAACATGCTTAAGAACCTTAAGAACTAGCTGAGTAGGTTTTGTGCAAACCTATGATTGTTCACGAAAATCCATCAATCTTCAAACAGCCAAATAAGTACAAAAATAAAATTCCTCAATGCCCATAAACAGCATCCAATCTATCAATCAAAATGCATTTATATCAATCAAAATGTGTGCATATCCTTGCGATATTTTATACCTACAATACATAAACACTCGTTTTTATAGCCCAATTAAGTCCAAACCAATAAATCATCTTACTGAATTCACTTTCGATTACCCAGCGCATTGACATGAGGCTTAAGTCCCCTACAGGGCACAGTAACGCACTCATTTACTAAATTTCCATACACATAAGCTAAATTGTATGCGTTTATGGCGTCTTTTGCTGCTTCAATTAATCCCACATCGGGCTGGAGCCGTATTTTTTTGCTTTTTGTAAAGAAACAAAAAACAAGCGTCAGAGGCGTTTCCAAGGACTGCGGACTGGATGTTGTATATTGTATAGCACCAATAATAATAATTAACCTGATCCACAGCTAAATGCCTTCAATGGACCGCGAAACATGTTCCTTCGGCTTTGCTCTCCTCTAACAGTGGATGCACATGCACACACAGTTTATGTCTGTCTGGATAAACGGTTTTGTTGCAGAGCACATCAGCCACAGCCCAGTCAGTCCAGCACCCAAAAAAGAACGATGAAACCACCTTCTTCTGACTTGGGTGTAAGCGCCAGTCAGCCAGCCGGATCAACGTTGGTGGCACTGGATTCGATTCTTTCTTTAGCAGAATTATGTGACATGGCATTTGGGAAATATAACCTCGGGACTTCACAACTAAAAACGTTCAATCGAATGATATCCAAATTCTGATGGAAAAAATATTTGTTTTTTTTATATTTGTTGCAAAATTATATTCAAGATTCCTTTTGGCCATATCTTCTCGTCTTTTTCCTTAGAATATTGTCCTACTGTGCATGAATTTATGATGGCAGAAAGATCTCGTCTCATATAATAGCGAACTTGGTGGTCGCCAAAGGGTTTCGGATTTCAAAACATAACACTGATGGCCACCGAATTCCAGGTAAGAGAAGCCCCCACACAGCGTGTGCTTGCGCAATATTGAAATGTTAATTGGGCGGAAAGAGTTAATAGGTGTGAGGTGAATATCTGGATAAAAAACGGTATTTGAATGTTTTGGCAGGTTTTTTTTTTTTTTTTGTCGATGTTTTGTTTTATTTTTTGTCAGTCAAAGACTGACTGTTTTATTCTGTCTAGACATAAAAGGCGACAGTAAACAAGAGCGTGCTTATTAAACGAGTTTTTTTTTTAATATTTTCAGTGTCACCCCGAAAAAAAAACATTTAATATTGTTGGCATTAGGTTTCGCTTTAAAATTGTTTTGGATTAATGCAGAGATTTTCTTTTCAAATCCACATAATGATTAATGTTGAAATTGGAATACATACATAGCTTACCTACCTATACAAAAAAAGTTGGGATGGTGAGAATAATTAATGATAATATGATGATACAATTTTGATTCATTCCATTTGCTGGTAACAAATTAGGGAAATAATTAATTATTAAATGACAGAAGCTTGGTGCTCGTATATCATTACATAAAATTTCTCGTTTGAAATAGTCTAGTAGTCTAGTTCTTTCTTACATATTAAGTATAGAAACCCTTGGGAGTTTATAATATTTTACAGATTTTAAGATTTTACTAAAAAAAAAGATCTCAAAATTCTGCCAGACTGTTGTGTCTGTATGTATCTTGGCGTATAGTCTAAGCCTAGTCTTATGCTAGTTTCATAGATGAGAAATTCAAATTTTTTCTTAGCCTAAAAATACCCTAAAGATACCTACCTACTTCCATTATAGAACCGTTTTAGAGCTTATCTTAAAAATTCCTACAGTTATTTTGAAAAATTAAATATTTGAAATACTGTAGGCCTTTTTAAAAAATCGCCTTTTAATGGCCTTACTGATTTTCAATCAAAATTTTAACAAACATTTTGGTTAAATAAAATTGAATTTTTACAGGATGTTCCCTTCTTTGTGCAGAATATTTAGGGGATATTCCTAAATTTTTCCAAAAAATTGACTTAGAAATTGACGGTGGAAAAAAAAATATTTGAATTCAACGAAAATATGAAAACTCTTTAACTTTTTCAAAAGGCAATATTTCATTATTATTTTAAATCAAGTCGTTTAAGAAATTTGTTTTTGAGAAATTAAATATTAATGACAAAATTTTTGAAAAACCACAGTTTTTAATTTCTTATTTGTTTTTTTTTTCGAAAAATGTGTTTCAATTCAGTTCAATTCAATTCAGTTCAATTCAATTCTTTACAATTCAATTCAGTTCATTTAAATTGAATTCAATGTAATTCAATTTAATTTAATTTAATTAAATTCAATTCAATTCAATTCAATTCAATTCAATTTCATTCCATTCAATTCAATTCAATTCAATTCAATTCAATTCAATTCAATTCAATTCAATTCAATTCAATTCAATTCAATTCAATTCAATTCAATTCAATTCAATTTGTATATTATATTTATATTTATTAACAATTTCAAATTTAAGTAAATTCAACAAGATTATATCTTTTAATAGAATTGAAAATAAGTGTTACCAAGTAATACAGCGTAACTATAAAATCAAAAAGAAAACGAAAATAAAGGATTTGACTAAAAATGAAAAAAATGTTATGTGTGCTTCACAATCGAAAAACAGCTACAAAAAATAGTGTACGTAAAACGTGGTAAAATTTATCTTAAGCCTCTTTGTGATTCTGATTAGGCTTGTGTAGTTCACGAATGAACTAGTTCAATGAACTAGATCACTTAAGTGAACTAGTTAACTAAATTCACACACTTAGTTCACTAGTTCATTTAGTTCGTTAAAACTTGCTCAATGAAAGAGAAGAGTTCATCTTTTTTATATTTTCTTTTAAGTTTTTTTTTTTTTTTTTAAATAGACAATAAGACTTCAGTTGAATGTTGAAGTAAGTTTGAAGTTGGGCTCATATTTCAATTTTCGAATTCTAATATAACTCCCTCTTGCTTATTCACAAACTGGACAATTGAACTAAATTGAACGAACTAGTTCAGGAGCGTGAATTGAACTAAATTGATCGCTCACTCAAATGAAATAAACTGCCCAACTCTATTTGTGATTGAGCAAACTAAAGCATTTCCCCTAAGTACTCTGGGCTCCTAGATAATGCTGTGAAGGTTAATAATATTTCTTAATCTGAGGAAATTTACAAACTTATCCCTAATATCGAGGTTTAAATATGCGATATACTGACATATTTTCGTATATTGTGTGTAAAACGCAAGCAGTCATTGAAAGCTACGTTAAGTTTTCGCTTACACTCAAAATCTAAGCCAGGATAAACAGAGTAAATGAAAGTGAAAAATGGTAAAACTAGGGTTTTAATAAGATATCTCTTCATTTCTGAATTCAAAAAATGTGATGAAGATCTTAAAGAACGAGGAGCAATTCAATTCAAATCAATTGAATTGAATTCAGTTCAATTCAAAGCTTTTCAATATGTGCATCTTAAAATACGTGTAACATTAATTGAACTTTAATTAAATTTATAATAAGAATAAAAAGAATGATAAAATCAAGCCTGTGTAGAGAGTAATTCTAAATGTGAACTATGGCGTATGTGGGATATTTATTCATTTTTCATTTTTTCAGTTTTACATTTCTGGCCATGATTCGGATTATGAGGGCTATTTTCCTATCCGATTCGATTACGATCAAGCGTAATTGCCTCGTTTATTTCTTGGGTGGCCTAATACCTGAAGACATCAATCATGAAATTGAAGAAGTGTCCACTTTTTTTTTGAAAATTTATTCATGTATGTTGCTCTTTCATACAGCATACCCTTCTGTTTTTTTTCTAATTTTTGAAACTCTCCGTTTATAATTTACCAATGTAAGTATTTTCGTGTCTGGTTGGAGACCACATACAAAATTTAGTTTCTGGTCTAGGCCAGTCTTTCTGCTTAAGCAATGTCAGCTTAACTATCACCTTCGCTTCTATTACAAGCTCACTGAAAACTTCCCACACTCAGAGAAAAAAGCAGGTATAACTAAGCAATTTCTGGTTCATAATACCTGATTTTCAGGTTGTTATTTCTCAACTTGGTAGATCAGGTCAATTGCTTATTTAGATACGTGATTTTAAAGTCGTGTAAAATCAACGTAGGTTGCAGGGAATATCTGCATGACATCATGTAAATTTAACACTGCCTTTAAATAGAAAACTCTAAATGTTACCTGATAACTTTGTTAAATTTACCTGTAAATCTAGTTAAAAAAATATAAATAAAATGTTAAATGTCCTGTAAATTAAACATGAAGATCTAGTTTATTTAACATGATTTAATGTTAAAGCAACCCTGTATCAAATTACTATTATGTCTGGGATCCATGCGTCAAGGTGTCATCTCTTACATTGCTTACCGTCTAATTCATTCTGCATTATTCTGAAAGTATAGCAATTTATTACTGTGTTTATTATTTTATTTTAAAAATACTTGTGATGCTTACTTAGTTTTGAACTGGAAACCTCTCACACGTGGGGATAGTATGCACCCCCTGGGCTACTTCACTGCATATAAAATTTGTGCCAAATATCAATTAATTGAAACTGATTCTGTTTGGATGGCTTGAGTATGTATGGGATTCAACACTGGTGCCATGATGAAATGAGCTGGCATAGTTTTTCTTTAGTATGAGGCCAGGTTAAATTCAACAAGTAAACATTGTTAAAATAATTATATAAAACGTTACTTCAACATGATTTGTGGTAAAATAGAAATTCATACCATACAGTGTTAAAAAAACACGATCTCACTTAAAATTAGCGCTATATTCTGGTCAAAATTTCTTGTTTACCAGAAGTGTTAAAATATCAGGTCATCTTCTAAAATCAACTTGAATATGGTAATATAGGCCACCAGGCTGGTTTAAATCTCAATATAAGGTTATTAAAATCAGGTAAATTTCTGAAATGTCTGTAACTTTATATAAGACGATGCACCTCGTAAATTTAACAGGGCTCGGGTTAATTATTTTCCTGACTTTTTCCTCTGAGTGTAGCTTTTTACTAAACCACATTTGCTTTGAAGAATCAAAATCGTGCACAGTTTTAAAATGCCAACGGTGTAAGAGAAACATTCTACATATTTTTCCATCATCTGTCTAAAGAAAATTTCAGTACATCATATTTAAGTGGACTAAAAACAAAATTCAGAATTCCGATATTTAAAAATGGTTCATGTTCTTGGAAATTCCTTTCTTTTTATAGAACAAAATCGCATGCTCTCTTAAAAGACTCAAACAAAATAAAAAACATCTAATCGTTTTACTTTTTCCCTTTTAAGCTTATTATGCAATTTTCCTAAGACTATACCTAAAGTATTTCATCTTATTTTTCGTAACTTCATTTTTGTGTATATAAACCTGCCTATTGCTAAGGAAAATTCTAAGCCTTACGTAACTTTATTCCATAGGCTCGAGGCGGTACAATCCGCTTACCTTATACTCAACATGTTAAAACCAATTGCTTTCTATGTAGACATATCTTCCTAAAGATATTCTAACTACTGCTCTCCCACTAGCCTTGTGCGCTTGCTCATCAGAATGAAATACCAAAGCTAAGTGCTGATCGTTTAGCTGTAATTATAATAATTCTTACATAAGACGTTCAAAGCGCAAAAAAAAAGTTTTCAGAGAAAATTTTGCACTCGTAAGTCGTAACTCTGCGAGATGATGCAAGAGATGAAGTAACTCAAAAGTTACTGTGCGGCTTAGAATACATTTCTAGCACATTATTTTTCTATGTCGGCTTAAAGACAGTTGAGAGATTTAGAGAGGTTGGAAATAGGAAATGAGGGACTTAATTTAAAGCGAAATTCTTATGGGTAATTTCCTTTTTTCTTATATATATGTAAATAGAAGCTAAAATGTAAAAAAAAAACACTTAAAAAGATTCCTAACTTCAGCATCATTATTTAATATTTATTTCTCATGATTTCAATGGGTTACAACTTCAAATCAAAATCGATCCCACACTCTGAGAGCCCGAGATCGCTGAACTCAACAATAGTCCTTAAGTGGGAAATTTCTAACTTTAAGTGCACACTATATGCACTACCTATGCAATGCAGTACTACCTGCATGATAATGTATTGCTATAAAAGTGGGCGTCAGGAAAAAAAACTCATTCTCTGGATCTGCCAGCAATCAATAAAATACAAAAAACAAAAAAAAAACGAACGTGTTCCTTCTCTCGACAACCTTATTCTGCCTTTAAAAGGACACAAAATTCAAATTATATATCCAAATGAACTCACATCCATCTATTCACTGCCGTCACCACCACACCGCTGCACTGCACCCGCTTTAAGAATGAAAAGTCAATAAAAGTTCGCATTTATTCAATTCGAAGAAGGTGTGAACATTATAGTGAACCTCTCTTTTTGCCAAAGTCCCATCGTTCCTAGAGGAATCTATATGTACATATGCATGTTTGTAAGTATGTGCTGTGCAAACCTACAATGTATCAAGTACAGTAACTTCTGATGCCATGGCTCTATACTACTTGCCCCTGCAGACATAAACTTATAGTTACACATTCTTTTGGCCAAAGAGTATGTGACTACCACTTTTCTGGTGCTGTGCAACTGCTGCTGAAGCTGATGCTGTTGTAGCAATTCACATCCAAGTGGCCAGAAGATCTGTTCAAATATTTGTTTTTGCCCAAGCACCACATTTTGTGACTTGGGGTCGCGATTTATTCTCTCATTGCAACGCGAACAATTGCATTAAGGAGCCACTTACATTCTACCAACGAAACGAAGTTTAGAATTGCAAAGATATATAAACTTATTGCCAGGGGCGTATTTTTAGTTGTATTGGCCTTGTTTTTAAACTGCTATATGTCCTGCAGGTTTTATTATTTTAATTTTAAGTTTGAATTCTTAAATCATTTTGAATAAATTATTTAAACGTTGGATTTTCATAAAAAGGTTTTTCATATTTGCTTTCTCAGCCACTGATTGCCTTGGGCCCCTAGTGGAAACTTTGTATTACAATTTATTTTAATTTATTTAAAAAAAAAAACAAACTTATATCTTCTATTGTCCTTCCTCTGAAATATATTTGTTTTTTTTTTTTCACTAATTTGAAGCTAATTGCATTAATTTAATAATTTTTTATTGAAGAATAAAAAATAGCGCCTGACATCTCTCAAAGCTCTATAGTAAGCCCCTGGGTTGATCCTAGGATATTAGTAGGATATCTATAGTGTTAACATGATGTGTGTTGTTTTTCTTAGCCTCAGGCAAAATGATTCAAAAATGTCTGGTGTTAGCTTAAGCCTCCTCCTATTCTACACACCTTTACGAGTCTAAAAAAAGGCTATCACACACCACTTTAAGTGTCATACACCTCTTAGATATATGTACATATATATACAGTGTCTCCTCATTAATGTCTTACAAAAGGGGCAAAAAACGGGGGGAGTAATCCCTTTTTCGTGAGCTGATCATAACACACAGAGGAGAGATTTAATCTCTCGGAAGTCGAAGTCGCGACACAAGTTAAGAGTCTGTAACTTTGAATTATGATGGTGATGACAGTTGTGTGATATTTTTGTTGTTGTTTTTCTTGTGATTATGAATTTACTAAGACGAGACGTGTCTTTAGAGGATTTCATTTAACAAAAATCCAGGGACAATGAAACTTGGATATGTTCTTGACATTGGTTACCTATGATATGTGCTTAGCAATTTGAGTGACATAACGCGTTGAGTTTATGAATTGACACAAAATCAATTTGTAAATTATTAAAAAAAATAAGACATGTTTCGTGACTTCTTTCAAAAGGCTAATTAAAAACCAAGGAACTAAATCATTCTATAGCAATGACTGCCGCTGTGAATCATAAAAAACAAGCTGATGAATTGCCTTGCTGATTCCGATGGGTGTGTTTGCTCTAAAATATTTCTTTATTTTTTTAAAATATTTTTCTTGACGCCATGCAAGATAATCAGCCGGAAGACAAGCCTTCATTGTCAGTTCTTGTCATCTTATCGTGTTCTTTTCTTTTTGTTTTTTTTTTTTTTTGGTTTGTAAAGATTTGGTTTGTTTGTGTAAAACATGACAAGCAGTAACCTTCAATGGTTTAAAGGCCTTGTGCTTTTATCTGCAGAGTATATTTGTTCACTTGTGGTTGAACAATAGTACCTACATTGAGTAAATACCTGATCAATGTAAACTAATTACGAGGTAGAATGCATATTGCATATTGATTGTTTTAAGATTGTTTGTATACATATGTGTGTAGTACATATTTCACGGTGTTTCAAAGGGTAAATTTAATTCTTGTACAGATTCTGTAAAAAAAAAGTTCTGAAAGATGCTTGACTTAAGAAATATTTAGTTTACCTTTGAAAACAAAGGGAAGCTATTTTTGATGTAAAATAAATAATAATCGAAACAAAAGAGCTGACGTGCAAACATGAAAACTCTTAAAGAGTCTGCGAACTGAATCACACAATTGACAATTAATTTTCTTACATTGAATTTTGTTTTGTTTATTTGTCATTTGAGGCCCATATTATGTATATAGACAGTATTATCTGCTTGATTGATTTTGCAGCTTAAAAACTAGAAAGATGTATTTTGCTTTAATTAATTGAACACCCGACTATAATTGATCGAAAAAATCAAACAAAATGTTCGGGGCAGTTATTTTAATTTTTAATTTATTAAGTTAATTATTATTAATTAATGCAATATACTAGACTAAAAATTAAATAAAAATACTTAATATGCTCTATGTGTTCAAGAAAATTGTTTCTTCAAGTTTTTAAGAATTTTAGACAGATGAAGATGAATTCTAATTCAATACCAAAATTTTGTAGGTAATTAAAAAAAACATGTTTTTAAATGTTAAACATTTGCTAATTACGTTTTAATTTGCCTGTAATTGAGTCTGTGAAAAACAGATTTTTGCACTCTTTTTTTAAAAGATGAAAATATATATTAAAAAACATTTAATAAACAAAATGATTGATTTAAATTGGTATTGGCAAGTCATAATCTTTCCAACTTTTTACTTACGTACAAATATGTACATTGAGGTGGTCAAGGTGTTGCGTCCTCCAAATTGCCTCCCAATACCAAAAATATAGCCCCCAAGATGAAAACGGGAAAACACCATGTAGAATGTTCAAACTATTTTTTTACTTTGGAATTTGTATAACTTTGATTATTACAAACTGGTCAAAAAAGTGGGCCTATTATTTCTGTTTGTCTGTCTATCTGCTCGACTGCAGCCTTTACTACATAATCGATTGTTTAAATTTAGAGCAAAGCGTTTTTTGGTTATTCCCTCGGAATTTTTTTTTCCTTTTGTACCATTTTGTTTTTTTTTTTAGGAATTTAACAAAATCTTATTTTTTTTTTTCAAAAATCTGAAATTACGATTTTTCTAAAAACAATGCAATGAATACATTTTAGTTAATACTAGCTTTTGGATGTGAAACCATTTTTCGGAAAATAGTTATTAATGGAACCTCCCTTAGGGCCTGTATAAAAATACGAGCAGAAAGTGCCAGAAAAATTCGAAAAAAAAAATTATTTGAAATACACACTCACCTTAAACATCAAAATGCATTCCACAAATGAGCTACAATAAAATTATTTTAAAAAAATGTCAAATAATTAATGACATCTCTATACAAATCAACTGTACATCATGTCATATGACAAATAAAATACTTTTAAAAGTTCTTTGATACAATTTTGTTGCATTTTATTTTAACTTACATCTTACTTTTCTATGATTCATCTTTTTTTCCTAATTTTTACAATTAAAATTCAAGAAGTATACAGGGCCATATTTAATTTTCAATTTTCTCATAAGCTATTAAACTGATTTTGAACATATTTTTATACAAAAGTTTTAAAAAGTTAAGATAGCTTTGTGAAACAAAATTTTTAAAAAAGAATTTTTTGATTTAAAAAAAAAACAGATACGTAAATATTTAATTTTTTTTTTTGTAAGTTCATTGCATATTTTTAAAACAACTCTATTATTAATAATATAGTTTTTGTATGTAAAGAATCTTAATGTGGTCTGCCTATTTCTAAAATCAATTTTTCATCAAATATTTTTTTAACAGATTTTCAGGTATCTTGAAAACGGTCCCATTAATTTAAATCATTTTTTAATTCAGAAGCTCTCAAGAAGTTTAAAAATTATTTCAAATTTCTAATTCAATATTTTTTAAAAGTACTCGTAGATATGTGCTCCCAAAATTGTCAATGATTCTTTGGATTGTGAAAAAATGTCAATTTTTGTTTTTTTTTTTTTAATAACTCATAACTAGGTAAAAATTTTTTAAAAATATTTAAAAAATATACTGTAAAGAATATTTAAGAAATAGGCGCATGGTTAAAAGTCTAGAAGCCAAAAGTCCATAATGGACTTTTGACTCACTTGGGTGGGTTAGAAGTTCATAAATGCATTATGAACTAATAGCCCACAAAAGTGGACCAAAACTCCAAAGGGAAGTGGGTCGAAAGTTCATAGTTTTTTTCAGAATGTGAACATAATTCCATACTTTAGTCAAAAAATGCAAAAGAAACTTTGCATACCACCCAACCTCGCACCTTCCCCAAATCTTACAGTGAGCACAAGCAGGGCTCCGCCGCCGTAATCCTGGGTGCATGCACTGCATTTTTGAGTAACTCACGCGAATAAACAGTGAGGTATGTTTGTAGTTTGTATTTATTTTTCTGCAAGCCCCCTGCTTGGGCTCACTATAAGTTTCTTTTGGATTTAAATAATCTGAATTTTAAGAAACTTCGAATTTTTTTCTATATATCCAACAATAATATCATAATATGCACTTTTGGCTCATCTAAGTTGTCCAAAACGCCATAGACTCTGAGCCATAAGAATTTTTCCGGACTTTTGGCCAACTTAGGTGGGTTACAAGTTCATAATACATTTATGGACTTCTTACCCACACAAGTGAGCCAAAAGCCCATTATGGACTTTTGGCCTCTGGACTTTTAACCCTGCGCCTGATAAATATGTAACTTTTAGGTAAAAACAACGGTGCTTTCCATACTAATTTAAAAAAAACCGTTGAAGAAAATCTAATTTAATTAATGTTCAATAAACATTATACTATTTTTGTATCGAAAATTAAAAAAAAAAATTAAAATAAATAAAAATGTTTTAACTACTGTTATATTTGAGTCAAATGAAAAGCTAAAATGAGCTCAACACAAAAAAGCATTTCGCCCAGGAACGATGATGAGCCCAACTATAGTACCTGGGCAAACGCATTATGGAGTTGTGCTCATTTGAACTTTTAACTTGAATTTAACTTGAAATAAATAAATAAACAAATATACATGGTAATTCGTAAAAAATGCATAAAAAAAACTAGAGTGAGTAGGTTTGGTTAAGAAAAGAAGAAAAATCGGGTTGTATTCATAATTCTATATGTGTCAAAATTCAGATGTCAAAATTCTGTTTTTCAAAATTCTGTATTTTAAAGTTATAGAAATCCAAAAATCTGTGCCAAAAATCTGTTTCCAAAATTCTGCATTTCAAAATTCTGTAAATCTAAAATTCTGTATTCCAAAATTATGGATTTCAAAATTCTGTATTCCAAAACTCTGTAATTACTCGTAATAAATTAAAAATCGTTTTGATAATGAAAAAACATGTCATTTTTTCCTAGTTCTTACACACAATTCCAAAGAAACTAAAAATACTTTCTTTATCACAATCAACATTTCATTTATCAGATTTGACTCGCTATACAAGAAAAACCATTCATCCGAATGAAATAATTTCTTCGAACTCTAGTTCTAAATATTTGTTAATTCACTTTTGCATAAATGGCCCACTGACCGGAGGACAAGGCCATGGATTCCCCAATCTATGCCATCTTAACAAATTTTTTCAGGAAGCTTTTTTTCAAGAAATTGAGAGGTCCTTCAAGAGCCATGAAATGTACCTATCATCTTGGCTTTGGGACCCAACACAAAATTGATGGTCACTTTCAACCACTTTTGTACAACTAGAACTAAGATATATTTTTAGGGAGGAAAATTTTAATAAATAGTGAAAGAATATTTCACATTTTTAGAAGAAGAATTTTGAATTTACGGAAGAATAGAGAATTTTGGAAACAAAATTTTGGAACTTACAGAATTTTGGTTTTTTTTCCGGATTTACAAAATTTTAGATTACAGAATAATGGAAAAGCGGAATAATGGAATACAGAAATATGTTCATACAGAATTTTTGATCTATATACATACAGAATACGCTAAGCCGTTTTTGAAATAACGAGTTTTCAAAAAATTTGTATTTTTTTTTTAAACCAAAAATAATTTTTCAAAATTTTGATGTGCAATGAGTATTATTGACATTTTAAATAAGCTTTTGCAAAAAAAGTTGACTGAAATCCTTGGAGTCGATAATGAGAAAATTGAAAATAAAAAAAACGTTATCGTTAATAATAGTTTTTGGTTATAACAATTATTATTAAAAAGACGTTATACCTGCAGTGATTCACTGATTTTCTTATCAAAATCGTTGGAGCCGTTTTTGAGACCAATAAGCTTTTCTTTAATGGTCAAATGGCAGGTGCCATTATTTTTTGGAGCTAGAAACAAATTTCAATTTCCCCGATGGAAAGGTACAAGAAAACTTCAAGTTCAAAGCTTTTAGAAAATCACTTCAGTAGTTAAGGCTGTAGGTTGAGATACAAACAGACAGGCAGACAGAATTGTGCCAACCACTCTTTCGAGTTTCTATCAACTTATTATCATATTTGATTGTTATCTCGATTTTTTTTTGCTCGAATCCAAAACTTGCACTATAGTACCTACACCTACATTATGTATATCACAAGTAAAAAAATCTATCGTACCAATTATAGATATAACTTTAAATTAAAAACAAATGGCTTACTATAATTGCTGAAATTAGTGGACTTTTTTGACTAGTTACTGACTAAGAAGATGGCATACCTACTTGGTTTTAAAAACATCCCACATATTGGATGCCAAGATTTTATTGTTGATTAAATGATCTGCGGGTGGGGTTGAAATGACTCGCAGATTTCTTCTACATGTCCTTACTGTTTTGACTTTTATCACTAATTTTCATACTTAAAAGTCCCGCATACAACATGAAAGAAACCAGTTTCAGAACATTGGATTTGGAACATCGAATCGAACTCTTTCAAAAGGTCAACATGAAGTATTTATTTTAACAGCTTTGTCCAACCTGTGTGATGATTGTTGAGCCTGAAGGATTACATACATTTTTAACTAAAGTTGTCATCCCCATTAGCAATTTTTAAGTTGAAACAGATAAATAATGTAAAATATGCGATTTCAATTATTTTAAACCGCACTGATTTTATCTCTTGAAAATATTGCATCCCAAGAATTATATTGTAAATGAGTTATTTACCATATTACATTACTATTCATCCATAATTTCAATTCATCGAAAAACATTTCATGAATTACAACATAAAATTGATTGTCAATCGATAGAGCCATACACCGAGCAACATCCCACAGCACCAGCTCACCTACAACTACAGGACAGTTCATTAGGCTAAAATATGTTGCTTAATTTTTCTTTAAAAAAAATATTTAACAATTTTCTACCGAAAACTGATAAAAGACCAACGACAACAATATTTTATCTCTAAATTTGCAACTAAATGCCAAACTAATTTCGCCTACAAGACAACAAAATTACCAAGTTACGAAAATATACACATAAAAACCAACAACTAAAATACACCAAGCCATGTGTTCATAATAATTACACCGTTAATTTCGGTATCTTTTAGTTGACATCACGAATATTTTTTAGCTTAAGACAAAACCATAGCTCAGATTATACAAGTAAACAGTTCGATCAGCGAAGCAGGTAGCGCCCTCTACTGTGACCTATGTGCGGGTGGAGTACCAGCTAAAGCTAATTGGCATTTTAAAAGTATCTAAATATCTAGCTATATGCGATGAATTTATTAATTATAGATTCAAGATATTTTATCATCAAACTTGTGAAAAAAAAATTATAGACTTTTTATGTGCATACTGGGCATATAGTGCTGAGTGATTTGAGGTAGGTTAGGGTGTAGACACACAGCACACTCGTTCGTGCACGCGTGCAGATTTTTTCTCCTCAATACTTCTCACGTTCTGTAATCGAAAAAAGTGTATCTATCGAGGTATATATGTAGATATGTATAAATATTTATGTGAGTTTAGATATACATACATATAGAAAAAATCTGTGTAAATTTTGCAGCAGGTTCTTCTCGGGCTTCATGCGCACTCTAAGAGACTCTCAAGTCTCAACTCACTATCAACATTCGTCGTGATGCTGAACAAGAAATAACAAAAAAAAAACATACTTTTTAACAAAATTGTAATACAAACCTGTTCTAACGAAATGCATGCTAAGACTAGCCTATAGCATCACCATCATCATCATCATCATCGTCGGTCGTCGTCGTCATCATTGAGCACGGTGCACATTGAACTTGTGCGATTCTGAATCGATCATGCACCTCGGTTTCAATCTTAGAAGGAACATTTCACCATCTAGATACTTCGTACTGAAATGAAAATAAAAATTAAAAAAATATTTCTTGAGGACAAAAGGATCTTGGAAGTCACGACAGAATCGTTTAATGAATCCATGGATTTTGTTAGTTTTTTTAATGATTAAGTTAAAGTGTTCCGTAAATGTCAATTTGGTATCGAGAATTATGCCCAGATCAGAAAACACAGACAACTTACAAAGAGGAGAAGAGTCTAGCGTATAATTAAAAGTTGTACAAGTTTTTTGCGTGAAAAAGCACATAGTTTTACATTTGTCAATATTCAATAAAAGATGGGTAATATTGCACCGTTTCCTAAACCTATTTAAATCTTTTTGCAGTAGTAAACAATCGTCAATAGAGGCTATTTTTTTATAAAGTTCTATATCGTCAGCATATATAAGAACTGAGGAATGCTGTAAGAACAAAGTTAAGTCATTAATAAATAATATAAACAATAAATGACCCAAACAGCTGCCCTGAGGAACACCATAGTTAGCATTAAATTGGTCAGAACATTCACTACGAAAAGTAACACAGTTGTTTTGGAAGTAGACAAGAAAAAAATTCCATGGGAGGAGGGTAATATTTCCCACTGTTTGGACTGGAGGGGAAATTATATTAAGAAATTACATAAAATAGAAAACATTTTATTAAAAAACAACATAGCCCCATATATGATTTTTTTTAATCAAGTTTTTTTTTTGTAATACGAGTTAATAGCTTTTGCAAAAATTATTGTCAAATAAAAAAAAATTAAAATTTGAATTTTTCTTCCAAATATTGAGTTGAAAATATTTCTTGCCAAAACTGTTCTTAAAAAATCTTTATTTGAAAATTAACCGAAAGAGTGGACTTTTGGCTTTCCAAAAAGCCCCAAAACTCAACTAAAAGTGTTGCCATTTTCTTCGTTAATTTTTTCTATGTAATGTATTTTCTTATAAAATTGCTGCTCTTGCAGAAGAGAAATATTATTAATTCTTCTAACCTAGTGGTTATGCAATAAAAAAATAAATTTAATTGACTCTTAAAGCGACTATAAGGGAAGAAAATAAAAATCTAAAAAAATTGGGAATTTTGTTTTCTTGATTTGGAGCTGATTTAGGCCCATCCAAATATGTTAACTAAATAAAATTTTTACTACCATCCTTATGTACATACACATGTTTCTGAAATATTGAATTTTCAAAAAAAAAAATGTTTCTAAAGAAATCCAAATTTCCAGCTTAATGATTAGGAATTCTAATCTTGTTGGATAAAGTTTACAGTGGATTTTTGTAAAAGAATTCATGGAAGTTGAACTGAACTTAATACAAATTGCGTATGACAAGGCCCTCACTACGTCACTGATGAGTCCAAGTGAGTAAGCCGGACGAAACGCCCATAAAAAGCTATTTTGAATCAATAATTCAACAAGTCCAACTTTAATGCTAAGTCTTCTAAAGGGTGATTTTTTAAGAGGTTTAGAACTTAAAAAAAAAAAAACACAAAAAATTCGAAAAAATTAATAAAATATTTATTTGAATCGATAGTTTGAACCTTGCAATTTAATGTTTAAAGATAATTTCATGCAAATGTTGACCGCGGCTGCGTCTCAGGTAGCCCATCCGCTGAGTCCAATTTTGGCATACTCTTTCACACATATCGGCCGGTATCTCACGAATGAATGCATGGATGTTGGCTTCCAGTGCGTCAATCGAAGCGGGCTTGTCCCTATAGACATTAGCTTTGACATACCCCCACAAAAAATAATCTAATGGTGTCAAATCGCACGATCTAGCCGGCCAATTGACCGGCCCGAAACGTGAAATTAACTGTTCACCAAACTCGCCTCGCAATTGCGCCATTGTTTCGCGTGCTGTGTGGCATGTGGCACCGTCTTGTTGAAACCACATATCATGCAAGTCAAGAACTTCCATTTCGGGCAAAAAAAAGTTTGTTATCATCGCTCGGTAGCGTTCACCATTGACAGTAACGCTGCGATTCGCATCATCTTTGAAGAAATATGGCCCAATAATGCCGCCGGCCCATAAACCGCACCAAACAGTGACTTTTTCGGGATGCATTGGTAGCTGTTGCAATGCTTCTGGCTGATCTTCACTCCAAATGCGGCAATTATGCTTATTTACGTACCCATTCAACCAAAAATGAGCCTCATCGCTGAACACAATTTTTCGATAAAAAAGCGGATCCTCGGCCAGCTTTCCAAGAGCCCATTCACCAAAAATTCGGCGTTGTGGTAGGTCGGCTGGCTTTAGTTCTTGCACCAGCTGTATCTTAAAAGGCTTTACGCCCAAATCCTTCCGCAAAATTTTCCACGTAGTGCTGTAACAAAGGCTTAACTGCTGGGAACGGCGCCGAATCGACATTTCGCGGTCCTCTGTCACACTAGCTGATACGGCCGCAATATTTTCTTCACTACGCACAGTACGTAAACGTGTTGGTGGTTTAATGTCCAACAAAGTAAATTTGGTGCGAAATTTGGTCACAATCTTCCGAATAGACTGCTCAGAAGGTCGAGAATGCTGACCATAAAATGGAAGCAGCGCGCGATGAACATTTCGAACCGAGCACGAATTTTGCTAGTAAAATTCAATAATTTGCAAGCGTTGTTCATTTGTAAGACGATCCATGGTTAAATTGCAAACCAAACTGAAGCTGTTTGACAGTGACACAAGGTACTAAACACACGTCAGCTGTCAAAACCAGTATTGCCAAAACCAAACCAGCTAAAGAATCACCCGTTATTATAAAAAAACCTTCTAATCCAAAATTTTAGTTTTTCAAAAATTTGATATGAAAAATGGACATTTTCGGAAATTAAAATTTGTTGAGCCTTTGATAAGAAAATTGAAATAAAAAACCGTTATATGGGAGGTACGGTAAATTACATTTTTGTTTTTTTTTTTTACCAGGAAATCTACGATACAAAAAGTATTCTACTGATTTTAACTTGTAATAAAGATACAATGGGTGTTTTTCTTTTTTAATTCAGAATATAGAGCTCTGAACAGAGTCCGAGCATATCGAGCATGGTCTAAAAATCCTTTGATCTGAACCAAACGTGCTCTGAGCCCTCTGAATTATTTTGGAAACACACCTGAACAGAACACTAGCTGTCAGAAGCTTGTGTTCAGCATTAAATCTGTCGGCTCAGTCATTTAATTCTGAGCTCATAGAGCGCGCTCTAAACAAACTCAGAACACACTCAGAACGAAAATAGAAACAAGAATTTTTAGCTCTGAACACTCAGAGCTTAAAAAGAAACAAATTTTTGTTTGACAGTTCGGGCTCCACTCTGAACTAAAAAATAAAAACGCCTTATAGTTCAAGTTTTGGATTCGTGCAAAAAAAAATTTTTGGAGGTAACAATCAAACATGATATCACATAAAAAAATGGCAGGTAAAATTCTGTCTGCCTCCCTGTATCTCGACCTACAGCCTAAGCCATTGAAGCTATTTTCTTTAAAATGTGTACTGGGCAGAGTACCAAGAACTTGGAACAAAGAACTTCACAAAGTACTTGTACTCTAGCTTTTTCAAGTACCAAGTATATTGTATTTGTTTTTTTAAGCATAAGTTTTCTTGTAACTCTCCAGAGGGGAAATTCAAGTTTTTTCAACTCCAAATATAACGGTTCCTGCTAAACAACAGTTATCTCAAAAACTGCTTCAACGATTTTCATAGAAAAAAAAATTAGTTTATAACTGTAGGTTTTTGGTAGAACGAAATTACCAAAAGCCGCTATTAACGGTACCTGCGTGATTCTCTGCCAACTGTGATTCTTTCAAAAATTAAAACATATTGGCAACAATTTCTGTTTTGTTTTTGTTGCTATATTTAGTCGGGGTATCAAATCTGTCAAAGCTACAACCAACTCTTAAAGAACAAAAAATATGGTGAAATGTACTGAAACTGGAATAGACGATAATGAAATTCTTTTACTTCTTTTTATTTGTATTTTGTTCTTTCTCTTTTTGACCACACTTCTGTTGACATTCTTGATAACTTGTTATTTTTTGACCTCTTGATATTTTTGCTTCCTATATTTTCTTTAAAAATTTATAACTTTTTCGTTTTTAAAGTTTATTCTTCTGAATGGCAACCCTTTTCATTATACTGGGTTATTACTTAGTATAATATATATATATATATACGGAATAATTTTTGTTTGCCCCGCGCGAGGCAGTGGTACCGTTCATATAAGAAAACTGGTACAAGTTAAATATTATTGCAAAGAAATTATTTCATTAAATTTCACGATGCCACGGTACTGACATCTACGTTACTGACATTAAGACATTTTATGTTATGTTATTTTATGTGTGTAATTGCCAGAAAAAATTTAACATTATGCCAACATTAAACCAAAACATGCTTAAAAAATACTACCACGGAACTGACAAATAAATTTGTGACACACTTTTTTCGATTGATAATATATCACTCTTAAAGTACAAAATCGTTAACAAAATAAAACGACTGTTGTAAACTATGCATAAATAGTGCTTCTTTTAGAATACCACCATTCAAACGTCTTGAAACTAAAAGAATATGGCCGTTTTCGGGGAAATCTTTTGAATTCAAAAATTAAAGTAAATCCTGGAACAACATCCATTCGTTATTAGTTATTTCAGCAGTAAGTATTTTGACTTATTTTTTGCTAAAAATTTGTAGGCAAACAGTGCACTCAAATTTTTCTAAGAATAACATTTCTTTTCAATGAAGTATTTCATTAGAAAATAGTAGATTTAATTGGAAAAACAATGAATAAGCCCAAGCCATATGGAATAAGTAGCAAATTTAGTTTTGATATCAAATGTAGATCGTAGTGTATTGCCATTTACCCAAATCAAACCAAAAATATATACTGGACACAAAGAATCACAGTTGGCACGGAATCAACCACCTGCCTTATAATGATTTTCTTGATTTTCCACTTTCTCATTAACAGCTCACACGATTTCAATCAAAATTTTTCCTTTCAAAGGTCAGTAATATTGCATATCAACATTTTGAAAAAAAAAAAATAAATTTTGGATTTAAAAAATATTTTTTTTTGAAAATTCAATATTTCAAAAACGCGTGGATGAATATTTTTAAAGTAAGGGTCATAAACGTATTTTAATATATTCTAAAAATGAGCCAGCAAAAAATGTTTTTAAAAAATATTCCAAAAATGTTATATATACAAAATTTTGTTTTAAGAAAACTGCTCCAAAGATTCCAATTTTTGTTTGCATATACACATTCATATTTTTTTCAAGTAATCAAATGGCATTCTTGTTTTTGAGCTCTTAGTGATTTTACTAGTTATTTTGCAGTTATTATAACGATTCAAATGCTTTTTAAAATATTTTTTTTTCTATAATTATTTTTAAAATTCTTAATTTCAAGCAACTTGAACAGTCGTGCATTTTATTCCTAAATCAAAATCATTGGACATTTTTTTGAGATGTTTGAAAATTCCTTAATGTTGCATGGAAAGTACCTTTATTTTTGGAGCTAAAAAAATAATAAACATATCATCTAGGGAAGTTCCAAAAAACCTTAAGTTTAAAATTTGTAGAAAATAATAATAAATTTTCTTAAAGGAACCCTCAGCTAAAGTTGGTAGCTCTTAGTGATGGTAGTTCCATGTTTTTATAACCCTACATGATATTGATGAGTAGTACCTCGTGGCATAATGGTTAGTGCGTAGTACTGTCAAAGGTCTGGGTTCGATTCCCGACCACTGCCACCTAAAAACAGAAATGTTTTTTCCGAGGTACTGCCTCTTGCGATGGACTGACAAATCCTCCAAGAGTATACTTGTAATAAATAAGTGCTTCTCATTAGCCGTTCGGACTCGGCAAAAAATTGTAGGTCCCCTTCATTCCTGCCAACAACACGCACAGAGGAATGGTTGAGAGTTGTAAGTCACTAGGCCTTGGTTCTCCACGAGCTGTTGTACCACCAAATTTAATTTAATTTTTACATATATTGATCCTTCAGTGAATCATAATATATGTAGGTACTTTATGTATATTAATCCAACTTCAAACATTTTTTACAATCGATAGTTGGCAACTCTGGAATTAACTTTTATTTTAAGAAACCTTAGTTCATTCGTGTTTTTTAATAATCCTTCGATTAATCATGCATAAAAAGTTTATACTTGTTGTAGACAATTTTACTATAATTGAATGATGGTAACTCTAGTTGTGGGAATTTGTGTTAGGAAACCTCATGGCAGCTTCCCTTTTCGTAATTTATTTAAATAGTTTTTTAGTCAATTGTAACTGTAGATTTTCTATAAAATATCTTACAATATTCTTCTTTTATAATCAAATGATGGCAACTCTTGTGTTGGGATTTTATTAAGATTCTAAAGTCAAGGAATATGGTTTAGTGATGGTATTTCTAAATTTTGAATTATTCAATAAACTTTCAGTAAATCAATCATTAATGTATAGTTTAAATTTCCTTAAATATTCTCATTTTAAAATCAAATGATGGCAACTCTTGTTTTCAGTTTTTGCAAAGCCAACTCTCAGTCAGAATTTTAATATGATTTTAATAGAGGTTTTTTTGAATAAAATTCATACAAATTGTTGCTCTACAAATTCCAAACATATCCACTAATGAAATTCATCTTGCTAAACTCTTCAAACCAACATCAAAGCTAGACACGATATTGAGGTTCATAGATCCCTAAGTGCCACTAAGACGAAATTTAAAACCATATCACCTGCCTCGTAGTCATTTTTATTGGTTAGATGCATAGAGGATACACCTCACTCGCTATATACATACTTAATTCAACTATAGAGTATAGGTACCTATAAGAAATGCACATGATGCGCTTAAGCAAATGATGAAAGTTTTAAGGTAGATATAGGTAGGTATGGGTGCGCAAGTGCATCGCATTTTGTATTTATATGCAAGGAAAGAGATGAATTTTTATCACCACAAGAATAATATGGGGAAGAGTCATCTTCCTCTAAGCCGATCAACAAGTACACGACTTGATCTCGCATTCATTTATGCGGCAAAGATCTATTTGTGGCCCTTGTTATGGATCGTCGACGACGACTATCTTCTATACGATTGCAACTATACAGCGGCGCGGCGATGATGATGATGATGATGAGGATGATACCTGTGTATGTACTGCATCAACAACGTCGATGTAGGGCTTATAAAGTGTATGGTCTGGTCGTTGTGGTTTCACCTGAGCCATGGTTTCTGATGCAATAGATTTTTAGCTATCAGTCAGATTAAATTGAATTAGCTTTACATGAGTGATTGAACTTTTCTAATCGGAGAATTGATAGATAAAAGGTATTCATTACATCAAAAGTTAAGGTTTACATAAGGCCATAATAAATTGTTGCAAATATTTTTTGTACCTAAGAAGAATGCAGGGTATTGGACTTTAAAATTGAATTTCTATGTGTTTTAGTATTGATTTATACAACCATGTAAGGGCGATGGACTCCATCGTGGGTTGAAATGCTTTTAAGATTACAGAAATCAGTCTATAGCTATGTTGTAAAATTTTCTATTTTTTCTAGGATTAATCTGTTATAATATAAATTTGTTAAATATTTAACTAGCTTTGTCACCTGTCCACAGTGAATATTAGTTTCTGCCTTCAAAAAAGGACTTCTAAATTTAAAACAAGATTTTCTTGTCAAATTATAATAGCGTTCTCCAGGGCGATGAACTATAGAATAACCCTCCAGACTTCAGTATTCAAACGACTTTAATAATTGATTTATTTCAAAGAAAATCTCTTTATGAATCCTTGGCCATCATTTTAATGGTCCGTGTCTGTATTCAGCAAAGCTATTATAAAGCACTCAAAATGTATGAGAAAATTTTTCTTATTTCTTCCTGTAATCATTTTATTTAGTAGAACTGCAAACATTATTCTTTTTATAATTATTGCAATATACATTAAAAATGTTTTATTCTTATTTCTTTTTGCATTATTTTTATTTGCAGGTGAGTGAATATCTGATGCATAAATATAATATAAGCTGATATTTTTATAATGCTCTCTTGCATGTTTTTTTATTCGGTAAGTGAAACCCATTATAGATTATTGTTGTTTTTTCCTATTGTTGTTTTTTGTTAATTTTATTTCCTTATTAGACTATAATTCGTATATTATTTAGATATACTATCCAACAACTGCATAGATTAATGTTAGTAAAGAATTAATTATATTCCATTAGGTAAGTAATCACCCTGGATATACACATGGTCATGTCTTTTTTATTTGAATGGCTTCAAAATTTTCCTTGCTGTATAGATTTATACGAACATAAGGGCTTCACAAAGATTAACAAAATAAAACCAAAAAAATACAATAAAATATTAATTTTTAAAAATTGTATTTAAAAGATTGGGCTAAACTATTTAAATGTTTAAAATATGGTAAATAATTTTTAAAAAGTAAATACTATAAGTACTTATACCACAACAATTTTAAGAATTTTTATAAACATGGAAAAAATTATGAAGAATCAATATTTGCTTTATAGTGCAGTTTCTTCTTTGGGTGTGATATAAGAAGGCATTTATGTTGGATGATTAAACACTATTATAATAGCAATAAAATCACTTTTTTGGTCTTCATCATTCATTTATCGTAATGTAAAATAAGTTTGGTAGTGCAACAGCTCGTAGAGAACCAGGGCCTAGTGGCTTACAACTCTCAACCATTTTTGTGTGCGTGTTGTTGGCAGGAATGGAGAAGACCTACAATTTTTTGCCGAGTCCGAACGGCTAAATGATAAGCACTTATTCATGACAAGTATACTCTTGGAGGATTTTTCAGTTCCTCGCAATAGGCAGTACCTCGAGAAAAACATTTCTATTTTTAGGTGGCAGTGGCTGGGAATCGAATCTAGACCTTCGGCATGACAGTCCAACGCACTAACCATCATGCCACGAGGTATAACAACATTGAATATAAGGTTATTAAGATCATGCACCCTGTAAATGTAACAGGGCCCAGGTTAAATATTTACCTGACTTATTTCTCTGAGTGTATAAATAATTAAAACTGGTCTACCAAAATTTTTTTTTTTTTTAAATGTTACCAAAGTTGTATATACAGTGGACTCTCGTTAGCTTGAACAGATACGAAACCACGTCTGTTCAAGTTATTGGATTCTTTAAGTTAGTGGACGAATCATTCTTTGTTCCCGGCAATCCTACTTCTGAAAAAGAATCTCTTTTTGTCGATCGTCTCTTTGAATCTGGCCTATTTCAAATAAGTGGAATCTCTAACAACCTTGGACGGTTGCTCGACCTCATTTTTTTATCAGATCCTTGCAATTCAGTCGTCACTGAAAGCTCCCATCTTCTTTCCAACCTAGACCTCTACCACCCTCCTCTTTCCCTTCTTTTCACATATGATCAAGGAATTCCTACAGTTGATTCGGAATCATCTTACTATTTTAACTTTCGTAAAGCTGACTACAATCGACTTAATATCCTTTTAAACAATATTGATTACAACCTTTTTATAAATCCTTATACCCCCCATTGACATTGCTCTTACTTTTTTCTATACTGCTGTGTTCGATTGCCTTATTCAATGTGTCCCTTACTTGCCCCAAAAAAATTGTTTATCATCTCCTCCCTGGTACACGAAAGAGTTGCGAACTCTTCGTAATCTTAGAAATAAACTATGGAATAATTACTTGAAATCTCGGACTCCCTTTGATTTTTCAGTCTACCAACAAGCTTCCGTCGATTTTTCTTCCCTTTGCGAATCACTATACCATGATTATCTTGCCAAAATGCAGACAAGCCTCATTTCTGAACCTAAGCGGTTCTACCAATTTATAAATATCAAGAGAAAATCGGATGGCTTACCTTCCTCTTTTAATTTTCGTGACTCATCATCTGCTGATCCCCAAGTAATAGTTAACCTCTTTGCCAATTTTTTCGGGCAGTCTTACGGTGATGATACAAATGTGCCTGACCTTGAATATTTTAGCTTCCTATCGAACAATCCTCAAACGTCACTTGTTTCTGTCGATATAGGTCTTAGTTCGGTCTGCGAAAAGATCAATTTATTGAAAGACGATTTTTCTCCTGGTCCTGACGGTATCCCTGCCATTTTTCTCAAAAAATGTGTCAATGTGCTTTCTGAACCCCTTTCATTTCTTTTCCGCCTCTCGCTTTCGCAAGCAGTGTTTCCTACTTTATGGAAAAACTCGTTCATATTCCCAATTCATAAAAAAGGTTGTAGAAACGACATCTCAAACTATCGTCCGATAGCTAAACTCTCATCAATACCCAAGCTGTTTGAAAGCATTGTTTACGACTTTCTTTACTTTCATTGTAAATCAATAGTTTCTCCCCTTCAGCATGCTTTTTTAAAGGGTAGGTCCACGACCACTAATCTGGCTGAATTTGTTTCCATGACCCTTTGTGCTTTGGAAAAAGGCTTTGATGTTGATGTTGTCACCACTGACTTCAGTAAGGCATTCGATAAAATATTTCACCAAATTATCTAAATTAAGTTGAAAGCCTTTGGTTTTCCTTCATCTTTTATTTTATGGGTTAAATCCTACTTAGAGAACCGGCTTTATAGGGTAATTTTCAGATGCTCCGAGTCTGAACCTATCTATGCCACCTCAGGCGTTCCTCAGGGAAGCCATCTTGGTCCATTACTTTTTGTCCTTGCTATTAATGATGTTGAAAGCATAACTTCTTTCTGACCTTTCTATTTATGCCAACGATATAAAAATTATAAAAGTGATTTATAACTCTAACGATTCTTTCTTGCTCCAAAAAGACTTAAATTCCTTTCTTACTTGGTGTGAAAAAAATTTCTTTGAACTCAATGTGAGTAAATGTCAATCCATGAACTTTTCTAGAAAACGCCTACTCCTACCTGCCCGAACTTATTACTTTCGCAGTGAACCTGTTCCCGTAGTTTCTTCTATCCGAGATCTTGGCATAATTTGTGATAAAGAACTCAATTTCCGTATACACATTGACCATATTATTGCAAAAGCGAATTCTAGCTTCGGTTTTATAAAGCGTTGGTCGAAAGAATTCTCCAACCCTTACGTCACCAAGTCACTTTTCACCACGTATGTAAGACCCATTCTTGAATACGCCAGCCAGGTTTGGTTACCTTACCAATCTACACACTCACATAGAATAGAATGTGTACAGCGAAGGTTTCTCCTTTTCGCTTTACGTAATCTCCCCTGGTCTGATCCCCATATGTTACCACCCTATGAAGATCGGTTGCAATTAATTGACCTACACACTCTTGCCAAACGCCGTGCTGTTGCCGACATTCTATTTGTCCACCAACTAATTACTGGTGCCATCGATTCTCCGGCACTTCTTCAACTCATCCTTATTAATACCAACCCACGTAACTTTCGATCCATCCCATTCTTCCGCCTGCCTACCCACCGCACAAATTATGGCCATAACAATCCAGTCATCAGAATGCTTCGCCTAGCCAACAGTGTACAGGATATTTTTGATTTTAACCTTAGTTCATCCTCCCTTAGAAGAATTCTTTATTCCAATTACCCTTAAACCCTCTTTTATAAACAATAATTTAAGCTAGATTTATCAGATTGTTTCATTTATTTAATTTAACTATCTAAATATTGTTAGTTATAAGCATTTTATATTAAGATTTTTTTTTTCTTTTTTTGTTATATATTTTTTTTATGTTAATCGACTTGAATTAAGCCAATAATAATAATTATATTAGTGGATCAAACCAACAAATTATTCTTGTTTTGCATTCTTTTGCCCAAACTTGACCCTTTTTCCTTTCTGGTATGTCTAAAAATTTAAATTTAAATATATTGTCTTTTTTTCCTTAATCCCTTAAATAACTCGCACTTCATTTTAAAAAATTGGCTTGGAAATGGAAAAAGATCTTAAGTTAAAAAAAAAAAAAAAAAAAATACGAACTTCCTGGGATTCTCGGATTCCCCTTGTACAAAAATCATTTATCAACGTAGTGAGCTTATAAAAAGAAAAAGAAAAATTTTTCACATAAAATCTGTTTGAAATTTGTTCAAGTTAAAGAGTCTACAAATATATTTACTGTTCAATTTATAGAGTTAGTATATGAGAATTCTAGTTACCGATCCTTGATAATTGTCTGTTCAAGTTATAAAATACCTACAAGGGAAAATAGTATGTTCAAGTTATTGGATTGTTCAAGTTATCCTATGTTCAAGTTAGCGAGAGTCCACTGTATTACAAAATTATTTTTTTTTAAAAACTGCTCTACCGATTTTAATGTTTTTGTATGCACATATTGATATTTTATCAATTAATAAAATGGCACACGTGTTTCTGAGCTCTTAGTGTCTTACGAGTTAAATACTTTTCTCCTACCTTTCTTTATGTTATTATTTGCTTATTTCAAAAGTTCTTAAATTCTAAAAAACTTGGAGCAAGTACGTGTGATCCAGTCCATCAAAAATAATGGCCATCCATGCAATTTTTCAATTTACAAAAGTCAATTTTCTCTAAAGTCGCTGCAAGACTTTTCTTAATCCATGAACTACTTTTAGTTAATTTACCTTCAGGAGCAAAACCATTTTCCAAAAAATTGTTATTTATAATGCCTTCCAAAGAACTTCTTGAAAACTGGTTTTTGTTTGTACAAAAGCTCCGAAAAAGTTTTAAAAATTTTGTATACTTACCAAAACTTTTAAAAATTTTCGTTTCGATTTTTGAAGAAATTTTCAATTCTATCTTGTGAAAAATCCATATTTTGTACTCAAGAGTTTTTATCACTCTTAAATAAAATAAATTTTTTCTTGCTAAATAAATACTTAAACATGTTGGTAACTCGCATGTTACTCTTTTTACTTTTTTATTTTCAATTTTCTTCAAAATGATTATTTTGATTTAAATATTTTTTTATACAGAAGCTTCTAGAAAATGTTAAAAGTTTCTCTTGCCAAAATTTCTATTTTTTTTTTTGATTTTTAAAAAATGTCTCAAATTTTTTTGTTTGAAACTCAAATATAATGAAAACTTAATAGTCGATTTTTATAAAATTTGGTATTTAAGGGTTATTTTATACTCTATTAAGTAGATATTCAAAAAAAAATAGTTTTATGAAAAAATAACTGTTTCTTCCCTTAAAATGTTTTTTTTTCTTCTTAAAATTGGCTCCTACAATTTTTATGAAACTTTTTCCGTATGCTTAAATTAGTGTGATATACCAACTAAAATTGTAAACATTTACTAATAGCAACTATTATTAGTACTTCTTATGGAATATTTTTTTTTTGAATTTTCTCACTATCTGCCAAACAGACTTAGATTATTTTTTATATAGAAATTTCAAATAATATTAAAAATATTGCATATCAAAATTTCCAAAAAAGTCTTTGAATTTTAAATAAAATTTCAAATTTTTTTTTGAAAATTCGATATCTTCAAAACGGGTTGAATTTTTTTTTTAATTTAATTTTCTTACTTATATTTGCGTACTAAAAATTAAAAAAATGTTTTAAGAATTTAATATATGTATAACAAACAATTTTTTAAGGAAATTGGTCAGTTTTCTTCAATTTTTGAACTTATGGTTTTTTGTAACCAGAGGGAAAATTGAAATTTTCACCACTTAAAATAACGGAATTTGACCTACAACCGAAAATGAAAATTTTATTTACCTCAAAAACGATTCTAACGATTTTGATAAAAAGAATCAGTTTATTATTGTAGGAATAGTGTACTTTTTGATAAGAAAAAAAAAATTACCGAAAACCGTTTTTAACGGTACCTGACATACAACGGTTTTTTAAATTTTCCATTTTCTTATTAACGGCTTTAGCGATTTCAGTCAAAATCTATATGCAAATGTTTTTTTTTTTAAATGTTTGTAATATTGCATATCAAAATTTGGATTCTTAAAAAAATATTATTTTTTTTTTTGAAAATTCAATATTTCAAAACGGAGTTAATGAATTTTTATGAAACTAAATTGTATTTTAGTACATACTCAAAATTGGCATACCAAAACTATTTTTTTAAAATTTTACTAAAATTTTGTATATACAAAATTAATTTTTAAGAAAACCACTCCAACTTTAATTTTTTTTGTACATATTTATGCTTTTGAGCTCTAAGTTTTTTAACCAGTTGTTTGTAAATACAATCAAAAGAACGATTTAAATGCTTTTTTTTTAAATATTCTTATATCTTTTTTTTATAATTACTTCCATATTTTAAAAGTTCTTAATTCCAAGCAACTTGGACATAAGAGCAAGGACGTGCGATCCAGTTGAGCATTTTATTTATCATATTTACAATCTTTAATCGATCTTAAATATTATTTTATTTGAGATTTTAGGACAATGAGTAACAAATTTGAAAAGCTAAGATATTTAAGAATTTAAAATTTTGGCTTGGATAACTTCTGATGCATAAATGTAAAAATACTAGAGAAAATGTCAAAAATGCCAAAAATTTTTTGATGCCAAAAAGAAGCTTTATTATTATTACTCTTAAAAAAGAAATTATTTTGCGCTAGCCTTTCGCATAACTTTTATTATTATTTCAAGGATTGAACTACCTTGGCAATGATCAATATAATATTAAAAGTCATTTTATGTGGAAAGTCGGGCCTTTTTGAATTTTTTTTCGGCCAGATATATTAACTAAGTCTTGAGCTTATTTTTCCATCAAAATAACAAATAATTTTCCTTTCTAAGTACCTAAAAATTGAAAAACAAATGATTAACCATAAGAGCTTGTATCTGCAACCCATATGGGTGTATTTAATATTTAATTTAATTTTGTTTATTCCCACAGATATAACTTTTATTTTTGTGCGATATTTGTTATTTAAAATTCACCATTGAAGTGTAATAGTGGCTTGCCAGCTTTGTGCTATGCACCATCATCGTATACCACACACCGCCACCATCGGCAAAAATGGTTCTACATTCCATTATTCAATCCATATATCTACAATGTTTTTAACTGTAGGTCCCTTCCTATATAACCTATTATAATATTTTCAATTCACGAAACAAAAATGAATATAATATTGTTTACTCAACGGGATGCAATCAAGAGTGCAATATGGAAGCTTTTACAGTTCTGATTTTTTGTTTTTCGTGTGTGTTAATATCACGACCGAGGTGTGTATAAGGAATGTTAAAAAATATAAACTTACATACTCGTACATACATAGATATATGAATATTGTATATTTTTGTGCATATTTTTGTTTTTGGTATTTTTTTTTTATAGTGCCTAGCTTTAAATTGAGTTGAATGCACGAAATGGAATTTATAAATTTACTTGCTGCAGATAATAAACTGACAATGTGCATTTTTTTTCTTTAATTTTGTTTTGTTTATTTTAAGTTAATGTTTGTTGAAATAATGAACCTATAAACTAAATGAATAAATAGGGTAGTCTGTTAATCTCTATTCGCAAAAATTTCAAATGCAAATAATTTTATTTAAAAGATTCACTTAGAGCATTATTTCTGCCAGAGAAACCAATTTTAATCTTATCTAGAAGCATGGTCAAATAGGAAAAAAATACTGCTTATAGTCAAATATGTCAAAAAAGGTGCCGTGACATAAAGTCAAGTGAACTATAGCCAAATTTAAACATTTTGCCTTTTAAACTGACATAAATCCAACTCTTAAAATTTGGCCTTATGTCACGGCACCGTCAAAAAAGCAACACTGTCCACTGCCCTAAAAAAGGAACCTGCTACTTATATCGGGTTGTTCAATAAGAGCGCTACAAAAGTTTTTTTTTTAAATAAAACAAAAACGGTTTTGGATATCAATGAAGTTCTTTATTCCTGTGAAAGTACGTTTGATGCCATTATGTATGGAACTCGATTTCTTTTGCATGGCCACCACGGACACGCTTGCAGAAGTCCAGACGCTGAACCCAATTTTCGACGGTTTTCAAGCATAAATCGGCCGATACTGCTGCAATTTCAAGTTCGATATTCGTACGAAGTTCATCAATCGTCGCTGGCTTGTTGGCATAGACCATAGACTTGACGTAGCCCCACAGGAAATAGTCTAACGATGTCAAATCGCACGACCGAGGTAGCCAAGCGACTGGACCATTTCGTGAGATAGCACGTTCTCCAAACTTGGTTTCCAATAAATTGATTGTGCAATTTGCTGTGTTGCTTGTGGCGCCGTTCTGTTGGAACCACATGTCCTCCAAGTCCATATCATCCAATTGGGGCCAAAAATATTCGGTTATCATTGAACGGTAGCGACCCCCATTCACAGTAACGTGCCGGTCTTGATCATCACGGAAGAAGACGGCCCATAAGCCACACCAAACCGTAATTTTTTCGGGATGCAATCATGACTCATGGAGTACGTGTGGATTGCTGCCTGACCAATACCGCATATTTTGTTTATTGACGAAGCCTTTCAGCCAGAAATTAACCTCATCGCTGAAGATGATTTTTCGATGAAAATCCGAATCATTTTCAAGATGTTGCTCTGCCCAATTGACGAACATACGACGCTTCTGGTGGTCAAGCGGCTTCAGTTCTTGCGTCAATTTAATCTTGTAAGGATGTAGGCCAAGATCTTTTCGCAAAATTCGCCACAACAACGTCACAGAGATGCCCAACGCTTGAGAACGACGTCTGAGAAACCCATTTGGGCTTTCTGCAACTGAAGCCTCAGCGGCAGCAATATTCTCGACACTACAGGCACTTCTTTGTCTCACTGGCACGGGAACATTTTGTACTGTGCCTGTGGATTCAATTTTTTCCACTAGACGTTCAATTGATGATCTGCTAGGACGATTATGACGACCATAAATTGGACGTAGCGCTCTTAACGTTGAGGCCACTGACTCCGAATTTCGGTAGTAAATTTTAATAATTTCGACTCGTTGTTGGCTCGTATAGATATCCATCATGAAATGGCAAACCTTACTGAAGAAAAATGTCAAAAGAGCGGAAATAAATGTGGCGTCGTTTGCTGTCCCTGTCGCTCTACTTTTGTAGCGTCCCGTTTGAAAAACCCTTTACAACCTTCTATGAGTGACAACAAAAGTATTTTCTTCTATTCAATGTTTCAAAAAATTTTGAAAAGTGCTTAGGTCTCCTTCGACGCTGGATGATGGAAGAAATTTGTCACCTCTTATAATAGCTCCAAAAAGGCATATATGTTTCTCAAGCTTAAGTAAATTTGTGTTCCAAAAAGTCGCTCGAATCTCTACAAAGAATTCAATATAAAGACCAAGTTATATACGACCATTTGGATAGTTTAGGGTACTGTCTAAAACACTTCTTTAATCACACAGCTTGTCACTATGTTTTCTTTTTCGTTACTTTCATTCAATAAGCTAAAATTGAATTTAAATGGAAAACACTGTTGATAAACAGAAGAAAAAAAAATATATGAAAATGCAATTTTTTGCAAAATGAGGAAATTCCTAGCAATAAAGTCGAACGTATGTTAATTTATTGCCAATGACATGTAGAATAAAATTGCATTGTCAACATGACAACGTATGTCATTACGTGAAATTTTCAACAAAGAACAGTAAAAACCACTCAATAAAATTAAAAAAAAAAATCCAAGTTGAAAGCTTTGAATACCTATTAAAATGTGAATGTCTGTTACCCTACAATCCTACATTTGTGAAGTCTGACTAGGCTAATGGGTTGCAAAGTGAGATGCTGATGTCATCGTTCAAACAGAGTTGACATTCCCGAATTTCTGTCAACAATATAAATTGCTATCTATAGTTAAAATTAAATTAATCTATATATTCAACGTATAGCTGACATTAACTAATAAATATAAACCACTTGACCGTTAGTACAAAATCAATTAATCAACAAAATCAAATAAAAGTGACTGGATAATTAATTCACAGATTAATTCGAACTCGATTTTTGTTTGTGTCTGTTCTTAAATTGTATCCTAAATATTTTGTCTGTCACTTCAGCGTGACATTTTATATTTAAGATCTGGGACTTTGAAATTATTGTTTTTTTTTAATTAGATTTTGTTCTACCAAGCCCAGCGTAACAGTCTAACAAATTTGATTAGGCATTATGAATTCAGCCAATAGTGACAATCTTTTTTACAGTTATTAAGTACTGATAGAGAAATTGATGAGGGTAATCTTAAATTCAATCCAAAAGTTGTAGACTTACCTTTTGTGGAACTTTGAAATCCTTATAATAGAATTTAAAGATATTAGAATATTCCTTTTAATTTCAGCCGATATTGTCTTTTGTGGTTTTGGTATCATTAATAGGACTTCAAACTATTAAAAGTTCAATTTCATAATTTATTTCCGCATCTGGTATAAAAAATGCCAAAGATGTATTTTTGTTTCTCATATAAATCGAAGTAAATTTGCACCCGCAAATTAAAAACAAAATAAGACTCCAATTTCAATCAGTTCAGTGCCATAAATAAATTTCAATTAAAATACCCCGATGACATCTTAAAATTCTTTAAATAAAAAATTCACCCCTTTTCCTTATAATATGGTACGAGTATTGTCCATCTGGAACACAATAACAAGACAACATCTTGTCCAAATTTTATTTTTATTATATGCGCATAGATATCTTATTCCCATTTTTTATTGTATTTTTCTTAAACAATCCGACCTTCATGGTCAATAAAACATACAAAAAAAAAAAGAAAGAAATATTTGCCGGCGCCACATTGCCAAACGATCTCTTAGATTCACTTAGCTGCTTAAATTTTCAAACACAATAAAACAATTTTATATTTTTCGAATTTTTCGAGGCCACAAAACAGATTGAGGATCCATATATTATATAAATCAAAGAAAAAATCATTCTACCAATAAATAAACATGTGCTAACTAGAGAACATAATATTTCAAATATCACAATGCATGTAATAAAGAGATAAATTATTGAATTTATGATTTTTTTTTTAACTTTGACTTACATCATCTATTTAACTAGAAATGTCATGAATTGATAACAAAAAAAAAATTGGATCTCTAGAAAATAGCTTGGAAAGCTGCGGAGATGAAGATGATAAGAATTTTCTTTTAAGGCTCGGTCCACCGAACGTCCACTTGACTATTTTAAATTGACTAAGTAATATGACTTTTGACAAAAATAAAATGCACCTCAGTGAAAGCACAGAAGACTCAAATTGCATTGTTTTTTTTTTAATATTTTTACAATCTAACAAAGACAAAAATGACATGAAGGCATTTTTTTCTTAAATTTTAATTTTAATGTTGTTTGGGTAATCCTATTTGTAGATACCTACACTGAAAAAATATTTTTTTTTCAGACATTTTTAAATTTTAGTTTAAAATTATAATTTTTTGTCTCTACTTATTGATATTGAATCGGTAAGTTGTAAACTCTATTGCACTGTCATTATTTATCAGAACAAAATTATTGAGGGATTCATGAGCAATTCATTTTAGATTTGAGGTCGTGAGTGCAAAAGCGGTGTAACCTAATGTTTTAGGAAAATTAATACTTTTGTCTTGTATTTTTAACATTTATGCATCAAAAGACATCAAAGCCAAAAATTTTTAAATTTTGAAATAACTAAGCTTTCCAAAAGGTGATCTCAAATAAAATAGTATTAAACATCGGTTAAAGATGACAAAATTGATAAAAAAAAGTGGGTTGCACTACTTTTGCACTCATGGCCTCATTTTGTCGACTTAGAGTGAAAAGCAGCTGAATTACATTTTGCATTTTTTACAAAAAATAAAATATTTAAAGAAAATATATTTGCATTACTTAGAGAGAACCACAATTAAATTTTGTTCAACACTCATTATTGCTAAATTTTGTGAAATTGAAAAGATTTGATAGATTTAAGTATTTTTGTTAGAAATTTTTGAAATGCTCAAAAAAAAAAAAAAAAAAGTGGAGTTAGTTGCATTTCACTCTAAGCCGACGATTTATTATAAAAGCAAATGTTCTTGTTGTCTGTGAAATAAAAAATAATTTTTGTTTTATTAAGTTTATAATTTGGCAATTTTTGTTGTCTCTTTTCAGTTTTTAAATAAAATTAAAAATTTCATTTAAAAGAAAATAAAGAAAATTAAATTAACAGAGAAAAATACAAGTCAAAATATCCAATAACGAAATGTACCATTTTTTTTTTTACTCTCGAAAATAAAAATCTCACATATTAATAACGGGTGATTTTTTAAGAGGCTTAGAACTTTAAAAAAAAAACACACAAAATTCGAAAAAATGAATGAAATATTTATTTGAATCGATAGTTTGAACCTTGCAATTTAATGTTTAAAGATAATTTCATGCAAATGTTGACCGCGGCTGCGTCTCAGGTAGCCCATCCGCTCAGTCCAATTTTGACATACTCTTTCACACATATCGGCCGGTATCTCACGAATGAATGCATGGATGTTGGCTTCCAGTGCGTCAATCGAAGCGGGCTTGTCCCTATAGACATTAGCCTTGACATACCCCCACAAAAAATAATCTAATGGTGTCAAATCGCACGATCTAGGCGGCCAATTGACCGGCCCGAAACGTGAAATTAACTGTTCACCAAACTCGCCTCGCAATTGCGCCATTGTTTCGCGTGCTGTGTGGCATGTGGCACCGTCTTGTTGAAACCACATATCATGCAAGTCAAGAACTTCCATTTCGGGCAAAAAAAGTTTGTTATCATCGCTCGGTAGCGTTCACCATTGACAGTAACGCTGCGATTCGCATCATCTTTGAAGAAATATGGCCCAATAATGCCGCCGGCCCATAAACCGCACCAAACAGTGGCTTTTTCGGGATGCATTGGTAGCTGTTGCAATGCTTCTGGCTGATCTTCACTCCAAATGCGGCAATTATGCTAATTTACGTACCCATTCAACCAAAAATGAGCCTCATCGCTGAACACAATTTTTCGATAAAAAAGCGGATCCTCGGCCAGCTTTCCAAGAGCCCATTCACCAAAAATTCGGCGTTGTGGTAGGTCGGCTGGCTTTAGTTCTTGCACCAGCTGTATCTTAAAAGGCTTTACGCCCAAATCCTTCCGCAAAATTTTCCACGTAGTGCTGTAACAAAGGCCTAACTGCTGGGAACGGCGCCGAATCGACATTTCGCGGTCTTCTGTCACACTAGCTGATACGGCCGCAATATTTTCTTCACTACGCACAGTACGTAAACGTGTTGGTGGTTTAATGTCCAACAAAGTAAATTTGGTGCGAAATTTGGTCACAATCTTCCGAATAGACTGCTCAGAAGGTCGAGAATGCCGACCATAAAATGGAAGCAGCGCGCGATGAACATTTCGAACCGAGCACGAATTTTGATAGTAAAATTCAATAATTTGCAAGCGTTGTTCATTTGTTAGACGATCCATGGTTAAATTGCAAACCAAACTGAAGCTGTTTGACAGTGACACAAGGTACTAAACACACGTCAGCTGTCAAAACCAGTGTTGCCAAAACCAAACCAGCTAAAAAATCACGCGTTATATAATGAATTTCTTAGATCATAAGAAGAGAAAGAGCCATAAAGGAACTATGATACAGTTACGAGATATTTGAATTCAGTAATTTTTGTTGACCTGAAATAGATAAATTAAAATATCATTTAGGACATAATAAGGATTAGACGGAAGGTCATCGATATGATGTTTAAACAAAATAAAAAAAAATTATTTAAGGGAAGTGACGTTACCCGAGACAAGCTTACAGTGTTACAGTATGACAGTGGTTGTTTCTGGTTCATTTGATTTTTTTCGAAATTTTGGTTTTATAGATTTTTGAGATTAGGAATCATATATTCAAGATTTACATTTTTGGTATTCTTCTGATTCGAGAGTTTTAATTTCAATTAATTTCAAGATTTTGTTGTAATTCGGTTTTCAAGATATCGGAGTAGACCCTAACTGAACCTCGTTAAACACTTAGTAATTAGTTTTTTTTATTTTTTCTCCCCGACTAATACAAATCTCAAAAAGAAGCTGGGTGTGACTAGTTCTTCTATAAAGAAATTGGCAATTCAATATCTCCGAAAGTGTTAATAGGTTCAGAATTAGCAATCAAGTAAAGACCAAAGATTTATTTACTTTCGAGATAGCTATTTGAGATAATAACATTATTAAAACTTTAAGTTGAGATCGTCATTGTATGTGCATAGACCAAAATCAGTACAGATCAGTGTTTTTTTCTCGAGATATTTGAGAGGTAGTTTGTAGTTTTTTGGCTATCAAATTTTTTTTGGGGATTTTTTTGCAAACCTTATCAATTTTTCTTTAATAATTTGGGCGTGGAATAAAATCAGTCTGAAGTCAATATTATTATTTCCCCTCCAGACATTCAAGTCGAATAACTTTTTTCAATATCTTTCAACAATTGTTGTTTACCAATAATAAAAACTGTTCGTTGATCTGGTTTTATTTTCACCAATTCTTTATTACATTCAAACTATCATATGCAAAGTCTACACCATTATTTTTTTTCGTGATATTCGAGGCTTATGAAATATTAGGTTTTTTTTTAAATAAAACAATATTAATATTAAGTATTTTGTTAGACTTTTTTTACATTCAATGACATTATAGCCTATAAAATAAATCTGATAATTATTAAATAAAATTAAACCGAGGGAAAAATTATTATTTGTTCTTGAGATATTACGGTGAAAGAAAAAAAGGGAAACGAAAGTACTACGAATGCACATATTAACAAATTAATATATTTACGAGTATATTTTTGATTTTCTTGAAAACTGTGACTTTTTTATGTAGAGGCAACATTTAAAAAAGGCATTTTTTGGATTTTTTTATTTACTTTTTATTTTATTTCATAAGCAATATGTGTCTATTCAAGGGTTGGACACAAAATCACTCAAACTAAAATCTCGCTATCCAAACCTTGAATTACAATAAACATAAATAATTACTAAGGACCGGTTGTACAAACGTGGTTCAAATTTTGATCCGTGGTTCAAAAATTTGTATTAGCTGAACTAGGCGAAATTGCTTACGTTCAACGATGGTTCAAGGTTCAAGTATGTAATAGTAGCCAACTTAAGGCCTGAGCCATCGTTGAACCTCAGTAAGTTCGCTGAAGTCGGTGAGTTTTGCTAAACCACAAGTTAAATATTTGTACAACTGGCCCTAAGCCTCACAAATATTTTTTCATAATCTGGCAATTATGAAATCCTGTTTTATATAATGCCGCATATAAGAAATCTCCGAATTTTTAATCTACATAGCAAATTAAAGTCACTTCACTTTAATAAAAAAAAATGTATTTGTTGGAATGCAATTAAATTTTGCGAGATTTCCTATCTTCTAGTCGACTGTTCACCTTAAAGCCTAATACTCAGTTTGAAAGAAAATGAAATTTTCATACAAAAATGACGGTTAATTCACGCGAAGGAATTCACAACGAGAGGTGAGTACCCAAATTCGAGAGTGAAATATGAACCGGTTCGATATACATAATTTCACGAAATAATTATCACTTTCCAATGGCAACCACTGGGAAAAAATAAGGAGATGTGGAAAAGTCTGACATTTGTCAATTAATTTGTTTCTATTACTGACGACAATACAAAAATAACGCAAGACACGAAAATACAACAATATAATATGAAATAAAAATAAATATTCTTCAAAAAATATTTCAAGATTCAGTCAAAAAACTTTCATAAAAATCAATTTATTTTTTCCAATCAAAGTGAGTATTTAAAATTTCAAACCACATATCAAAAATTCACGTGAAAAAACAATGATATTTTCATAATAATATTTCACGTGTTTTTTGAACCGGTTAAAAATTTTCATTTCACAAGAATACTAGGCTTAAAAGCGACCGTTAATTCACAGCTTTGGAATTCGCAATGAGAGGTGAGTACCCAAATGTGAGAGAGAGTGAAAAATTAACCGGTTAGTTATCAATTTTTCGTTATAATGTTCATTTCACAACGTACAAACACTAGAAAAAATAAAGAGATGTGCAAAACTCTTACATATGTCAAATTATTTATTTTTATCGAAGAAAAATTTCACAAAACTAGAGCATAGTAAATGTGAAAATGTCTGACATTTGTCAATCAATTTATTTTATTATTGCTACCGAAAATACAAAAATAACACAAGACACAAAAATACAACAAAATAAGAAATAAAAATGATATTTCAAAATTCCATCAAAAAACTTGCACAAAAATTTATTTATTTTTTCCACTCAAAGTGAGTATTAAAATTTCCAAACTGAGTATCAAAAATACACTTAAAAAAAAATCTATAGCATCGCGTAAATTAACATAAATCATACATTTATAAAAAAAAATGAGAATGAAAAATTGTTAACATTCCACTATTTTACCACAAAGGAAATAGAATTAAGGTTTTTAATTTTACGAGATTTTAATACTCGAGTTTTTGATTTGCGATTTGTCACTTGATGTTTGCGAGATATTTTTGTGTGAGATGCATATTAGGGGTGTTGGAATTTTTTTTTTATTTTTTAAATTTAAAATGGGCATCGTGGATCTTGAAAAGGATTTAAAAAGGACATTTTCCAAAATTGAATTTTAAGACCCCACGGCCGGTTTTAGGTAAAAAATTACATATTACAAAAACCATTTAAATATGTATCGATATGTGGTCAAAGTAACCTTTAGTGATTTTTTTTGCTTTTTTGACATGCTGCTAAGGAAAAAGAATAAAAAGAATTATTAATAACATTCTACCTTAAATCTTTAGGAAAGCCTCCATAAAATCTTTAAATTTTCTAGCCGTTTTCGGTTATTTTTTCGAACTATAGTTTTTTTTTATCTTAAAACGGCCGCGGGGTCTCAAAATCAAATTTTGGAAAAAGTCCAAGAACAAAAATTATTTCTTTCTAAATCCTTAACAAGATCCATGATACCCATTTAGAATATAAGAAATAAAAAAAATCCGACACCCCTAATGCACATAAATGCTATTTTTCTAAATGCTAGATTTTATTGTATTTGCGAGAAAATGAAAAGCAGGATTATTAATTAGTGAAATTTCATTATTCGAAATTTTTAAAATATTGCGAAATTTAGTTTTTCGAGTTTTTGTCTTGCGGAATTTCGTTCCACCTCCTCCAGACGGGTTGAGTACAAAATCTTACACATTAAAATCTTGAAATAAAATTCTAGCATAATGAGATCTTGTAATTACAAAATCCCTCTTTTCATAATCTCGCAATATTGTTACAACATCCCAATTTTAACAATGCCACAATAACAAGACTTTGCGAGATTTATTTGAAATGTATTTGTAAGATTTTCTTGGTTCGAGATGTAGGTAGGTAAATGTGAGTATTTTTTTTTTTTTATCGAGATTTTGTAATTGTGAGATTATGAAAACTAGTATTATTTACATATATAACGGGTGATTTTTTAGCTGGTTTGGTTTTGGCAACACTGGTTTTGACAGCTGACGTGTGTTTAGTACCTTGTGTCACTGTCAAACAGCTTCAGTTTGGTTTGCAATTTAACCATGGATCGTCTAACAAATGAACAACGCTTGCAAATTATTGAATTTTACTATCAAAATTCGTGCTCGGTTCGAAATGTTCATCGCGCGCTGCTTCCATTTTATGGTCGGCATTCTCGACCTTCTGAGCAGTCTACTCGGAAGATTGTAACCAAATTTCGCACCAAATTTACTTTGTTGGACATTAAACCACCAACACGTTTACGTACTGTGCGTAGTGAAGAAAATATTGCGGCCGTATCAGCTAGTGTGACAGAAGACCGCGAAATGTCGATTCGGCGCCGTTCCCAGCAGTTAGGCCTTTGTTACAGCACTACGTGGAAAATTTTGCGGAAGGATTTGGGCGTAAAGCCTTTTAAGATACAGCTGGTGCAAGAACTAAAGCCAGCCGACCTACCACAACGCCGAATTTTTGGTGAATGGGCTCTTGGAAAGCTGGCCGAGGATCCGCTTTTTTATCGAAAAATTGTGTTCAGCGATGAGGCTCATTTTTGGTTGAATGGGTACGTAAATAAGCATAATTGCCGCATTTGGAGTGAAGATCAGCCAGAAGCATTGCAACAGCTACCAATGCATCCCGAAAAAGCCACTGTTTGGTGCGGTTTATGGGCCGGCGGCATTATTGGGCCATATTTCTTCAAAGATGATGCGAATCGCAGCGTTACTGTCAATGGTGAACGCTACCGAGCGATGATAACAAACTTTTTTTTGCCCGAAATGGAAGTTCTTGACTTGCATGATATGTGGTTTCAACAAGACGGTGCCACATGCCACACAGCACGTGAAACAATGGCGCAATTGCGAGGCGAGTTTGGTGAACAGTTAATTTCACGTTTCGGGCCGGTCAATTGGCCGCCTAGATCGTGCGATTTGACACCATTAGATTATTTTTTGTGGGGGTATGTCAAGGCTAATGTCTATAGGGACAAGCCCGCTTCGATTGACGCACTGGTAGCCAACATCCATGCATTCATTGGTGAGATACCGGCCGATATGTGTGAAAGAGTATGCCAAAATTGGACTCAGCGGATGGGCTACCTGAGGCGCAGCCGCGGTCAACATTTGCATGAAATTATCTTTAAACATTAAATTTCAAGGTTCAAACTATCGATTCAAATAAATATTTCATTCATTTTTTCGAATTTTTGTGTTTTTTTTTTTTAAGTTCTAAACCTCTTAAAAAATCACCCGTTATTACCTCTCATTACCTCAATTTTTTAAATTCTACTTACGAGTTTTTCACAGAAAGCCGATGAAATTTATTTAAAAAAAGAAGTTTTAAAAAAAATCTTGAAAATTTGAGATATTTAGTTTTCGAGATTATGTTCTTCGAGATTTTGGCACGTCATTCGATAATTTGTGATTCGAGATGGTAAAATATTTTTTTTTTTCGAGATTTGTCAATCCGAGATTTTTGTCTTCCGAGATTATGACATGATCCCGTAGGGTTAGTATGGTAGCCTAGAGAGATAGTCGTTTTCTTTTTATACCATTTAAATGCACTTAGCACCTCATCAAACTTTAAAATGTGGTTAAATTTTTGAACCGTGTACTACCACTGCCACCCATTTCTCATTTTCAATTATTAACGATCCCACAACTTGAAATGAAAACAAAAAAAAATCATTAAAAAATCGTTCAGCATGATTTTTAGAAAGTCCAACAGATTCTCTTTTGATCAAATCTCGATTATGTTATTGGTATAAGAAGTCAAGATTAAGTTTTATTGATAAATAATTATTGACCTGCAACATGAAATTTATCTGGCTTCTTTTAGATAAAAAAAAAGATATACATACCTACCTACTTTCAACAATAACTTTATTTTTCCTTTTAATGATTGTCGATGTTGATTATTTGGTATAAGAGATCGTTTATTGTTAATATACGAATTCTATTGTTATTCGATCACAGGTAGATAATTGTAATGAAATGATGTATGAGGTATGACACACACATGTGCTTTAAAGCTTATGTAATCAATAATTTAGTTCAAAGTTATTTTTTGTTTGGTTGTTTGTTTCGCTGGAAAGGAAAATAACAAACCAAAATAATTCGGACAGACACAATCATATAATAAGAAGATACAAGATAAAGAAATCTTTGAAAAAAAACGAACAGTGGAGAAGGATCCAATGTTAAGTGAGAATAAATTTAAAAAAAAGCTCTCAAATATATCCAGGGCCTAGTCACCGAAAGTTCCAATTCGTCGAAAGATTTTAATATAACATGACCCCATAAATGCATTACATTCATGAAATGACATTAAGGTTAAGTAAAACACATATTTCTTTAAAGTATGAGCAGTTAAGGATTTTTCATATAAAAATGAATGTTTTTACAATTTGTTATGTATATTATACCAGTTTATACCAATAAAAAGATGAATTTTTAAACAAATGTGGGAGTTTTCCATGTGCTAAATACTAGATGGCACCATTTGATACATGAAAATATTCAACCTACTCGTATCTTGCGTACAGATAGAATTTATTTTATAAAAGGTTCTAGCTTAGGCACTGAAGTTTTGATTATACCAGTCGGATATGTATAAACAAATGTGCGTAATATATTTTTTTATTTTTTTTTTTTTTGTAATGGCTTTATGCAATTAAATCACCTCATAAATGGTAGAAATTAAAGTTTTAAAGTTTTATTACGTTTTAATGAATAGTTTCTGTTTTACAATACCATTTCGCCCCCACTGTGCTATGAAACTAAATCAGTTCAACGATCTTGTGATCTGTTTTTTTAAACATTTTTTTTTTATTTCGAAGATCAATTGTGTGGTGAATTTTATTTTTTCAATTTTACTTCTTCGTGGTATAATTTTGCTGCAGATTGGAATGTACATCTTGTATCATTTAATGGTTGTCATGTCCTCCTTTGTGACTTTGTGTGGTTGGTTGGTCTTTTGGGAGTTATAACTGCGTATATGTCATCCAATGACACACATTGAAGATGTTTTATTTTGTAAGTTTTGTTTGTTTTTTTTTTGTTTACTTTTTTGTTTTATTTATTTCTTAACGAGATTTTAATCGATGAGCATTTCTTATAAAAATAACTTTGATGCAATTTTTTTAAGGACAGATGTTGAGAATGGAGAGCGGTTTGTTGTTGGGGCGATGCAGTCTCGTCCAAATGAAAACAACACACGCATGAATGTTCCCCGAATGCACGTTGCGAATTGACAACTGTTCCAGTTTTTTTTTTAAATTTTGTCTCAAAAGAACAAGAAAAGCTACTAACAACTTGTGACATGGAAAAGTTGAAACTTATCACTGTCCTGGGATAATTAGATTGGTCATGTTTTTTATACAAATATTTTTAGTACATGTGAGAATAATTAGGAACTGTGCGCACCTTTCCTCTGACTTTATTGCATGAAATCATGATTATTTTAATTTTGCCGTGAATCCTATGCAGGCTTATAAAATAGAAATTCATTTTACCATTTCTGTGTAGAGTCATTCAACAAAAGGTATAAACCTTAATGTTCGTCCTTTGAGCGGTTTGTTAGACTTGTTAGTTTTTTGAGGAAAAACGGTTTCGTGAATCAATTTGAAAACTTACAAGAATATTGATTCTTTAAAATTCTACAAATCTGCATACCAATGTAAGTCATGAAATCACAATCTACAAAGAAACGATTTACAAAAAGACCAGAAAAAATCGTTTGTTGTTTTTTTTTCTTAGACTAACGGTGAAGGATAAAAAAATAGTAAAAGTGGAGGTGATATATTAATAACCATATGTTGAAAAATGATTTCCCACACAAAGGCAGCATCCACTAAAAGTTATTCCTAATATTTATTGAATTCTTAAGGGAATACCTAGTTGTCGAGTCGTTTTTAAGAAAAATAAGGCTTGGTAAATTTGCTAGTAAGCAAATTATTGCAGGTATACCCTTACTATTGGCTCAGAGAAAAATTAAAATTATTTGGGGGGTTTCACCAAAAACCACTAAATATGTAAAAAGTTTGAAAAAATCAATCTGGCCATTTAGGGTGGAAATGAGCAGATAGATGGACAGATTTACTTGGCTTACTTAAGGTGGCGCTATAGTCTGAGGTGGACCAGGACCTCAACCACCAATCTTTTTCCAGTCGGCTCAGTTTCTAGCTGGCTGTCTTCAGTTTCGCGGGCCAAGTTGGTTCAGTTTCTCTTCCACTTGCATGTGCCAGCTGTTGCTCTATCTTCCTCAACTGTGTTGTCCTAGGGGGTTGGATTTTAAGACTTTCCGTCCATTTGCTCTAGGTGACCCAGCCATCTCAGTCATTGGCTTTTAACTTTACTGGCTAGGTCTCTGTCGCTGTATACCCCGTAAAATTCGTAGTTGTAACTTCTCCATTCTCCATCTATGCAGACTGGTCCAAAAATCATCCGAAAATTTTCCTCTTAAAATAGCCTAAAGCGTTTTTATGTACCAATAGTATCCATGTCGCTGCACCATCAGGACCTGGATGATAAGAGTCTTATATAGGGATACTTTAGTTGCTCCAGAGAGGACTTTGCTTTTCAATTGCCTTCTTATCTCAAAGAAACAGCGATTGGCAAGAGTAATTCTTCGCTTGATCTCAGCATTGATGGTATAGTTCGCTGAGCTTATAGTGGAGCCCAGGTAGACAAAGTCTCTGACCACCTCAAAATTATAGCTGTCTAAAGTACTATTCAGACCGACACGTCGGTGTTGGGTGTCCTTTCTTGTTGACAGCATATATTTAGTCTTGCCTTCAGCGTTAAACCCATCTTCTTGGCTTCCTCCTCAATACTCAAGAAAGCACCACTGACATCACACTTTGTTCATCCGAATATTGAAAAATTGTGCCTCAAGTGTTGACGTGAAAATTTTGCACAATTCTTTCAAGAACGGTATTGAATAAGTCGTATGACAGCTCGTCGACTTGTTTAAAACCTTTTTCGACATCAAAGGTATCGGTGATATCTTTGCCAGCCCTGATAGAGCAGCATACATTCTGCATAGTCATCCTGTACAAACGAGTTTGGGAGGGATTCCAAAACTAGACATTGCTCTAATTGCTCGTCCCTATAGATGCTATTATACGCGGCCTTGAAATCGATAAAAAAGTGGTGGGTACCGATTTGGAACTCCTGAGTTTTTTCCAAGACCTGCCGTGTAGCGAATATTTGGTAGATGGTGGACTTCCCTGGCTTAAAGCCACACTGATATGGAGCTATCAGGTTGTTGACGAATGGCTTCAGGTATTCACAAAGTATAGCAAAGAAGATGTTCTACGCGATGTTAAGAAGATTGACTTCTTTGTAGTTGGTGCAGTTCAGGGAATCACCATTCTTTAGTATGCTAGTGCATACTCCTAACCAATTCATCGCCAGCTACTTAGAATAGCTAGGCCTCAAGGCCATCAGCTCCAGCTACTTTGTTGAACTTTAGTTTTTATATAGCTATCTTCACTACGTCGAGATCGGGTAAACGGAATTGTTGGCTAAGTCATACAGGTTGAATGCTTCAATCAACATGGCAGCGGAATATGGTTTGTCATCGCCGTTTAACAATTTGCAGAAATGATTTTTTCATATACTCAGCACCGACTGCAAATCTACCACGATGTCTTCTGATCATCCTTGCAGGCTTCGGTTCAGCCCTTGTAACCCTGGGTAATTCTTTTCACCTTTTGGTAAAACTTCGGAACTTCAGAGGCAGCATTTTTGATGGCTTCTTTTCCTGGCATTTCTTCCACTGGTTCTCGATGTTTGAATTTAGCCGCAAAGATCTATATTAAAGGGCGTGAGAGACTCGATCAGAAAAGGACCTGGCGATTTCTTGCGACTGTAGCCGTCTAACTTCCTCACAGTATTCCCCTGTTCTGGTTTTGGTCTGGGATATCCATAGCATTCATTACCTTGGATACAACGAGGTATTGACAGAATTCGAAGATCCAATTTTAACGTCATCTCTATCATCGAAATGACAAGTCTGATCAAAATCTCGAGTTCAATTTTTCTACGAATGTATAACTTGCCAAACAGATATAATGTGTTCATATACATTATGTACTCGTAGTATCCTGTATCACAAGACAAATAGAAAATCATTGAAAAAATATCTTTGGGGTCATTGGTATCTAAATTTATATTAGTGGAGCCACTTAAACTGAAATTACTGAAATATACCCACCAAGGTTCACTTTCAAAGACGTCCATATCATTCTCTTTCTCTAAGTTTAATATAACATCACGGAAAATTAAACTATTTCCTGTGCAATAACTTTTGTAGAAATAAAAATTACTACTATGAATCAAGAAACAACAAACCTTCCGAATATTCCGAAAATTTGCCTCTTAAACTCCGAAACACAAACATTTTTGCACTGCTGAGATTTTGTCTGTTATAAAAAAACAAAGATTAATTGAAAGAGTGCAAATAAATTATCACTTTTTAAGAGAAAACCCCAAGATCGATTTCAAAATCGTTCACACAGCAAAAGATCATTTTTCCTTCTGTTCACATCGTCACAGTCAATGGCAGTTAGATTTATTTTTATTTTTATATCAAATGCACATAAAATGATGATAAAAACAATCAATATTTATCCACAATCATCTCTGCTAACAGAGAGATGCTAAAAGCTTACTCTTTACTTAATGCAACTCTTTGATCCCCAACTCTGACCGTATATCTTTTTGTGGTGGTCCGTGATCATCGTCGTCGTCGTTGGTCGTCTGTACGTCGCGTCGATGTTGTAAATATCAAACAACAAGTCACCTTTTTCTCTTTGCAAGCAAGATTGGCGTTTATTTGTTTTTGTTTACCTTTGCTACCCTTTTCCGTTTACTTTTGTTGAATCATCAATACATGCAAGTAAAGGGGGTCTCTGGGATGGGTGGGAAGTAGAGGGAGGGCAAGGGGCAAATTGTTGATATTGATGTCCGTGTTCAAACATCCAACCGATTGATGATGGGGCGATGAGTGAGAACCATAACAAAAGATACTCTCACACAAGGTTTGTTGCAAAGATATACACAAAAATGCAGACAACTAGCACGACGACGACGAACGACAACACGATGGGGCGATGATGGGCATGGGACATGGGAATGAATAGCGGAGGAGTCACCCCGAAGTTCGACCAAAATACAAAAAAAAAAAAGAAACCATCTTGCATTCTAGAACTCAACAACATCGAACTGCAAAAAAACACACAACAAACAGCATCAACAAACAAGAGAAGATACAAGAACCATAACACAAAAAAAAAAAACTATCATTGGGGGTCCCTGGAGCTGGAGCCCCTTAATGGTGCGGTTTGCGCTGGTGAGGTTCGCAAACACAAAGTTCAAACCGAATGGCACTACACCATCACCAACCAACACAACAACGCTTATTCATGTTGCATCTCTTAGATTGTTTCTATACTTGCTAAGTACGATGATCGGTGCTTTTTTTTGTTTTTGTTTTCGTTCGTTTTACTTATTTCATTAAACCACGATCGCACTGGAAAACGAGACGACTCCAACGACGTCGACTACGACGACGACATCATAACAGCCGGTGATCGGGGCACTAAGGCAGCAGAGGCAAAACGCGACTACAGCTTGGACTTGGACTCCTCCGCCAAATGGTTTTCAGTAAAAAAGCGATCGTCACTTATGTAGGTTGCCCATTTCGTGTGTCGTTGTCGACAAGAAGTTCTGTGCTGTGTTCTTCTTATATACAAATAGTTTTTGAAGAAATTCAAGCTTGACCCGGCTTTTTGGTTCGTTTATTTCGCCAAAAACTAAGGCCAACTTCTTCGGTTCTTCGGTTGCACACGCCAGGCAAAAACTCACTGCAGCGGTGATCAATTAAATATTTACGATCATGTTTGTCATTGGACGTTGATTAGCATTGGGTGGTTTGTGTTGTGAAACATGTAAAAAGTTTTGGGTGCTTCATGGTTTTCTTTGATGTCGGTAGACGGTTTTGTTTTGAAGCTTCTAAAGTTTGCGAAATAAGTGGATGAGTGGACTTTAACGGTTTTATTGAATTCCTTAAGTATCTGTGATCAATTTAAGATCAATCGGTAAAAATCTATTAAGAACATCAATAGTTATCAGCAAAAGATACAAAAGTATCTTTCTTAAAGCCCCTCAGTGAATTTGTATCTTTTCGATTAAATATCATTAAAAGAATGTTTTTTGATATTTTCCAATACCATTGTTCATAGTGAAACATGTATACATGAGTATATTTATGAGAAGAAAAAAAAAAAACCATATCACACTCTGATGATTCAGAACTATAAGAACACTCTGTTCTGGACTTTGTGCACATTTTTATTTCTTTGCTTTCGTTTGGAACTCGACTCGTTCGTCTCGTTGCTCTGCTGCTGATGCAGAATTGGTTTTCTTTTGTTATCCGCATGTACCTTTAAGTTGAAGAAAAGAACATAAAAAAGAATAATATTGGACATTGGATATTATACCACAAAAGTACCCACCTATACCCATTGCCCTCCGCATTCTCGTCGGTCGTCTCCGACATTGTCATATTGTTCATCCCTCGTTCGGTTCTTGGCTCGTCTATATATTCAAGTTAATTTTTTTTTTTATTTTGTGCTTCTCTACAACCATAGTACGTGAAAGGATTTTATTTGTTAAATATATTTTTTTTTTTGGAAAATCTTCAATAAAAATATACACCAATGTACCGAATGAGGATTTCGTCACTAAATATCAAGTCAGGTATGATTTATATTTTTCTTAAAAAAAAAAAATAAATAAAAATATTTAATAATGAAAAATATACCTTCATAGGATTCATTAAGTTTTGAGGTAATTTTAATTTGTGTAAGCAAAATGAGTAAGCTTTATGGGTAATGTGTTGAGATTATAAGAAGATAAAAAAAGATTAAAAAAAACAGTTTGCGGTCAATGATGGATTTTAACGATGAGTGTGTCTCGAGTGACATAATTTCGTATGTAAATAATGAAACAAAAAAAAAGCTTGAAGTGGTTCCATTAATTTGAAGTGGGTTACTGAGTCATTAAAACGATACATTTATTTTTAACTAATTATTTTTTACAGTAAAATTGAAATAAAAAAAAAATAAAATAAAATAAAAATTTGAATTAAAAAAAAAAATGTTTTTAAGGCTTTTTAAGCTAAGAAAAACTATAAAACTCAGGGAATAAAATTAAAGAACTAAATTTTAGGTCCCATGACGGACATATGCAGCTAATTTTATCAAATTACGTAGAAACAAAGCTTGAACTAGGGAGCCTTTTGGAAATAAGAAGTTATGGTAAAGGTGAATAAAAATATACCAAGTGTAAGATAATATAATTTTTTTAAGGAATGGAAAGTTGTTGGACACGTACGGTTGGGCATAACATCAGCCAAAAAAATTCAACTGTCATATTGAATATATGCCTTGTAACATAATATCATAACTAATTTACGTGTGCCCATTTTTCTATTTAATATAATTAAACAAAATTTTCGAAGTAATTTTATAATTACAGTGGGGTCTTACACCAGCCAGAGGTGCGTAAAAGTTGTATCGTATAGTGTTACCAAGTTAGAAAATAGAAAATAGGAGGATTTTTTGTGATATTAACAAACAAACTCATTTCAAAAGGGAAAAATAACAATGATATTGAAAAAATTGAATGGCCCTCAGAAAATAATTATTGGTCTTTTCCGAATTCCTTCTATAAAAAGTTCTTAGTTTGTGTTGATTTATTAAGGTGTGAAAAGTTTTTATTAAGGCGAAAATTTATTGTTTTTAAAAGAAAATACATAAATACAATTTTGAAGGGGGGGGGAGGGGGTACATTTTTGTCCTTCTTTCGCATTTTAAGCTTTGCAGACAAAATCGTTTTTGAGATGAATAATGGTAAAAATCCCCCAAAAATGGGCACGTAGCTTTCAACCTTCCTCAGTGCTATAATATCAGTACAATTTTAAGCAAATTTTAGACTCGTGCAAAAGAAATAAAATACACGACTGTATCGCACGTACTTGTTCTTATGCTCAAGTTGCTTGGAATTAAAAACTTTTAAAATATGAAAGTTATTATAAAAAAAATATAAAAAAGTATTTAAATCGTTCTTTTAATTGTATAAATAACTAGTTAAGAAACTGTGCAAATATGTGCAAGGAAAAATTTAAAATCGTTGGAGCGGTTTTCTTAAAAATAAGTTTTTTTATATATAAAATTTTAATAATATTTAAAAAAAAAGTTTTGGCATGCCAATTTTGAGTATGTATTAAAATTTATTTTTGAACTTAGTTTCAAAAAAATTCATCAACTCATTTTTGAAATATTAAATTTTCAAATATTTAAAATCTGGTTTACTGGTTTGGTAAAAAAATTTCCAAGAACTGTTACTAGAGGATCCTGTCATATAACGGTTTTCTTTGATTTTCGATTATCTCTTTAATCAATTATCTCTTTTAATCAAATTTCTTACACTTGCATATCAAAATTTAAAAAAAAAGTTAATTTTGGATTTTTAAAAATTAATTAATTTTTGTTTGAAAATTCAATATTTCAAAAACGGGTTGATGAATTCTCTTGGAAAAAGGTTTCAATATTATGTATATTTTTAAATTTCAAAATTGGCATACTATTTTTTTTTTTTTAATTTTACCAAAATTTAATAGGTTACTTAAATTTATTTTTCTTAAACTGGTACAACGCTTATCAAAGCACATACTTGATTCTGAAGTTTAGGTTATTTTACGAGTTTTTTGTTCAATTAAATGAACGGTTTAAATGCTTTTCTTATTTTTTAATATTTCATTTTATAATTACTTGCATATTTTTAAAGTTCTAATCAGCTTAAACATAAGAGCATGTACGTTCGATCGAGTCGTGCATTTTATTTAATTATAGTGCTTGCTGGAGAATTACATTTTTATTGACATTCTTCTAGCTAACAGCCATTAAATGTTAATAAAACATATTAAATGGAATCTGACCCATAACATGGACATTTTATATTAATATGAGGTTCAAATAATTATCATTATTAAGGCACTTTCATTGAAAATGTTGGTAAACTAAATTTTAAAAATTGTTTGTGCATAAAATTATATAAAATCATCAACCCGTTTATGTAATATTGAATTTTCAAGAAAAAAAATTTTATGTTTATTTAAAATACAAAATATTTTTTTTTTTACAAAATTTTGTTAAGCAATTTTAATCACATTCAAATGGAGCTTTTTGAATTAAAAATTGTATTGCAAATTGGTTGAGCTGTCAACAAAAAAATCTAAAATAAAAAAAAGCTATTTTACGGCAGGTACCTACCGTTAATAACGCTTTTTGGTGAACAAATTTTAACCAAAAAGATCTCTATACGTACAATAATACACTGTTTTCTTTTGTCAAAATAGATGCAGCCGTTTTTGATATAAATATGATTTTCTTAACGGTTCTACGGCAAGTGCAGTCGTTTTTTTAGCTACAAAAATTACAAATCCTCCAAAAAGCCAAAAATTTAAGGAAGACTGCATCATTCATTTAAGCTGTAGACCCAGGTACAAACAGACAGACAGAATTTCGCCACCCAATTTTTAGATGTTTTCTATCATCGTTATGTCATATTTGATTGTGATCTCGAAATTATTTTTTTTTTTCACGAATCCTAAACTTTATGTCTTTCCAAACCCCATGACTATCATTTTCCCATACTAATTTAAGTGGTCCACATACTCACTAACGTGAAATATATTATTCTCTCTATATTCAATGCGTTTCATATAACTTTTCAATTCACGGCACGGCAGGGTTCAAAAATCCAATTGTTTTTTGTAGGTTTTTTAAGTTCTTAAAAAAGTCTTGCACTCTTTAAGTGATAAAAAACCTACCAGTTTTTTTTTAGTGATGTTTTGGGTTAATACACTAATTGTTTTTTGTTTGTTTTTTGTGTTAATATAGTTTATTTTCAGTTGCAAAGAATTTATTGAAAAAAATCTAGTTTTATTCATAAAAATGAATAACAAACAAATGCAAAAACTGAAATTTCTTGGGTTTTACGAAAATAATCAAATATTAGTTCATAAAACCATTTTTTTAATTCTGACTTCTCACTAACAATGAAAAGGTAAAACAAATGATCATCAGGAAAAACTTTCGATACAATCCCTGAACGCAAGTTTTGAAAAGCCAAACATAGGGCTGGCCACGATACCAAACCAAACGATACTATTGTAAGTATCGTCTCGCTTCCGTCAAAATCGAAAATTTTAGTATCATCTCGGTATCGGTATTGGCCTCGTATAACTCAGACTCAGTCTCGTTTTTTTATCGTATAACAAAGTCTCGTCTCGGTATTGGCATCGGTCTTGTTTGGTTTCGGTCTGGTCTCGGTCACAAACAAAAATAAAATTCACGACATAGTTACAAGTTTTTGATCTTGTAGTTGAACCGCTTGTTTTTTAGATTAAATAAAAACTCATTAGGTATATACAAAATATGAATAGTTAATGAACGACAGTGTATTTAAATAAAGTTTTTTTATTGTCTTAAAAATTTAAAAGAGTTTGTTTCACAATGTCTAGATGAAAAGATCCGATTAGTTATCCGAAATATAAATTCTGCTGCAAAATATCATGGCGGGAAAACAATATTGCTACAAAATCATTGCGGCTGTTTCCGAGAAACCAAGTTATAAGAAAAAATATAAGAGGCAGTTGGTAAACTTCATTGAAGTCACTTCCTCCAGATAAAAAGAGCCAAGGCAGAAAATGTCTACCAAATGATTGGTTTCAAGGAAACAAAGAGAAACAAAAATGGGCGTGGAAGTAGTGAGATCTAATATCAGTAAATGCTTAAACCTTCTCCTTAGTTATGAGAAAATACCTTGAAAATGTCATTCAAACCGTTAGATCCGTTTCCGAAAAACGAATTACAAGAATTTTGTAATAAATTAAATATAATATTCAAAAATTATTTTTTTTTTCGATACTAAACGATTCTACCGAGAGTATCTGTAAATTTCGGTCCCAAAAGTACGGATTGGTCTCGATATCGTTTTGGTTTCCAATACCGATACCAAACGATACCGAGACTTTTCTGGTAACGTGACCAGCCCTAGTTAAACACATGCAAAGTAGATAATAACAACAAAACATCAGAACATAATTAAAAAATTGGCACAAATCCCTTCGCATTGGCACATGAAAATGAATCTTCTGTATTTTGGAACACTCAAAAAGTTTCAGGAAACTCTATATGTCTTGTTTGTTTATGTGAACAGACAAGAAAAAACAATCTTCATTTTTTTTGTCCAAATTCTACCAAATGTATGGATTGTGTATAGACTACAGTTGAGGACTTCTTTAAATTAAGTTTTTGGATGTCAAACTCCATATAAAACCCAGAAAAATCTCTGAAATTACTTAATTTCATGGAATAAAATAGTTAAAGAGAATGACAGAAAAACCACTAAATAAATATTTCCATTATTATTATTTTTATTCAAATCATCCTACTTATCATAAGACTCATAGATTCATTAATTCAAAATAAAAATAATTCCAAGAAATACAAAATTTTTTCTGCTTAACTTCTAAAATGCTTATAAATTAAGTCTAACTTTTATTCAGAAGTACCTACATACTTACTTTCCCTTATGTAATCGTTTTTCATTTGTCTTTTTAATTTATTTAAAAAAAGCAACAACAAACAAAAAAAAAAACCCATAAAATTCATTCAGTAAATTACGAAATAAGAATTCAAAAGCGAAATGATAAACACCTCATTCATCAGAATTCTTCTGGCTATCGTAAGCAAATTCATCCCTGTTCATTATTCCTTTAAAAAAAAAACATAAAAAGACACCATAATGACACAAATTAATTATGAGCCCGAATGTAATAAAGTAGGTAAAGGAAAAAAAAAAAAAAAATAATTTTATTCATATAACAGCGCGATAAAAATAAGAATAATTCCTTAATGTTTTCACTTTTCGCACCTGCTGAACTGAATTTTATCTTTTAAAAGAAAAACAAACAAACACAAAATAAGACCTGGGGTGTAGAATGAATAAGAAAACGAAAAAATAAAATTAAATTTAAATTAAATTAAAAACACCTTGCACAATCACCTGGTATTTTTCATATCCGGCCGAAAGGCGTTAAATTTCACGTCGTCGTCAGTTGTTGTTGAGTGCATTTGATCCCTTCCACGTTCTTGAAAAATAAAATCCCAAAAAGAAGAAACAAAAAAAAAACAAAAATATAACCCCATTATGTTCCGATAAATCACGTTTTTGTTGTTGTTGTTGTTGTTGTTGTGTTGCTGCTTCTTTAGAACCAACATATGGTTAAATGCCTCCATTGGAATTCAATTATATACCAACAATGTTTGGTGAGTTCCTGAGATGCATTATTACTGCATCTGGTTGATTGTAATTCCTGTCCTATCAATCAAAAAGTACTTTCCACACACAAAAGCAAGACACCATCAATAAGCTTATAGACTCTACAGAGTCGTCTCGCTAGGCCAAGAAGAAGAATGAAATGCAAATCAGACGGAAAAAAGGTACGAAGCCCCATGAAGGAACAAAAAAAAAACACAAAAAAAGAGTCTCCAGCTAAAGATACCCCATAAATATGTCCATGACCTTTTTTTTTAAAGCCAAATCGACTTGGCACGACTTTGAACTTCCTTGTTTGTGGAATTTTTGCATGCACACTGCATTGGAATTCCATTTAGGTTCTTCAGATTTTTTCTTTCATTTTTTTTTTTTAGCTTTTTGGTTGTATACCTACCTAATGGCCAAACAAGATGGTCTTTTGTCGAAAGATGAAAAATATAATATTAAAACTTTGCTGTTGTTGTTGTTATTGTTGCTTAATCCCGAAGAGATGAAGAAACGTTTAAGTAAGAATATGCGGAATTTAACTACACTTGATCATGAACTCTGACGGTTTTATGGGGGTTAATTGCAGTATATGGGCTCTAATCGTAAGATATTTTGTAAGTTCTAAAATTATTCTGGAATTTGTAGGGAATTTGAGAATTGCTTATGAAGTTTAGGGCAGCAACCATGAGTTAAGGATAGAATTCTGTTTTGAGGAAATGCTGAACATCTATGAAGGATCTAAAAACATAAATTATGTATGTGGTTAGTCCATCCAGAACAATTTTGTAATATTTGAATGAAATTGGCTCAAAAATGGTTCAAAGTAACAAATATGTATACAAAAATATTTCAGAAACGCCATTATTCTTAGATTTAATTTTGCTTTTTAAAACGGAGTTTTTAAAATTTATTAATTAACTCAAAAATGTTGCCAGTTTAAATTTCTGAGATCTCAGAGGACTCAGAGTGCTTAGAAATATAAACAGGATTCCTCTCAAAAATTCCTCAATTTTCCCCTAAAAACTGAGACTGAAATTTTTTGGATTCACTTGCTTAATTATTTTTTGTCTCAGTAAATTATATAAGAAGAAAAGAAAAAAAAAGAGAGTTGTTTTGACTTCAATGTGAGGAACTCTTTTTTATTTTCCTGCTCTGTCAAAAAATTGAGGAAAAATATTGAGGGCTCAAGAAATATAAACTGCCCAATTATTTATAAAAAAATAATTTTCTATTATGTGGATAGTGTGGATATACGAGTATGAAAGCAATTTTTGATTGCAAAAATTTTATACTGTTTGTTAAGGGCCAGTTTGTTCACACTGGGTTAAATCTGTGATTAGACTATCACTTATTTTATTAAATCCCTAGTTAAGAATCTTTAATAATCAAAGGGTGTGTGTTCACTTAATTTTCAGTTTGATTAATAAATCATGATTTTTCCAATAATTTTTCCATTTTCCAGTCTATCTGGTAAATCAATAGTCAGACGTCGTCAGTATTTTACTAGTTTGGTATTCGAGAGATTTCGAAAGAAAAATATTTGCAAGATGAATGATATTTGGTTTATCTTTATTCTACTTGTTCTTTGTTCGTAGGAATTGGATAAATTTTGTTTCTCTTTGTTATACTCACGCTTTGGGAATTTGAAGTGCCATAACCAAAAACCAATGATGAACAAATGAAATTCCAGGAAATCTTTTATTAAATTGTGCTAATCAAACAGAATCGGTGAATTAGTGATTTCTCCCATTAAGTGCTCAAATTATAGATTCTCTGTTTAAAATTTTTCTCAACAAACGTAATCAAAGATAATCAACTGGAATAATCATTGATTAAAGTTGACAAGGTATGAACAAACTGATCCTAAATGTACTAAAGTTAGTTTTACTTCAAAGGTGACAGGAAATCTCAAATTGTTTTTGAACGATCAAAGTTGATTAAAAAAACAGTTCATATTCATTCGTGACCTCTATCATGACTTATCATTAATCTGTAAATTAGAAACTTCTGAACGGATTAATGTAATAAAGGGTGATTTTTTAGCTGGTTTGGTTTTGGCAACACTGGTTTTGACAGCTGACGTGTGTTTAGTACCTTGTGTCACTGTCAAACAGCTTCAATTTGGTTTGCAATTTAACCATGGATCGTCTTACAAATGAACAACGCTTGCAAATTATTGAATTTTACTATCAAAATTCGTGCTCGGTTCGAAATGTTCATCGCGCGCTGCTTCCATTTTATGGTCGGCATTCTCGACCTTCTGAGCAGTCTATTCGGAAGATTGTGACCAAATTTCGCACCAAATTTACTTTGTTGGACATTAAACCACCAACACGTTTACGTACTGTGCGTAGTGAAGAAAATATTGCGGCCGTATCAGCTAGTGTGACAGAAGACCGCGAAATGTCGATTCGGCGCCGTTCCCAGCAGTTAGGCCTTTGTTACAGCACTACGTGGAAAATTTTGCGGAAGGATTTGGGCGTAAAGCCTTTTAAGATATAGCTGGTGCAAGAACTAAAGCCAGCCGACCTACCACAACGCCGAATTTTTGGTGAATGGGCTTTTGGAAAGCTGGCCGAGGATCCGCTTTTTTATCGAAAAATTGTGTTCAGCGATGAGGCTCATTTTTGGTTGAATGGGTACGTAAATAAGCATAACTGCCGCATTTGGAGTGAAGATCAGCCAGAAGCATTGCAACAGCTGCCAATGCATCCGAAAAAAGCCACTGTTTGGTGCGGTTTATGGGCCGGCGGCATTATTGGGCCATATTTCTTCAAAGATGATGCGAATCGCAGCGTTACTGTCAATGGTGAACGCTACCGAGCGATGATAACAAACTTTTTTTTGCCCGAAATGGAAATTCTTGACTTGCATGATATGTGGTTTCAACAAGACGGTGCCACATGCCACACAGCACGCGAAACAATGGCGCAATTGCGAGGCGAGTTTGGTGAACAGTTAATTTCACGTTTCGGGCCGGTCAATTGGCCGCCTAGATCGTGCGATTTGACACCATTAGATTATTTTTTGTGGGGGTATGTCAAGACTAATGTCTATAGGGACAAGCCCGCTTCGATTGACGCACTGGAAGCCAACATCCATGCATTCATTCGTGAGATACCGGCCGATATGTGTGAAAGAGTATGCCAAAATTGGACTCAGCTGATGGGCTACCTGAGACGCAGCCGCGGTCAACATTTGCATGAAATTATCTTTAAACATTAAATTGCAAGGTTCAAACTATCGATTCAAATAAATATTTCATTAATTTTTTCGAATTTTTTGTGTTTTTTTTTTTAAAAGTTCTAAACCTCTTAAAAAATCACCCGTTAATATTGAGTATTTAAAATTTTCAAAAAAAATTGAATTAAAAAAAAAAGTTTTAGTAACTATTTTTAAATTCGATATGTCAAAAATGGGATTAAAATTTTTGGAAATATTTTTTTGAATGCACACTAATACATACTTAAGATTTGCAAACTAAAATTTTATACTGATAGCATTCTTTTTTCTCACTTCAAACTATAAAGTTATTGTTTAACCGAGTCAAAATTTCGAATTTTGTGGTTTTCAACATTTTTAAAAAATAATTTCCAAGCGTTAGCTTAGACTTTGAAAGAAAAAAAAAATTAATGGTGGCGAAGAATCTTTACAAAATGTTTGCACGATATTTTTTTTTATTTTATAGTAAGTTTTAACTTTTTTAACATCTTGTACGTGATTGTAAATCGATACCATATTTTTCTAACTACCTAAAAAAACTAAAAGTGATCTCAATGATAGTTAAAAATTGATGTAAAATTTAAAATGAAATATTTTTCTGGAACACCCTGTATTAAGAAATTGTTTTTTAGAAATAAAATTACAGAGTCAATATTTTTGTGATTATTTTTCAAGCTTATTTTCTTAAAAATTTTGGATGCTTAGTTGCAAATGCAATTTTTTTTAAATCAGTATCTTTTTTCATTTCTCAATCAAATATTGAAAACAAAATTTTAAAAAAAGTCAAAGAAACGTAAGGACAGTCACCCTAGTCATTTAAGAAATCTGTATTTTGTTTCGCAAGAACCTTACTGCAATAATTGATTATGTAATTTAGCACACATATCACTCAAAAAAAAAAAAAAAAAAAATGTAATGTTAGCAGTCTGAAATAATTTTTCATATCATCCATCAAAGTTATAAGAACTTTATTACCATAAAAGAACGAAGAAGAGCCCTTTCAAAATGACACAAATATTCCTGTTAAGTAAGTTTTAATTCAAATCCGCATTCCACAACAGGATTTCCATTACACGCATGTACACTGTACATTGATACAACTTCAACAGTAATTTGCACATTAAAGACCTGATTCTTAGTCTTCATCTGTGGCATCAGGATAGATTTATATAGAAGGCGGTTAACTGTTTTATTTCAATTAACACTTCCTCAGAGACTTTGTGTATTTTTTTTTTTTCAATATGTTTTATCCCAAGAATGCTCTGTGCATATCTGAGGAAGTCATTAAACCTACAATTTTTAACTTTTCTATTTTTGTTTGCAATGTTTGCATGTGACAGTTGTTTATGAGTACTTTTAAGAACATAGAACAAGAACATGAAAAAAAAAAACATAAAAAGTCACCCTTTAATCTAAGAATGAAAAAAAAAGAAGAGAAAAAGCTCAACACCGAAGCAGTTGGCGTGTACTATAAATAATGTGCTTCTAAAGAGTAAGACAATGTTATCAAAGGACAAACAGGTATTAATGTGTGTCCTGGATAAAAGGAGAACATTTTTTTTATTTTTTTTTATTTTTGTTGTTTGCCTCCATAGGGAAGGTGAAAAAATGGTTTTGTGTTTAATGTTGCAACAGGTGGTTCGTTGTCTTGAGGAAGTAAACTTTGTCAAACACAAAGATGGTAACACACTTGGGTATATAAAAATAGAGGCGCCCCAGGAGGGATGATGCCATTCACATGTGTTGTGTGCTAAGTGAACTGGAAATTGAGGATAATGTAAGATGTTCTTTATGTTTATTTTTTTTTTTATATTATTTTGCTAGGTTTCTATTATAAGAGAGAAAAAATCTGAAAATGTAAAATTAACACATTCTTGCAAGTTGTTACAATTTTAAGCTAAGATAACTTTTTATGAAGGAGAAAATTACATAAATTATGTAGGCAACAGCCTTTTCACCTATTACATATATGAGACGTACTAAAATTCAACAAAAATGCTTGTCATCAATCATCTTTCATTTTTAATACATTTACATAAATCTGAGAGAAAATGAAAAAAGTTTAAGGTTTTTCTAAGATAAAAAGTTTATAAAGTAAAAGTAAGCTCAAGTACAGAAAAAAAATATGTTTTCCACACACTCACGTACCCTTTTTTTCTCCCAGGAATATAATAATCAAAATAAATCGATTTTTCAAGTGAGAAACAGTGAAAAACGTTGAGAGTATTAGATTACTCCAATTTCGTGTAAATGCATTACACTTTAAGAAAAAAAATTGAGTTCACATAAACATTTTTTCGATTTTAAGTTTCAAATGTTACTAAGTTAAAAAAAAACTATATTTATTATAATTTGCATAATTTTTAATTTTCACCAACTAGTTTTTGCGTTCAATATAAAAAAATTAATTGACCCATTAAGCCTTAAAAGCCAAACCAATACTTGATTGCATACAGTTTATAACATAGCTTTCCCATACAATTGTTTTCTAACTTTGTGTTGCATCAGTAACCAACCAAATTAGTATATGCATAAAACACAAACATACGAGTACATTCTTATGTGTATGTAGCTACATTTAGTTTTAAAATCTCTCGGAAATTTTCTAATGAATAAAATTTAAATTTAAATTTCATTGTGAATAAAATTAACTTATTTTTCCTTATTAACTTTAAGCATACAGTAAGACAGTAATAAAAGTTTTAATTTTCAACTATACAAGATAAAGTGGGTGGCATAGTTTTGTCTGCTTGTCTGTACCTAGACCTACAGCCAGTGGCGAGTAGTAAGTTCTGACACCCCATTAAGTAACGAAAAACAGCTAGGTTAACTTTATAATAAAAAAAAGCCATATAAAAACAACAAACACAATTTCAATACGGTCACTCACAAAATTACTCGAAATACGAAATCCTTTTATTCCACAAAATTGAAGATTTTCAAATTCTAATTTTGTACGCAAAATTGAATTTTATATGCAGCTTTAATAGATAGTTTTATAATTTCAAAAATGAATTTCACATTTTAAAATGCGCTTTTCTAAATGAACAGAATCCAAAGTAGGACATAAAAATAAATGAAACGATCTCTCCCTATTCAGTCAATTTTCAATTTCAATTTCTTTTATTGAACATAATATTTACAATTTGGCTTTTAACTAATATTAATACTATGATCTATGATAAATTTACATTTGTTGGCATATAGGGGGCCTAACGTTATACAATGTCTTAAGTTTAACAAATTATAGGAATATAAATTTGTATACATGTCAAAATTAATTTTTAAATTAAAAGTCGGCTGACTTAATCGTCCTCAGGGTGTTCATTCCCGGTTGTCAATGGTGTTTTTTTTGGTAGGTTGGGGGAGGTGTTGGCGTTTAGCCGCGGTAGAAGGCTGACCCTAAGTCAGCGTAGAACGAGACTGCTTCCTCGTTGTCCATGAGAATGTTGTCGTCAAGAGTTTCCATTACGCTGAGGTACCTTGGCTCCGGATGTCGTTGTTCGGTGGTCATCCTTCTCATTAGCTGATTCGGGTGGTCGATGATGTTCTGTACTAGTCTTTTCGCTGAGAGGACTAGGTATTTGTCCAGCGGGATCACGTTGGCTTCGGAGTAAAGATATTCGTTCCTGTAGTGTTTCTGCCGCTGCCGGTTGTAGTACAGTCCGGTGCAAACCCTGAGTATCTTCCTTTCGAATACTTGAAGCTCCTTCATGGCTGTCTTCGAGATTGAAAACCAGACTGGGAAGGAGTAGCTGATGACTGGTCGTAAAAGCTGCTTGTAGATTAGTATCTTCGTTGGCTGGCTTAGTCCTGTCCTTTTCTTCATCAATGGGTGTAGACGGTGAAAAGCCCAACTGGCTTTTTTGAGCACATTTCTCGAGTGTGGGTTGAACCTGAGTAACTCATTGAAGAGAATTCCCAGGTATTTCACATTCTTTTTGGCAGCAATGGTGGATCCATCAGGGAGTCTCAAGACCAGATTTCTGCAGTTGGCTGCGGAGCGAATACCTTTACCAGTTGAGGGCCTCCTGAAGCAGACAAGTTCCGACTTGGAAGTGTTGATTCGGATGCCCCATCGCTTGTAAAAATTAAACAGTCTGTCGATGTGTGCCTCTACTTTCCGGGCAGCGATAAGCGGTGACATTGAAGAAGCATAGGTGAGCGAGTCATCAGCATAAAGCAGGTTCTCGCATCCAATTGGGGCAGGCTGGTCGGATGTCATCAGGCTGTAGAGGAAGGGGCCAAGTTTTGAGCCTTGGGCGACTCCGGCTCTGATACTCTTCATGGTTGACTTACAGTTGTCCAGTTGAACGAAAAATTTCCTGAAAGTAAGAAAAGAAAAAAGAATTTTTATTAGTGGCGGTGGAACCTGTAAAAGATGAAGTTTATGTATTAGCGCTTCAATCCAAACGCTATCAAATGCTTTCTCGACATCCAGAAAGCATCCGACGGTGACACGATGACTGTTAAGGGAGGTGGTAATATCGTGTTGGAACTTCAGCAGCGGATGCAGCGTTGAGTGCTTTTCTCGAAAGCCAAACTGCATGTCAGGGATGATTGAATTTTCACTGCAGAAATTCTTCAGTCTCCGGAGGATTATTTCTTCCAGCAGTTTGCTAATATTGTTGAGAAGTGAAATTGGCCTGTAGTTGGTTATTAAGTTGGAAGCACCTTTCTTTGGAATAGCCACAATCTTCGCTGTTTTCCACGTCTGGGGGAAGTAGCAGTTGTTGATGCAGTTGTTGAGGATGATTGTGAGGAAGATCATAACTGCTTGTGGAAACCGTTTCAGGATGTAATTAGACACGCCATCTGGTCCAGCTGATTTTTTGGCTTAGAATTGCCGATGATCTCTGCTACCTCCTCAAGATTGCATAGATGTGGACTATCGGTGGGATCACTTGCTGGATTGGTGTCATCAAAACTGACTTTATCCGGATTTGGCTGTAGGGTCTGTTGAATTGATGCATCAACTTCTTGTAGGAAGGTTGGGTCAGTAGGTGGGTTCGGTGTGAAGTTTCCTTCGAAGTAGTTGGCGAACGCTTCCACCTTGTCCTGGGTTGAAGTAGCTTCAATGTTGTTGCTGATGATGGAGTCAGGCATCTGTGGCTGTTTTCCAATGATCCTATTGATGTTTTTGAAGGCATCAGGACCCGGCTTAATTGCTTTCAGACGTCTCTGGTACTGGATATTGTTGTGGTATTGAATGGAGTTCCGGAACATGATGTTGACTTGCTGAAGCTCATTCTAAACTGTCTGGTAGTTGATATTTGTCGTATTTAGCTCGCTTTGATGGATCCGCTGGAGTCGTTTTCTTAGCCGCTGTCTGTGAGCATATAAGCTCTGGATGTACTCAGGAAGATAATGGTACCTGTCCTTAGATGTCCTAGGCCGCTTTTGCTTCTCCAGGGCTTCAGATACGGCATGCTCAAGGTTGTCAATGGCTGCATCAATTTCACTATTCAGCAGATTTCTGTTTGAAGGTGGGAGACTTATGTTGTCTTCGATGTCCCTGTGAAGTCTTTCAATATCCAGCCGTCTGAAGTTGATGAAGTTCTCCGGAGCTGCGGTTGTTAGAAGTATGGGTTGGTTGAGGTTGACGGATAGTTGAACAGCTTCATGGTCCGAGTCACTGTGCACAATTGTACAGATATAATTCCGGATTTCTGGAAGAATATGTACGAGGTTGGAGGAGGCCAGGAAGAAGTCCAGTGTTGATGGTGTTCTAGGGAATGTGGGTTTCGGTTGAGATATAACCACCAGAGAATGGTCATTGCTGTTTAGTTCCATCCAGTCAACAATTGCTTTGCCTTCGCTGCTGATTTTGGAGTCAAACCATAGGTGATGTCTCGCGTTGAAATCACCTCCAATGATGCCGTACGTGCTTTGCTTCAGAATGTTGTTGAGGATGAGCAGGTCACTATGTATGTTCCTTGCAGAAGATGTGCACTTGAAGTATGTGCTGATGACCGTAAGGGTCTCACCTCTTCCAAGGGACATTGTGATGGCGGTGGCTTCACTAGTCTGTAGTCCTGGGATGATGACTTCTGTTGTATTGGGGGAGAATTTGTCTCTTATGAAGACTGCTGTTCCAACACGGTCATCGTTTTTGTCCTGCCGGTAGGTTTTGAATCCTTTGATGTTGATGTTGTTACGTTTGGTTACATTCGTCTCACTGATGAGGGCAATGTCGGGGGTGTTGTTCTTCATGAATATGTTGAATGACGTCCTCTTATCTAGGCTGTATAATGAATTAACATTATACGTCAGGATCTCTCCCTATTCAGCAGCATATTTATATAGTTTGCCTGTTTTTGAGTACGGAAAATTAACGTGATTTACTGGAATTTGTCACTGCAGTCATCTGAAACATACGCAAGATAAGGCCTATGAGCGAGCAGTAAGGCACTTATTTTTTAAATTACAGCATCTGGGACTGCTTTTAAGCAATCTTCAGTACCTGGTTGACCTAAAAACTTAATTGGCAACTATCAACCGCAAAAATGTAAAATTCCTTTCAGATTAGGTCTGAAAACAATTTCCAACACTACAATTTTTAAAAATTACCAATAAAATTAAATCTAATCGATTAGTGACATTTCTATACATTTTGAAGTTTCTTCTTTTAATTTCGCATTTAATTTTTGAGTCATTTTTATATGCAAGTATACATTCAAACATATATTTTTGGACATTTCAAACAATAACTTGGCTCAATTCCTATCTTCGACAGTACTTATTTAAAATTTTTGAAATATTAGAACAGGCTTGGGACTTAATTGTTAAGCTTTGTTTGATAAGTGAACAACATTTCATTAATTTGTATCAAGAATTGGATTATTTGAAATGATTTTTGTTGCCAAAATTTAACAAAAGGGCCACTGCGTAGCGGCTGTACTTTTCCCACACTATTTTGTTAAGGAATAACAAATTTTCACCCTCTAGGCTAAATAGGCCAATACCTACAACCTAATCTAGTAAAGCGATTTTCTTGAAATTTTGAACTCAAGATTTTTTTGTAACCCTCCAGAGGGAAAATTAACTTTTTTTTAGTTTAGCTCCAAAAATAACGGTACTTGGCGCACAACCGTTAAGGAAAAATTTGCTGATGTTAAAAACCGCTCCAAAGATTTTTATTACAAATTCTGTAGATAACTACAAGTATAGTGATTTTGGTAAAAAAAATAGCAAAAACTGTTACTAAATGTACCTGTTATGTGCAGGTTTTAATGATTTTTGATTTTCTCATTAAGGGAATGATTTCAGCCAAAATTAAAAAAAAGTTCTTTTAGAATGTCAATCATTTTGCTTTTAAGAATTTTGAAAAAAAAAATAATTTTGGATTTTTAAAGTAAATCTATAGTTTTTTTTTTGAAAATTCAATTATTTAAAAACTGGTTAATGAGTTTTTTTCTAGACTAAGTTTATATGTAAGTTTATTTAAATATATATTATTAAAATTGGCGTATATGTACAAACATTATTTTAAAAATGTTACCAAATATTATATACAATTTAAAAAAAAAAACATTCTAACGAATTTAAATGTTTATTTTTGCATATAATAATGTTTTTCAAGTAAATCAAACTTGGTTTTGAGCTCAAAACTATTTTACAATTTTTTTTTATACAATTAAAAGAATGATTTAAATATTTATATATATTTTTTTATTATATAATTACTTTTATATTTTAAAAGTTCTTAGTTTCTACAGCAACTTGAACATAAGAGCAAGTACGTGCATTTTATTGATATTTCTTTTTTTTTCACTATATCAATCGGCTAAGAGAATTGATGCAGGTATATTTTAATTTTTTGTACAAAATCTTTCTAAAAGTTCAAATCATATTGTATACCTTACCTATCAAAATTTTCAAAAAAGTTATTTTTGAATAAAAATAAAAATATTTCTTTAAAAATTCAATATCTCAAAAACGGGTTTAAAACGGGTTCATAAAAATTGACCAAAGATTTTTGATGAAGTTTTTTTTTTACTTAGTATCATGTTGAAACTAGTTGACCATTAATTATTAGTAGGAACATTAAGATTATATCCCACATAAGTTCATTGAGGTGATTAGTTCTCAGAGCTTGGACCTTGGTTGTTTTATGAAAAATCTCTTAATCTCACTTTTTCCACCGTCGAAAAATACCTTTAAGCCATGTTACAACTACATTTCCTTCTCCCCAAAAAGACGAAAAATATTTGTTAAACGATAGTTCTGTTTCTACCTGATCAATAATGTAGATATAATTGGATTCTAGCAGACGGCAACGCCACAGCCACAACTTTATTTAGCTCTAGTAGTTTTTATTATTAAACAATCATAATTTATGTAAATAAAAATCTAAATCTAAATCGAAATTCAATCTTAATTGGATTTATTATAACGGGTGATTTTTTAGCTGGTTTGGTTTTGGCAACACTGGTTTTGACAGCTGACGTGTGTTTAGTACCTTGTGTCACTGTCAAACAGCTTCAGTTTGGTTTGCAATTTAACCATGGATCGTCTTACAAATGAACAACGCTTGCAAATTATTGAATTTTACTATCAAAATTCGTGCTCGGTTCGAAATGTTCATCGCGCGCTGCTTCCATTTTATGGTCGGCATTCTCGACCTTCTGAGCAGTCTATTCGGAAGATTGTGACCAAATTTCGCACCAAATTTACTTTGTTGGACATTAAACCACCAACACGTTTACGTACTGTGCGTAGTGAAGAAAATATTGCGGCCGTATCAGCTAGTGTGACAGAAGACCGCGAAATGTCGATTCGGCACCGTTCCCAGCTACGTGGAAAATTTTGCGGAAGGATTTGGGCGTAAAGCCTTTTAAGATACAGCTGGTGCAAGAACTAAAGCCAGCCGACCCACCACAACGCCGAATTTTTGGTGAATGGGCTCTTGGAAAGCTGGCCGAGGATCCGCTTTTTTATCGAAAAATTGTGTTCAGCGATGAGGCTCATTTTTGGTTGAATGGGTACGTAAATAAGCATAATTGATCAGCCAGAAGCATTGCAACAGCTACCAATGCATCCCGAAAAAGCCACTGTTTGGTGGGGTTTATGGGCCGGCGGCATTATTGGGCCATATTTCTTCAAAGATGATGCGAATCGCAGCGTTACTGTCAATGGTGAACGCTACCGAGCGATGATAACAAACTTTTTTTTGCCCGAAATGGAAGTTCTTGACTTGCATGATATGTGGTTTCAACAAGACGGTGCCACATGCCACACAGCACGCGAAACAATGGCGCAATTGCGAGGCGAGTTTGGTGAACAGTTAATTTCACGTTTCGGGCCGGTCAATGTGCCGCCTAGATCGTGCGATTTGACACCATTAGATTATTTTTTGTGGGGGTATGTCAAGGCTAATGTCTATAGGGACAAGCCCGCTTCGATTGACGCACTGGAAGCCAACATCCATGCATTCATTCGTGAGATACCGGCCGATATGTGTGAAAGAGTATGCCAAAATTGGACTCAGCGGATGGGCTACCTGAGACGTAGCCGCCGTCAACATTTGCATGAAATTATCTTTAAACATTAAATTGCAAGGTTCAAACTATCGATTCAAATAAATATTTCATTCATTTTTTCGAATTTTTTGTGTTTTTTTTTTTTAAAGTTCTAAACCTCTTAAAAAATCACCCGTTAAAAATACTCTTGGAGGGGAGAGATCAACATTTTGTTTGTTTGTCCTAGACTGATAAACAATTATTCCAAAATCTTCTTTGAACATTTTTGAGATTACTAAAGGGTTTTTCAACAGGGAAGCTACAAAAGTAGAGCGACAGGGACAGCAAACGACGCCATATTTCTTGCCGTTTCTTTCTCTTCAGTCAGGTTTGCTATTTCATGATGGAAAGATATACGGGCCAACAACGAGTCGAAATTATTTAAATTTACTATAAAAATTCGGAGTTAGTGGCCTTAACGTTAAGAGCATACAGTACAAAATGTTCCCGCGCCAGTGAGACAAAGAGTGCCCGTAGTGTCGAGAAAATTGATGCCGCCGAGGCTTCAGTTACAGAAAGCCCAAATGTGTCTATCACACGTCGTTCTCAAGAGTTCTGTGATGTCGTTGTGGTGAATTTTGCAAAAAGATCTTGGCCTACATCCTTACAAGAATAAATTGACGCAAGAACTGAAGCCGCTTGACTACCAGAAGCATCGTATGTTCGTGATTTGGGCTGAGCAACAACTTGAAAATGATTCGGATTTTCATCGAAAAATCATCTTCGGCGATGAGGCTCATTTCTGGCTGAATGACTTCGTCAATAAACAAACGGTGCGGTATTGGTCAGGCAGCAATCCTCACGTACTCTATGAGTCATCATTGCATCCCGAAAAAATTACGGTTTGGTGTGGTTTATGGGCCGGCGGCGTCTATTCCGTACTTCTCTCGTGATGATCAAGACCGGCACGTTACTGTGAATGGGGATCACTACCGTTTAATGATAACCGAATATTTTTGACCCCAAATGGATGATATGGACTTGGAGGACATGTGGTTCCAACAGGACGGTGCCACAAGCCACACAGCAAATGTCACAATCAATTTATTGGAAACCAAGTTTGGAGAACGTGTTATGTCACGAAATGGTCCAGTCCCTTGGCCGCCTCGGTCGTGCGATTTGACTCCTTTAGACTATTTCCTGTGGGGCTACGTCAAGTCTATGGTCTATGCCAACAAGCCAGCGACGATTGATGAACTTCGTACGAATATCGGCAGTATCGGCCGATTTATGCTTGAAAACCATCAAAAATTGGGTTCAGCGTCTGGACTTCTGCAAGCGTGTCCGTGGTGGCCATGCAAAAGAATTCGAGTTCCATACATAATGGTATTAAACGTACTTTCACAGGAATAAAGAATTTCATTGATATCCAGAACCGTTTTTGTTTTATTTAAAAAAAAATTGTAGCGCTCTTATTGAAAAACCCGATATCATTCATTAAATTACAAGAGTCTTTTGAAAATGACTATGGGTCAGTTTCAAATTTTTACGATGGAAACTCATAGCAGTGAGGCATCTCACTTAGTTAATCTGTCAAAAAAGCTCCCGGTAGGCTATCCGAGACTTTATCCGTAAGTTTTGAAACTGACCCTAAAAGTCATAAAATCGATTGTATACTTACCTTCATAACATTGAAACTCATCATATAAAATTTTTATGATTGATTTTTAGATGTTTAGAAAGTGAAATCAGCAATAATTTTGATGCCAAAATAAAACTCTTAATTTATAATATTTCTAGCCAAAACAAAATTCATTTTGGCGCAGCCTTTGAAACGAAATGCGTTTTTTATTTCAAGGATTGAACTACCTTGCTTTTGAACTATTTTTAAGTTTTAACAATATCTTTTACCCCATTACGGTTAAATTTGTTAGGTAAATGAACCGAATAGCTCCTACAAATCTTTAATTAAAGCTATACACGACTGATCCTTTTTTATTATAATTTTTAATGGCTTTTCTATGTTTATTGCTTGCCAAAAATTCGACCTCTTCTTTAGCACATTTTATAGGTAAATACCTTGCCTTTTATTATCTTATTCACAGCAAACAGTGAAGAAAAAAACCTTGGAAAAATTTGAAAATACCATTCATTTATGGTTCAAGTTCGAAACATGTTATTTATCAGCATAAAACTGTAAAAACGAAATGAACTTGATTTATTACTGCATGAGCATAGAACCCGTAATCACCTAAGTTAAGGTACCAGCTAGGCCATAAATAACTACATTTTAGATCTTTAAGTACAGAAACACAAAACCAGCTATATAAAGCCAGTTGAAGCATAGTAGCCTCTTGGTCTTTTTGCAAATACAAAAAAAAAAATGTACAAACGGACAAACACTGTGCATTAAAAAAAAAGAAACTTAAAGAAAAAAACACTCAAAACTACTCCTACAATTCTGTGACTGCTGCTGCTCCTCTCCTAGTACTGTTTCCACTTGAACAGAACTGGTATTTCCTTTAAACGGACGACAACGACGAACATCATGGCCTCATAGAGAACCGGACCAATATCCGATGTCCACTTTTTCGTCGTCATCGTCGTCGTCCGTTCGTTTGTTCACATCTTTCTTTCCATCTTTTTCTGAATGCACCAAGGAAACCCACAAGAACCAATATATTCACATTTTTGTTTGGTTACTCCACAGCTAACTTTGATCCATAAATATCCCTGCAAAATTTTACCCAAACTAAATTTATTTAGTTTTTTACCTCCAAGGAAGCAAGAAAACCCCATAGCTGAAGTCCCCTTTGGACCATATTCAAATGCCACACAATGAAAACCCAAAGGGAAAATGATGGCCCTTAACTAGACAGGTATAGAGTCAAACTTAGCGGGCGGGTAAACTCGTAACACAGAATTGTTTAAGGGATAGAGAAAAAAAAAACGTTTGGCCAATATGTAAATCGGCCGAGGGAAATGAACTTGGTTGACTCTAAGATCCGAGATTTCTATGCTAAAGTCTCACAGCAAAAAAAGAAAACCAGCAAATGATTGGGGAGGGAAAAGTGATCCAGGAACGAAGATGACGGCATAGTTGTCTTCGTGGTCGTCACCAATAAAAATATTAATACCCAGGCAGTGAGCATCTTTGCGAGAATAAACATAAACAGACAGACAGAAAAGCGAAGCACAGGATATCTGCACCAAAGCACTTCTGATTGGAAAACAGGAAAAATAACGAAGAAGAAAAACCTTGCAACAGATATAAAGTACAAAACCAACAACAACTACAACAAAATTGAAGAAAATTATCAGTTTTATAAAAGTATGTAACCAGTATTAGAACGAGCACCTCTGGCCTAGAGTCGATGGAGCATCTCTTCTCAATATTTTTTTATCGTTAAAAGGTGCAGTACACTGAAAGAAAAATAGGTCGATTGTAAATCAATCACATAGAGAGGTTGTGACGTTTGGAGTGGAACTGAATTTTATATCAACGTGTATTCATTCGAGTGCTCAGTGAATAGTAGATAGACTACATACGGTTTGTCGAATTTTTAAATCTCGTCTTCATCAAAGAAAAGTCGATTTTCAAAATGTCGACTTACAAAATATTGATTTTTAAAATAAAGACATTTTATGAATTGAGATTTTAACAATCGACGTTCTAAATGTAAACATTTTGAAAGACAACATTTTTAAAGTTGTTATTTTGATCAGATAATAATAGTTTTGGGAATAATTTTTAAAAAAATCAGTAAATAAGTCTTGCTGACCCATAGATGAAAAACTAGAAACAAATTATGAATACTCTTGAAAATATCGATTTTTAAAAATTTTTAATTTGAAAAATGTCGTTTTTCAAAATATCTACAGTACCTTATCTAAATTTTTTGAATTGAAATTTAATTAGTCAACATTTCAAAAGTCATTAAAAAAGTTTAGTTGACCCATCTGCAGATAAAAACTAAAAAAAAGGACTTTTTAGAATTTCGCTTTTCAAAGTGTTAATATTTGAAAATGTTGATCTTTTAAAATTTAGATTTCTCAAAATATCGTTAGTAAACAAAATTCTATGAATCCTGATTTCAACAACTGAAAGAAAACAACATTTAAAAGTCGACATTTCGATACGGTAGCCTGATGATTGATTTTCAAAATTTTGACAGTAATCAGCATTTTCAAAGTTGATCTTCTTATCCTATAAAATTTGAGATGAAAATCTAGCAAACAAAATTCAACATTCAACATTTTAAAATGTCGATTTTTCAAAATGTTCGACTGTTAAAATGTGGATTTTATAAATTGTGGATTCTTCAAAATATGGATATTTCAAAATGTTGATTTTCAAAATATCGACAGTATTTGACATTTTTAAAGTTGATATTTTCATCAGATAAGAGTTTTGGGAATGATTTTTAAATAGCCAAGTCAGTATAATAGTCTTGTAGGTGAAAAAATAGAAACAAATTACAATAACTTTTTAAAATTGCGATTATTCAGAATTTTAATTTTTATAAATATTTATTTTTCAATAATATTGATTTTTCAAATCATCGATTTTTATTTTTTATTTTAAATTTTATTTTAAATATCGACAGTAATCTACATTTTATGAATCGATATTTCAACAGCCAACATTTTAAAAGTGGACATTTCTTAAGTTAATAGTTTTAGGGAATGAATTTTTATTACTCATTCAAAAACTTTTGTTTACCCATAGATAAAAACTAGAAAACAAATTCAACGACTTTTAAAAATGTCGATTTTTCAAAATTTCAAAAATAATATTCAATGACTTTGATCTTTCAAAATGTCAATTTTTCAAAATATTAATTTTTCAAAATATCAATTCTCAAAATGTAAAGTTTTCAAAATTGAGATTTTTTAAAATGTGAATTTTTCAAAATGACGATTTTCAAAATGTAAGTTTTCAAAATATCAATTTTTAAAATCTCATTTTATGCATTAAAATTTCAACCATTGACATTTAAAAGGTTAAAGTGGAGCTCAAGCTCTTCATGTTCGGAGGAAATAATATGCTGATTGGCATGCATCAAATCATTAGCAATATTGGTTGGCAAAAATCACACCCATTGACTGGACTATCAGCTCCATTAGCTCCTTCAATAAAAATTTGACCTTATGTCTGCTTAATGTGGCCTATGAAATAACGTCTTTTGCAACACTTTAATAAGAGAAAGTTTCTGCAGGGATAGAAGCCAGGTCATAAGCCAAATCTTCTAACTGATTATTTGAAATTATGTATAAAAAGACCAACGAATTTAAGTGCGAGACTCTCCAAATACCAAAGTGAAGATTGGTGTCCCTCAGGGCTCCACTTTGTTACCAACTCTCTTTATCAGACGATATTTTGTCTGAGTTTTCTTATCCACGAGATTGTTTATGAAACTTTTATTTTGGAGCTTCAAAAACTCAATGCTTTCTACTCTTGTAGAAAAAAAACCGTAGTCTAAAATTCTCCAATTAGGGAAATTAACAATATTGTCACTCAGTGTTCCACTTTGTTACCGAATCTCTTTTGCAGACGATGTCTGAAATGTCTGAATTTTCTAATTAATGAGATTGTTAATAAGTATGATTTTTGGAGCTTCACAAACTCAATACTTTCAATTTTCGTAGAAAACTACCACAGTGCCAACTCCAACTCGCCATATGAACAACGGTGTCCTTTAGGCTCCAGTTTGTTAACAACTCTATTTGTTAGACGATATTTTGTCCAAATTTACGAATCCATGAGATTATGTATTCGATTTTGTTATGGACCTTCAAAAACTCAATACTTTCAACTCTCGAAGAAAACTACGGTAGTGCGAGTCTCCCCAACTGACAAATAAACAACGGTGTCCCTCAGGGTTCCACTTCATTGACTTTTCTCTTTATCAGGCGATACAAAGAAAAATTATGTCAGTTCTTTACTCTGTGCTATGTGATTTTTAGATTGGTGCAACTTATTCATTTGTCTTTTGTTAAATAAATAAATACAAAAAAAAGATATTAAGTCTTAATTTTCTAATTCATGTGGTCGCTTATCACACTTTATTTTGGAGCTTTGAAAACTCAATCCTTTCTAATGTAGTTGAAACCCACTGAATGGGGGTTTCACTTTTTACACTCTGTATTTAGGTCTTTTATTAAGTGTAACCGTTTTCTAGTTCGTCACTTAATTTCTTTAAGTGTATACACACCAAGCTCTATCCTGCAGCTGCTTTAAAGCTGTTAGCTAATACTTTATATCCCCTCAAGGTAGATTGACCATAAGGAAGACTTTTGCTCCTCTTCTTTGTTCTTCCGTCTTCGTATATACAGAAGATATTGGGATTGGCTATGTAGGTACATCAGTATAGAGTGCGCCTCACAAATCGAATCATAAAGTATACATAGACAAGTAGAGCTAGAGCGGGATGTGCACAAGAAGCTTGAAAGAAGCAATCTCCCAGAACAAAATGGCAAGAATGGCCAAGAAGAATAAAATAAATTAACGTGAAATGGAAGACGATGATACGTATGGGGCCAGAGACTAGTAGTATAAGCTCATGCTTTTAGGTTGATTTTGCCACAAAAGAGAAGCAGACGAAGTTGGAATACAAATACAAGTAAAATAAAATAAAAAAAAAAAAAAAATAACCAAGACACACCATGGTGGAAAATCATCAAATAAAAGAGAAGAAAAACCAAGCAAAAAGCCATGCACCATGAAGAGTGGTCATAACCACACTTTGTATAGAAATTGTATCCATTACTTTCAAGGAGGAGGAAGACGCATATCGTGCATTGGAATCAATGAGGATACAATGATGACGACCACTGTAGTACGACAACGACTACGACGACGACGATGAACGACCTCAACAAATGTTGATACTCTTCTAGCTGGGATGGAAGAAGGTAGAAAGAGGTTCACTACAACTGGACAAGCATAGCAGAATATAGAACCAAGCATGCAGAGAACGATAATAAAGCAACAGCAGTAGGAAGGAACAGCAGCCACAGAGCAGCTCTCTGTAGCACCTGCCAGAGATGTGAATGTACTAGTTTAAGTTCGTTTCCATTTCCAAAGAATAAAAGGAAACGTTTGTGTAAAGTAAAACCCATTAATTCGGTGTCAAATAGATATCCTGCAGGAGAGGAAGGTTTTTGTTGTTTTTTTTTTTGCTATTTTTACTTTACCTAGTTCAGTTAACTTCCTTGAAAAGATAGGTTACGATTGAGAATTGGTTGAGAATGCCATAAAAGCAGATGGAACTTGTAGAATTATTGTTGGTTGAGATGCAAATGAAGGCTATAAGAATGTCCAATAACGTATGTATAGGGGGATGGTTTTTGTAAGGACTTGAAATTTTGTTTGTTTTTGGATGAACAAGAAGAAGAAGGGACTAACAATGTTGATTCATTTGAATAATTTGGAGAGTTATGTATTTTGAAATGTTGATACATTTCTAAATGAAAAATGGAAGTTTGTTTTGTTTGAAGGTTTCAAAGTTTATCACTTTTAAACTTGTCAAATAAATTTCACACAGAGTGTTTAGTTACTCTTTTCTATAGTTTTGAAATAGGTGCTAATTTAACGTAGTTGTTTTTTGACTTCAGAGCTATTACTCTTTTTAATAATTTGGAAAAAGTAGTTAATTGATGCCGACAGGAGCAAATTAAATTTCAAAGCCGGACTGATCAACTTTACTGGCATCAGTTCTAGAAAATTAAAATTAGAGACCTCCATGTGTATGAGGTACACTCTGAATAAATATGAGTATATGCTCTTCTTTCCTATTACTAGACCAAGAAGAAGAGAGTTTTTAGACCGTATTGATGTATGGATAGAACTTTGGTGATAAAAGAAATATTTAGGGTAATCAAACATATAAAATCTGTCCACGACTCTAGTTTAGTCCATTAGGTTCTAATTTTTGTGTTTCTTTTGTTTTTTATAAAAAGGGACAAGTAAAATCTTAAGAAGGTACAATTGAATCTTATGAGTCATTTTGGGCAGCTTATTTTTCAGGGAAATAAAAACAAAAATTCATAAATGACATAATTGTTTATTAAAATCGTCGAACTAGATATACACTCATTCCATAAGATTTCTGTATAAATCTGTTTCAAAACTCAACTTGATTTACAGACGCTTAATAGACATCGATAAACTATACTTCTATTAAATACAGAGCAAAAGAAGTTATCAGCAAGGGTAATTTTCATCTGTATTTATATTAACCGTTATTATGAAATTAATTATACCACTGACAGACGGACATAATAGAGTGCGTTAAACATATGTTTATATCGTTTTATATGTATATCTTTAAATTTGTCTAAACCAGTTAATGGAACAAAAGTAGTTCTATTCAAAATAATAGAAAAAAAAAGAAGAAAATTAATAATAAACTATTTAGCTCCTAGACAGAACGACGGTTAATCATTAAATTCGTGAGTCTTTTTTTTCTAGCTTTTCCATCTGTGAGTATAGTGAGTAAAAGAGTTTATTTATAAAGACTCTCTCATCTTTGTAATTGAATAGAATTTTGCTTGATGAAAGAATGCGCGCATTCACACACATAACACGAAGAGAGAAAATCTAAAGCATAATGATTGATTGGTGAAAGATGTTGTCTAATTAATGTAGCTACTGTTTATAGAACTGGCATTTTTCTATTAAACTTGAATGAAAAATAACCAGATACTAGTAAAGAGTTTGGTCGATATTAATGATAATTTTCTACTTTATGGTAGTATTTGATTTTGTACATAATTTCGTATGTTGCCTAGGAATAGATTGCAAAAAAAAATCTTTATTCTTTTTAACAATATTTAACAATCTATCGCATTTTAATATTTTGATACCAACTTTCATTTTCCTGTTTTTGGTTAGCTTATCAATGAAAATGTAATATTGCTTAAAAATATTTAGGTTAGTTTAAGAAAAAGTGGTCTTCATAATAATGGATCTTTTATTTCAATTAAAAATATAATAGCTTTATAAATAAAGGGTGCTTTTTTTTTGGTATAAAACTTAAAGTTGGCAACACTATTTTAACTCGTGGTCATTTTGTCAGCTGTCAAGTAATATATTTTTAGTTTGGTTTGTTATTTCAACATGAATAGACTGACGCCTGAACAAAGTTTGCGAAATGTTTACGTATATCACACGCATTTTATTTAGCGCTGAAGCTCACTTTTGGTTGAATGGATGCGTCAATTAACAAAACTGCCATATTTGGAGTGATGATAATCCTTAAGTGTATGTTGAGACACCATTACATCCACAAAAACTGACTGTTTGGTGTGCTTTATAGGTTGGTAGAATAATTGGTCCATGCTTCTCTAAAAACGATGCTGGCCAGAAGTTAAAGTCAATGGTGACCGCTGTAGAGCTATGATTACTGACTTTTTTTGAAAAACCATGATGTGCAGGAAGTGTGGTGCAGACGGTGCAACATGTCACAAAGCTCATGCCACAATTAATTCTTTGAAAGAAACGTTTGATGACCGCATAGTTTCACGTTAGGTTATGTGAATTTGCCTCCAAGATCGTGTGATTTTACGCCACTTGACTATTTTCTGTGGGGATATGTGAAAACACTAGTCTACGCCGATAAGCTTAAAACGATTGACCACTTGGAGGCTAATATCCACAGTCTTGTTTAATCCATGAACTTAGTTCAAATGTTCTGCTGTGAAACTGGGGGGAAAGAATATAATAAATCGATGGATTGGGAAATTATTTATCTTCCAAAAAACTATTACAAAAATTGATTGCCAAGTAATAGGCTAAGAGCCAACTTTACTTATAAATTCAAGCCATTTTCATAACGTTGTTAGTCACATCAATTAAAGCCTTTGAGGTGCATGTTGAACAAATAACCGTTTGTCTGGCTACCTGAACACATGTCCGACAGGTGCAAAATTTGACATAAATTTCTTGCATCGATTTGTTTAAGTGTCTACTGATCAAAAGGGAAAAAGTGTGCATACAATGGATATATTATTTAGCTTGCATTTTTGAAGAATTACTGTCAAAGCAAAAATTCTCTGTTGTTAGTTCCTAAGAAGATGTTCAGTTTTAAAACTTTCACAATATTTGGAAACTTCGCTGCTTTTTTTAAGGACTATGACAATAACTGTTCAAAATTGTTGGCTAAATATTTCTTGTAGGTTTATATTGTTTTTCCCTTTGACCAATAAGCATTGAAATATATCGATATACAAAATTTACTACGTTAATCAATTGACTTAGCTTTTTCTGCCGTTGGTTCTTAGATTATAGGGATAGTAATTAATTCTTTTAACCATATTTATACTGAACATAATTTGAGTAGGTTTAAGTTGAAACTGACATAAAAAATATTAAGGGATTGGAGAATATTTCCATTGTTTTTCGCGAAAGTGGTTATTAAAAAAAACTGATTTTTAAGAACAAAACAAAATATTAAAAAAAAAACCAAGACAACACCCACAATATTATGTTATAATTTTTTTTAAAACGAAAATCCATTCCAAAATTTTATTTTAAAACTTATCAGTTTTTGAAAAAAACTAATTTTCAATGATAAAATTAAAAAAAAAAACAATTTCAAACCAATTTTCCTTAAAATTTCACTTTATTAAGTATTATTTTATGTTTAACCTTAAATTCTTTTACCAAAAGAAACTTAGTATCGCAGAAATAAAATGCACACAAAATGTTTAGAAGCTTGAAATACTATATTTAAATTAGTTAAAACAACTTCTGTGATGAAAAAAAGGAGCCCCATCATAAATCATGAAAATTCAAAAACTTTTTTTTTGGAACATTTTGATGAGCAATATTTTTGAATTTAATAAGAAATCTTTATTAAAAAAGTGAGAAAATTCAAATTAAAAAAAAAAAAACTTACTGCTATTAATAATAGCTATTTGTAATTTTTTATAATTTTTGGATTATATCGAACTAGTATTAGCATACTGAAAAAGTTTTATAAAAATTGTAGGAACCGTTTTTAGGAAAACAAATATTTTCCTCAACGGTTTTTTAACATTTGTATCTTGTATCGAAAGTGCTGTTATTTTTCAAAAAAAAAAAAAAAAATTGATTGAATTTTTTTCAAAGAAAAGTTGTTGGGTCGTTTTTGAGAAGAATTAGATTTTGTAAAATTGCTTGAAAAGTAAATTGTATGGCAGGTACCGTTATTTTTACTACTAAATTTTCTTGTACGAGTTAATAACTTGCATTATAGAAGCTACCTACCTATATATGACAATCCTGCCAAAAATCTAAACCAGTGAGCGGTCTAAACAGTATTGGGAAAAAATCGTATGAGAACTAATTAAAGTTGATGCACTTTAATATCACAGTATTACTCATTTTGTATTCAATGAAATATAAGAAGGCGTGAATTCAAAGATTAAAGGAAGCGTAGAATACTAAAAGTGCTCCAAAATTCAATGTGCAAAGAATTATACACTTGAATAGAATTTATGTTTTGAATTTCAAATACTAGCTAAGTTTGTTGGAATTTACCCAAAATTGGTACTGATTTTTTGACAACTATAAGGTTTGGCCCTTAATTTGTTGTTGAGAAAAGCAAAAAACTAAATTTGTTTTAAATCAGTGGTAAAAATTGATATATAAATCATAATTCAATTTTTTCTATATCTATTTGTTTAAATTTGTATTTCAAAAAGAAAAGAACTATCTGTAGCATGTGAATCCACAATAAACAAAATGCCTGAAAACTCATTCTACTTTGATAGTTTATTCTATACCTCAAATCACTCGAGCAAGGAATCAAGATCTACTTTAGGACGACCCTAGGTCCCAAAAAAGACAGAGTTTGTTTGTGAGTTCAGGGCTTTCAAAAATCGTTTGGGGTGACCCCAAAGGCACTTTAAGCCTCAACGAACAAATCTCTATGAGGAGAAGAAGACCCCCTCTGCAGGAATTTGTCTTTTTTTTGACCCTTCTTACATGCTAAACCTGCTTAGGCCTTCCCTGTAGGTATGTTAAATAAATTAATTGCAATAGGTCCAAGCAGCTTTTCAGTAATATTGATTTTGGTAGCTGATGTTAACCCTTTACCCACCCTATCGCTAAGCCCCCAAAAACATTTTATATTTTAAGAAATAATCCTTAAATAATCTTAAACTGCCACTTATCTGATTCTGTGGAACTTCTGCAGTACCATTTTTAAAGTATCCAATTCTTATTTTGTAGTTTAATTTAAAAAAAAATCCAAATTTGAAAGATTTTTTCTGTATTATGATTTTCCTAATTTTCTTTTTGGTTTGCCATATTATTAACAAAAAACGGGTTTCTACTTCCATATTTAGTATATAATCATCTTCGATACAAATTTTAACTAAAAATTGACTAGTGCAATGAGCATAACTTTCTTTGGGAGCTGATATTCTTTCAGCAAACGAAAGAGTTGACCTTCGAACTTGAACAGATGTATGTTGTCTATATTATTAGATGAAACTAAAGAATTGGCTAGCTTTGATCTATTTGTTAGTTCAATAACTGGAAATATTTACTTTGTGCCTCATATTGAAAATGGAATTTTATTTGACTTTTCATACAGCGTATGAAATCACGCAAAAAAATTGATATTTCATATTTTTTTTTTAATATAAGAATCTCACAAATTAATCACCCTGTAGTTCATTATCTCATAATTGCCGAACTCATTTTCCTCAATCTTGTATTTACATCTCGTTTGATGCTACTGAAATAAATCGGCCAAGTGGAAAACCTGGAACTACATATTTCATTGAACAAACAAATTAAATTGATCTTTTATTTTAAGAAATTTGATTACGTAAGGAATTTGTGAGGACACTCTTACTGACGAGTCCCTGAATAATATGTCTACAGTTAAATCTTTTGTTAAATGTTAATAATTTTCAATCAATTATAAAATTCAGTAAAAAAGGTCAGTGAAAAAAACCCATTATTTTTCGTATAAAAGTTATTCTAAACATAACCGTAATAAAACGTAAGGTCTTTCAAATCCAACCTGAATCGCAATACACTGGTGAGAAGGTACCATATAAAAATTAATTCATCTATTTCTTATAAATGTTAACGAGGTTTGATTTAGGTTTAGTATATGTTGATGAATTTGACCTCAAATTTAATTTGAAACCCAAAATAGCTGTCATGTTTTGAAATGATATTAGAAAACACAATTCACAGCCATCATCAAATACAAAAATGTCATCAATCTAAAAGTACAATGATATTCCTTTACTACACTGAAACTCTTGTTAAGCCCTTTTTCAATTTCATTCTCAGAATTGTTTTACTCAACTTGATGACGAGGAAAGCAAAATTGATTTATAATAACCGACGATTCTTCAAATTGTCCTCACCAGATGCTTGAGTATCCCGCATTGTTACATCATTGAACCCTAACTAAAGCCATTAGTGTTACGAAGATGAACATGAAACGTTAAAGTATCTAACAATGTTTGCTGTAATATAAAAAAAAAAAATAGAGACCTAATGCATTTGAAATTTTAAAAGGAGGCAATGTTCAACAACAACAACAGAAAAAAAAAAACAAAATTTTCTTAACAACAACAAAAAAAAAAGAGTGATTTGCAATAATATCTTATATTAAATCTAAATCAGTTGGATACTTTTCAAGGGAATAGTACTTTCGCTTGAGGGAAATTTTTGTCTAAGCAGCAAAAAAAAATAATAATATTTTTAAGATATATTGTTATGGATTTTGCGAAAGCGAAATTTTATTTATTATAAGCGCAATGTGAGTAATGATGTAAGTCATAAGCTCAATGGTGCGAATTCGACCACCTAAGTTGGTTTGAATGTTTCACCTTAATGTTTATACATGTGCGGCAGTAGCGGTAGCCATGGCGGCGCGCGGTGCGCGCACAATGGCCAATGGCCGACTGATTGATAGAATCACGCAAGCAAACGAGTGTGCAACAATGAACTCCTTTTACTAATGAACTGAAATGAGGATGGATCTTGTGGTTTTCGAAATCAATTATGGCTGCGTTTATTTTTTTCAATTTTTAATTTATTTGTTTTTCTTACAAAACCTATTTATTTTAATATTTTTTTTTGTAAATTAATTTTCAATTTTATTTCTCTTTTTTTTTTTTATTTGCAGGTATGTATTCACGTTAATGATGATACTTAGCGTTTTTGATTTATAGTTGGTGAGTTTTTTTTTTTAGTTTTATTATTTTGCTGATAGAAATAAATTATTAAAAAAAATGTTAACGCACCCGTATGAAACATTTTAAAACAGTAAATTATACTGTTACTTTTTTGCTAATGACAGTACATTTTTAACAAAAGGTAATTAGGTTGCCAGATACATGTTTTAATAAATTCCGATTGGAAAAAGATCACAAATTTATTATACATGAGTTTTTTTAGTTTTGTTCTGTTAAGGAAGTTTTTTTTATGAGCTTGTATTTATAGTATGAATATAACATAAAGATACATTGAACTCTTAATTTAAAGTATAGCAAAGAGTTATGCAGCGTACTTTCTGGAGCTTTAACTTCAAAAAATCTTATCTTGTTGGATAGATTTTTTTCAAACTACACTTTTGTCAAAAAATCCGAAGTAAATAAACAGAAAAAATAAAAAAAATCGTATCTGCAGGAGACAGTTGTAGCTGAATGTAATAAAATTGATTTTTTTCTATAAAATTCATGTTGTATGGCAATGAAGAAATAACGTCCCCGATCATTTAAACCCAAAAATTTAACGTTATGGTTCCCAAAAGATTTATCAACCTCTCAGGTTGAATACTTTTTTTTTAAACTCCATAAATGGGCTTACATGCCAAAATTCATAAAAAGTAAAGTAAATCTAACCATTTTTGGAATCTAATTAACTCTTTATGACCGTTTTCTGAGTTTAATAATTATAAGATTTATTTCCGAAGGCACCGCAAAATAAAAGAGTTTTTGAGCAATAATAAACATTTTTTACTTGTCAAATGTTTAATTAAACAAATTGATCCAAAATCAAAAAAGGAGCAGAGTAAATGCCAAAAAATTGTATACGTTTTTTTTTTTTAACTTGGCTGTATACATATGGGCATTAGGGTGGTTAAAAACCCGTTTTTTCCCCAATTTATGACCCTCCTACCACAGAATCTTGTTATCGATATTAATTTTGTTGTCGTTACAACATTTCAACCTCCTAGGTATAATGGAGGATGGTGCTCAAGTCACTTACTTAAGTGTTGCAAGAAAACCCCCTGTATTAATGTTCGAGTAAACAGGGTATTTCCAAATTCTTACTTGATGTTTAAAGAGATCATTTCTGATTTCTGGTTTCATTCTAAGAAACAAATTATATAGTGGGAAAATTCAATCTCCCCCCACATTCTGAGGCAATGGGGGTAATTTTTGAAAAATGTACCTAAAATGAGAAAACAATTATTTAAAATCAACATATTTCATTGTCTATTTTTTTTTCAAATCAAGTTCTTTAAAAGAATAGTTTTGAGAAATTTAATTTTAAATTGAATATTTTTGCTGAATAAAAATATGATTTTTTTATTAATGTTGATTTTTTTTTTTTTACAAAATTTTGCGTAATTAAGCACCACTGTTTTTTAAATGCTCTTAAATATTTTTATTCAAATATTGAAAACCAAATGCAAAAATATCTTTAAGTTTTTGAGAAATAAAAAATGATGGGAAGAGACTTTTTCCCAAAAAAAAAAAACCGAAAAAAAGGTTTAATTATGACTGGTAATTTTTTGGAGCTATAAACACTACCAACAAGGCACGTAATGGATACTTTTTCAGAAGAAAGCTAAAAAAATGGTTCATTATTTGACGTCATAAACATTACCAACCAACCAAGCAATAAAAAAAGTATCTTTTGTTTTTTTTTTTAGTTTTTCAAAAATCACAAGAGATTTTTGGATCAAATTTTCAGTATTTGACTAAAAACTAGTAAGAGCACTAAAATTTAAAAAAAAAAAAACAGTGGCACCTAATAATGCAAAATTTTGTAAAAAAACAACTTTAATAAGAAAAATCACATTTTTATTCAAAAATATACACTTTCAAATTTAATTTCTCAAAAACTCTTTTTTTTAAACAACTTGATTTGAAAAAAGAATTAGATAATGAAAAAAAATTATAACACAATATTGTATGTGCTTTCGTTGAATTTAGATATTTTTTTCCATTTAAGGTAATTTTTTTCAAAACTTTCCCCCATTGCTTCAGGTTGGGAGGATAGAATTTTCCACCAACACCATTTTTTTTTTAGAATAAAACCATAAGTCATCTTCCAAAACATCAAGCACGAAATACCGAGCTTACTCGAACATTAATGCAGGGGATTTTCTAGCAAAACTTAAGAAAAGTAAGTCACTTGAGCACCATCATCCATTATTTCTACTAGGTTGAAATTTTGTCACGATAACACAATTGATCTAGGTAACAAGATTCTGTGGTGAGCGGGTCATAAAATAAAAAAAAACGTTTTTTTTTGGACCACCTTAATGGGCATTGTACATATCTGTACGATGATTGATTTACCTGTATTATTGCTTTGAGTTATAGTACGTATTCGTCACAGTGCACCATTTTAATATAAGCTGAATTATTTTTTAAATTGAATAAAAAAAACACAACTTCTATAAGAAAAATTATAATAAAATGCTATCGTCCCCTGATTGCAAGAACTAGGTAACTCAATTTTCAATTTTTAAAATATCTCGGCAAAAACGGTACTAAATGACACCGTTTTACAATTTTCAAGATTTGTTGTCCAATTTTTTTCTATAATAGTCAAATATAGGATATTTCTGAAGCTTAAGAAATTTACAAACTAAACCTTCCCCCATTCTTTTGTAGCTTAGTATCTATGAACGTTGCTGTCTCCAAAATTTTAAAAATTGAGTTACCCAGTTGTTGCAATCAGGGGACGATATTTATCTTATTCAAATGGTTATTTCCAATCCATTTAACTATCTCTCTTTGCTTAGAAGAATCCATGGAAAGTTGGCAATGTTTGGGCCAGTTATATAAAACCGGCCTTTAAATCCTAGAATCGGTTTCATTAGAAAGGCAATAATGTGAAGATGGTTTAAGACTACTAAAAAAATTCACATGGCATGTTCGGTGATGAAGTCGATTTTCAACTTTTAAAAATACAAACATTTCCTTTTTGCCAATAAACTATTTTTTTTTTATTAATATGTAGTAACTTCTAGTGTTGAATACTTGTAGATTGATCGCACAACAATATTACGTAAATACTCAAAAATTATAGAAAAAATATTGAATTTCTTAAAAGTCGATTTAGCAGGCAACAAGGAACCCTCTTCTAAATGGTATAGATTTGATGAGAATATCTCACAATTGATGAGCCCGAATTCTCATGTGACCTTAAAAAACCTTGACATTGATTAAAATTTTCTATATGGCTAACACATTTCAAAAACTAATTGACATTTGTTGACCAGTTACTGACCAAGTGGTGAACAAAATTTTCTTGTGAATATGCCACATATGGGGTGTCTTCTTTTCGTTTTGCAGTTCGCTTTTGGATAAACAAAATATCAAAATTGTAACAAATTATCTTGAAAAGTCCCCCTATTTTTTCTCCTTACAGAAATTGCTGGGTCATTAATAACTGAACATTTTTTCGGTCGAGGGTTATCTCTATTCTTAAGTTATCAAAAACCAATTTTAGCTATTGGTGGCACTGTGGAAATCACCCTTTACCGTCTTTGACAGTTGAAATTAAGAATTGAGATGACACCTCAGCTTTGTCCATAGATTAAGTCACGAAGTTAATTGAGTTACCTCTTACTTAACTTGGGATTTAAATTGACTGAAAAACACGTCTATGGAGCTAACTAAAGTTTAACCTGCAGCAGCCGTAAAATTAGATAATATGTATATTTTCATTGGAAGACTTTGGGTCACAAAATTATTTTTCAGTAGCGTGGTGGACGGTGAAAGATGTTTATTCCAAGCATATTAATATATGTTTTTGGTTGATTACTAGATCTATGTACTCCTCTAAGATGCCGTCTGCTGCATGAACGATGATGTCATACATAAAAACCTCAATCCAATCAGTAATCTGATTGTCATGGTTATGTCAAAGTATAAACATGGATTTAAAAAAAAAAAATACAATAAAAAACAATAGTACCTGCCTTTTTTTAACAATTTTACTTAATCGTATTCTTTCTCAAATACAGCTCCACATTTTTTTTTTTTAAATAAGATAAATTTCTTTTACCAAAGACTTTTTTCTTCAAAAATTGGTTATTACTGGTACCTCTGAAGTCCCGAAGAATCATTTTTTATTTTCGATTTTCTTCCAAATGGTAAAAACTGATTTGAATAATTTTTCAAACACAGAAGCTTCTTAAAATATAAATAGTAGGTATTGTGTACCAAAATTTTTAAAAAAGTATTTTTTGGATTTTTAAAATAATATTTCAAGTTTGTTTTTGAAAATCAAAGAAAATGAGGTGTTCGATTATTTTATTTTAAGAAAAATTTTTACTTTTATGGGAAAATTACGGTACCTTCATACAAAAGAAAAAATCCGTTAAGTATTTTTTTTTTCAAAAACGGATCTTACGATTTTAATTTAACTTTTTTCCGATGTGTCAAAAACGGGTTCATACTTATTTTTGTAAATTTATTTTTTAAATCCACACTAATAAATACAACAAAGTTTTAAGAATTTGATATATGAAAATTAAAACAATAACAAATAATTTATATTCACTTTTTTTTCAATTTTGTTTGTTAACATTTTAATTTTTTTTGCTGAGTTACACACACAAAATTCTACAAATGATGGAATTTTTGACGGCTCCGTTGATAATTTAATAACTGTTAAGGTATTCTTTCTGATTTTTTTTAAAGCTATAAATCAAAAGCTATAAAGCTACATTGCCAGACAAAATTATTAAGATCTGACGTATTTTCATTACTCGAAAAATTCTTCAAAGGGTCTAATTCTCAGTCCCCTGACGTGTCCTCTGCTCGTTTTCAAAGGGAAAAAATCTAACAGTTTTCTTATTTAAGTTCAAAAACCAAAATAAACTTTCAATTATTGACGTTAGATTATAGATATTTTTACGATATAAATTAATATTTAGTACCATTATATTATATTACAAAAAAAAATCATTGAACTTTGTCCCTCGAATTTCTAATCTGACCGATTGAAACAGTCAAAAATATTCTTAGCTTTGAAAATTATCCAAGTTTCAGATCTAGCAGCGTGAAGCATTAAGTCTGGTGACAGTAAAATCATTTTCGTAGCTTACGCCCGTTTGCTATTTTATTTGTTAAGAAGGCATTTGTGCGAGAGGTCATGGATTGTCCGTTCAGTTTCTCAGTCCACTGATGAGTGTTTACAGAAAATATTTATGTGTAAGCAGGTATATATTTTAGCATTTTAATATGGGCCTAGTAAAACCTCAGTTATATATTTTTTTTTATTTTTGCCGTACAATGCGTAAACAAGTTTTAGTGTCAATAACTATGAAAATACTCAGTCCCCTGGCCTCAGTCCCCTGACCTTTAATTACTGATTTTATCTCTTTAAACCCCCAAAAAGCTCACAAAATGCTGCTTTTCTTCTTAAATACATGTAAAATAAAAAGCAGGACTCGATCGCATGAACTTACTCTTATATTCAAGTGGTTAAGAAATTTTAAGATAATTTACATAGGGTGTCTTGCATAAATTGTATGAAAGTGCTAGAGGGCACAGGTTCGGTCGAAACAAGAAAAAAATTGTGCCGAAGGGGGTATATTTCTCCCAATTAAAGTTAGGGGTATTATTTTCTTAAAAAAAATTTTCAGTTTTTTGGAATTCCTGTTTTCAAAAAAGGCTATAAAATCGTTGTTTTTATTTTTTTTGACTGGCCGTTTTCAATAATGTGACGTTCTAAAGTTCATATAAAGCTAGGTTTTACGACTTTTTGCTTCCAATAGTGTTATGTCGATATAAACATCATTTTATTCCATTTTTTGTAAAATCACCCATTTAAATCATCGTTTAGCTTATTTGGACACGGATAGTGGCATTGAAATGAAGTAACATTGAAGTATTTTTCACGTTTGACATGTATTACAGTTCTCTTAATGGGTAGTTTATTCAAGTAAAACATTAATTTTTAAAACATATGTTTATATATGCATATTTGCAAACAAAAGATGAATCAAAATTTATTCATAAAAAAAATTTAAGCCGTGTGTTGCTCAAGGCCTTATCCTTATATTTTTGCACATAAACTCATAAACTGTCACATTTTGAAGATTGAGGATGAAATTCTCTTAATTATTTTGCCAAAAAAGTGTTAAAATTTTTTAGAGCATCTTTCGAGAACGGATTTCCAAAAAGTTATCTTTCAAAACTAAATACCAGTAGTGGTCTAACAATAATGTTGTTAATTTTTCAAAGAGATTTTTATTTGACATTCCTAAGTTTTTTTCACACTAACTTTTTTGTTCTGCAGAATTCTCACAGTATCGTGGCGTGAAATATTCAGTAAAATCTCTTCATTTTTAACTGAGTACTCTTTCAACTTAATTAGGTTTTGAAACTGATAAAGTACCTTTTTAATGAAATTATTTATAAGATGATTAATCTTTTGATAACAAAACAACCCTCCAGAACTAACTCGTATTTTCGAATACTTTCTTAAAAATACTATAAATACAGTTTCTTCTACGAAATGGATTTATCCCTATAGCACACTTTAGCTCGAAAGCATAACATCCTTGTAGCAAATAATATATAAAATTTCGTTAAATCCCCTTTTTCAACTGTCATCCGATTAAACTAAATGACCACCTAGACAACAATTACCCACTCTCTCCCCTCGAGAAAAACAAAATGTTCCAAAAGAGCACTATCTCTGGAAGCACCATCATGGAAAGCACGACCTTCTACTAAAGTATCACGACTTCAGTAAAAATAAAATTCCTCATAAAAAAAAAATGAACAGAATTCAAGAAATAATCTGTTCAGAAGAAGATTTCAGCATTTTCAACGGCCAATTTATTTTTTTACGATTATGAGTTTCATAAGGTTTTTCGTGTAATTTTTTTTTTTTTTTTGGTCTATACCCATCTCTTTTATATAGAAGCAACAACAACAACAACTTTAAAGTACACTAATGCACTAAAATAAATTGCGATTCATAACAAAAACAAAACGTTCGTATAGCTACTCGTATATAAGAATTTTGGCCCAGATTTTCCTTTTTATGTTTTGTTTTCCCCCCTGCAGAGCCCCTTTGAATTGGTGCTGAATAGCTCTTCAATACCATCTCCATCTCCAACCGTCCTCGACATCATCCACATGATGGTCGCTCATATTAAAGCCTTTATGGACTGACCTATATAGCTCTTTGGTGATCGTTTTTAAGGTTCTTATTATTTTTGGAGCAGTTTTTCTGTGTGACGACCAACGGCGACGACTGTCCATGTCCACAGACAGTATACGAGCATTACGAGCATCATCGGAATAGGTATACGCGTGTTGGTTGGGCAAGAGAAAGGTAGAATCTTTTCCGCCACTTGTGTGTGCAAAATGAAAAGTGTAGCAGGGGAGTCTTGATATTCTTGGGAGAAATGATTAAATTGGCCAAGTACCATGAGTGGAGAACTCCGACGCCGAGCGACGAGTGGAGCAGAGGCTACATTCATTTAAGTCTTGCTTTCGGTTTTTCCTGCTGATTTTATAGTGGGAATTGGAAAATGGGCCATGATGTCCTCCGCCACCGCATGGCACACCGAACACCATGTGGTCTTTTCAACAAGCCGTGTTAATGGAAAAGCACGATGCTCGGTGATGGTGGACTATTTCTGTTTATATTTTTTTTTTGTTTTAGAAAATTTTTCGTGCAATGTCGCACACGCTGTGACCTTTGTGAAAGTTGAATGACCATTTGCGGCTTTTGGAAGCAACACGACAAACCAAAAAAAAAAAAAAAAAAAAATAAGAGGGAAGCAAAAGTATTTTATATTGTGTCTTAAAGAAAACACTATGGCCTGGCTAACGCTCATGAAGGAAGAACTTCTGACAACCACGACCGAATTGGAGCAGATGGTTATCGGATTGGAAATTGGTGGCAGTGGCAGCAGTTGTTGTTGTTGTTATTTTTGTTGGTTGTTGCAATATAATATAAAGAGCCCCAGCTCGGCCATAGAGCAACGTTCGATTTAGAACGTGATTCGGAGCGTGAATTTATAGTGGTTGCTGGTCATGACATTTAAATGGTCTAATAACTATGTTTAGTACACTCTGGAGGTGGATATAATTCGTTTCAAGTGATGGAGACTTATGTGCGAGCGGGAATATAACAGCAATGATTGGATTAACACCTTAAGGTAGTCAATGAGAGAGGTCTTTATATTGTTTGACAAATTGGATGATCATATCAAAGGCTATAATTTTTATATAAACTTAGTTTGAATTGAGTTAGGGTAATTGGCTACTTTATTTGTGACAAGACAGTTAAAAAGGGGAGAAATCTTCTAGAATATTGAGAAAGAATTTTTATAGGAGGTATTTTGGTATAAGTGGAACCTAATAAGGGGATATTAAAAGTTTGGTAAGTGAAAAGCAATCCCAGTCATTGGTGTGTGTACCTACTTTATAAAACTTTTATAGAATTTCAATCTAAAATTGAATCAAATTGTTTTTCTTATTTGGTTCCAGCTGAACATTTAAAAAAAAAATCATCTGATGATAAATTTAATTAGGTCTTTAGGAAGAATTTAACTTTTATCTATACAAAATATTATAAAATAAAACTATTATTTCAAATGCTGTCCGGATAATGATGGATCACAGCAGGATCCTGGAACTATTTTGGATATCTCGATATCACTGTTTTGTCGACCATTGGCTCATCTATAGTTTTTCATCCTGCACAAACAGCCCCAAACTATAACCAAGGACTGTTAATAGTACATTTGATGGCTTTAAACGTGTGTCCATCTTGAATGCCTTCGTGTACTTTCTCCATCATCTATTTCAAATAAATTGATTTTTATTTCATAATACTCTGAATGCACACACTTTTCCATTTGTTTATAGACAAGATCACATATTTTTTTTGTAAATTCAACCCTTGTTAAATATCTTAGTGCTGAATTTAAAAGTCAGCCTGATATAGCGTTCATAGGTGCTTACTTTTTACTACGGTTCTTGACAGTTAGAAGTGGCTTTTTGGCTGGTCTAAATACTAAAACAGTGAATTCTCGTAACGGTTTTTTTTTTCTTTCCTTGGCCCTTTTTGGCAAATTTAGCTCATCATGAATTATCTTCGAAGTCGCAAAACGTACTTTAAGCACAAATTTCTTATTAGTTTTAAATGTTAATTGAAAGGGCGTCCACCAAAATTATTTACATAAACTGATTTTTCGTTTAAAATTTTTTTTTGGTTGTGAGTGAAGCGAATATCCGCAAACCGATTTCTTGAATAACGAATTTTCATTTGTTTTTTTTAAATCTCTCAAAACTAAATCTCGCAAAACTAATAAGTCTGCTTTTCTTAATTTCGCAATTCTTAAATCTCTCTTTTAATAATAGCATCCACATCTTAAACCAAAAAATCTTGGAAATTTCAGCAGTAATTTCGCAATATAAAATCTTGAAAATCAAAATTTAGCAAATCAAAATTTCGCAAAATCAAAAAATAACAGTTTTGCAGTGAAAACTAATTCCTGGGGATCAATAATGAAACCCGACATACAATTTCTTTGTTCTCTTTGTTGTTTTCTTAACAATAATTGAAATATACACAAATTAAATTTATGAATAACAATTTGATATTAAAGTTAGTTCATATTTTATTTATTTAGTAATAGTTAAAAATTATCGCAAAATTTAATTTCATTCAAAATTTTGCAAATTGAAATCTCGTTCGAGATTTGAATTTGTTATTTCGAAATTTTGGTTTGATGGACTTTGTATTTGCGAAATTATTTAAATACAAATTTTTAAATTGCCAGATTTCGTAATGCGAGATTTGAACTTGCGAGATTTCATGCCCTTAACAGAATTCTTACAAAATGCTCTTAATTAGTTTGTTCGATGTGAAAAGAGTGAACCGTTTGCTTGTTTGATTTGATTATACATAAGGACGTTCAACTTGTGGCAGCTAGATTAATTAAAAATTCAAAATATTGGAAAAAAGAACCGTTTAAAATGTGTTATTTGTTCTACCAGAATTTTTTGATTTTGGTGCAAGTTTTCTTTAGTTAATTAGGTTTTAGGAATATTTGTGTCATTATGAGAAAGTTTTGGGTTATTTGGCTCATTTTTTATTATTTAAAAACACAATTGAAAAATTGAATATATTAGTTATCGCTTTTAAAATGATGTAAATATTTAGGGTATTCATACAACAGCGTATATGTTGTAAGGTTTTACTTCGTAATTCTGTGTCACAAATTGCAAGGAAAATTTGAGTGATTTACGCACCTTACAACTTTACTATATTTGAGACAATTTTGCGCTGTTGTACTCGTATGAATATCCATATTATGTATGTACTTTTTTTGTTTCCCAGAAGTTGGGAATCTATTTAGTCGTCTTAAGTATTTTCTTACAAACATGTCCCTTGGTTTTTGAAATAAGAAAAAAAAACTTTTCAAAAATCAAAAATGTAGACCACATAAATTTTGATGCCAAAATGCCATTCTTTCATATGCAATTTAAGGCTGAGATCCATGGGAATCCATTTTGAAAATTGTTCTCAAAAATTCGTCCAGAGGTCTCTGACTTCTTGCCTTAAACTAAATTTGAAGAAATCTTGAGTTCGTAATTCTCTTTTGAAAATTAACCGAAACAAACTTACATAATGTGAATATACATACATATATGCAAATATTGAAACAAACTGTAATAATTTGAGTTATCAATAGTTCTCAACATCGAATTTTCGAACTGCATATTAGCCTTATGGAAGCATTTTCGACTAAAAGGTGGAGTTCAAATCTCAGAAAACTCAAACCCCCAGTTTCACAGTCTCGTTTAAACTTTGAACTGAGTTCAATTGTTCTGCTGAACTTAAGCTATAACCAAAAGTGGAGGAAAAAAGAACAAAAAATTAAATTAAATATAAAATAAAAAATTAAAATTAAATAAAAGTAAGTTGAGAAGTCCAGTCAATTTGTGCTCTTAGTTAGTAAATTGTGTGTGGTAAATAGTGTGTTAGTTTTGAAAAAGTCCAAACAAATAATGCAGAAATGAATTTTTTGGGAGTTTTGAATTTTTGTCTGTAGCATGAAAATATACTTTTCTGATGGTCATTGATGCGATGGGTTTGAATGTGGCCTTGAAATTGCTCTAGAAAGTTACGTTTTTGAGATAATTGAATCTTACGATATAAAAATATGCATTTTTATGCAAATCTTAGGTTATATTTTTCTGGAGGTAATTTTTTTTTCGAAAAACATGTTTATGGTCAATCTTAAGTATGAACATTTACTTCAAAATTCGTTTTGAAAGTCCAATGTTCATACTTCAGAATGACCAAAAATATCTTCTCAAAAAATAAATTATCTTTGGATTCAAATATCTCAAAAACGTGACCTTGTTAGAGCAATTTCAGGGCCTGATTCAAAATCAGAGCATCAATAAAGAAAAGTTTATCTTGGCTCCTATTACAGACAAAAATTCAAATTTTTCACTTAGCGTTTTAGTGGATTTTAGAAACCAATAAAAATACGCCATTTTCAACAAGCGCTTGAGTTCAAATGGGTTGTCATAGAAAGAAACCTTTAACAGAGATTATTGTAAGCTTTCAATGATACTTTGAATTAATTTTTGAATAATTGGTGATTTTGGAGCCTTTAATGAAAATCTCCCAAGAAATGCACCTCTGCATCATTTTTTCCTTGTTGAGTTTCGAAATTTTAATCGCAAACTTCAGATTCAGAACCCCCTTCCATTCAAACCATAGCAATTTACAAATTTTGTTCTTTCGTGATTTGCAATTAAAATTCATGATTCAAGCTTGTACTTTTCATAGCAAAATACAACTTTTTTAGAGTAATTTACTCTCCAAAAGAATAATTTCACAAACAGCATTTAAAAATATTGATTTGCGATAAAAAATCACGAAATAAAAGAAGTGATCACAAATCTTTTTTGCAAATTGGCGATTGAGGAATATTTGGATCAATTTGCGATTTGTTGTTCGCAATTTTTGATACTTAAGAGTGTTGATTTACGATTTTTGAGTCTCAATATCTTCATTTTGATCAGTTTTGCAAATTGCCAACAAATAGTCGTAAATTACGAAATCACGAGCCGAGGTATGAATCGGGATTCATTTTTCGTAATTTGCAGCTCATTTTTCGTGATCTGATCCAAGAATTCTTTCCGTGTATGTTCTATCTAACTCTTTAGATTCGCCTGAGCGAAGTCAAACTTTGTGGAAATTGATGTGGTGTCCATCTTTTTAAAACAAGTGTTGATAAACGTAAAAGCAATTTTCTCATTTTTTAATTTTTGATTTCTCTTTTCAATGAAAAGTTTTTTTGTTAAAAAAACTGTAGGCATTTTGTATTAAAAAGTAGTTTGTAGCATTCAACTCGCATCTTGTTTGTCTGATCAAAATAAGGAATAGATACATTTTTCAATACAGAAAGTGTTTACTATATTTGTCAATAGTTAAAAAAAAAACATTTTCAATTTATTTAGAAGGAAGTTTTTTGAATTTTCAATATTCTTTCCGAATATCGCTTGAAAATATAACTTGATTTAATAATTTAATAAAAGAACCGATTTCTGGCTTTCAAACAAATGATAGTACATTTTTGTAAATTTTTCCATTGTTTTTTAACATTTTAATTTGCATTTCAAGTATTTTTTCTTAATGAGATTGCCCTCTCTTCCCTATTAAAGATGAGATGGACCCTTCTTCTAAAGTAATAAAATATTTATATTGTCTCCTCGATACAATAATCCGGCATTGTTTTGCATCGCCCACCCGGTACGGTACGTACCGTAGAAATCATAATCAATGCACTATTTAAATATTACTCATGGACAATATCATTCTTGAAAAAAGCTACAAACAAACTGCATATCAATGCGTTCGAAAGTCAAAAAATGTAAGCCCATCAATTAAATGATTAGAACTAAATTGAATTGTGGTGGGAGGTTTGTAATTCCAATTGCCACTCATAAGAAACCATAACTAATCACAAAAAGTTTAATCCAAACACGCACATTTTGTATTCAAACTTATTCCATGCCCTCTGTATTTGCTTTTAAGAAGAAAAACCATCTTGTAATCCGTTGAAACATCCAACCCACCTACCTATACCTCGGGACAGTAGGTAAGTTTATTCTCCATTAGAGGATTACATCCCATATGATGCGCCTTCCTTTATTTTAAATCACTGCTAGAAGTAATGTTATTTCCCAACATTTATAACCAGTAGGCAACTCAACTTAATGTTGCTCTTTTTCAAAACACAACGTTTTATGGTCAATAGACAGTCAAGCGTAGGTATAAGCCGAAGCCAAGCGCCTACTGTGCCTGCAGCTTCCAACAAATATAAAATAAGTTCCACCATCAATCCGACACAGTTCTCTAATTGTTTAAAATTTATTGCATGTTTTTTTTTGTTTTCTTTCTATTTTGCTATAACCGACAGTTAAAATATATATATTTTTTTTTGCTTTATTAAAACCGCGTATAAGACCCACACATCATAAAACCTCCATTCATGATCTGGCAGTATATAATGGAGTTCTCATACCATATGGCTCTCTCTGGGAATGGCCAACCACGATTTTTCCCACTTTCGGGCTTTGAGGAATTCCAAATTCAAAAAGGTGTGCAATCACATAACACATACACAAAACAGTGAGATAACCAACCGCATACACTTTTTTGAGGCTTCGAGGGATTTTGCCTTCTCATAGAGTTCCATGATGAAGTTCCAAATTGAATGTGTCATTAAATTCATCCACGCTGGGGATCACTCAAATGAATGAGGAAACATTAATAAATAATTTAAAAAATATAAAAATCAATTTTGAAACCATTATGTCATGAATATCGAGTTCGAACTGTGAAGACAAATTAAACGCAAACACCATTCTCAAATAATAAATAATAATTATTATTATCGAACAAAGCCGCTATTGTTGCAAATGTGTATATATTTAGGGGTCCCCTCAACGTTTGGGGTCTAACTCTCTTTTGGTGGAAAGACTTTTTTTTTTTAAATTTTAATGTTTAAGTCAAGCTTGTCATGATGGGTGTTGTATATCGTAAAGTCTATCTTTCATCAAAAATCTCTGTTATGATGAAGATGATGATGATGCACGTCAATTGATTTTCTACGCTTGAAGGCGAGAAATTTCCAACACATAGATACTGGTCCCTGGACCCCGCATAATGTTTAATGTATAATAATGTGCAGCATCATTGTATCAACATCATAGACCACCAACTTGATCTTGACTCTGAAATTAAATCAAGGAAATTCAAAGCGATAAGGCTTTATTGTTGAAAGCAGGAGCGCATTCAAATAAAAATTTTTGTTCTTCTAGACGGCAAGAGTTTCAGAGTAGATTTGTACGAAAACTTGAGTTAGTCAGAAATTTTCAAAATAGATTTGAAACCGAAGGAAAAACTCAAGTTATGAAAAACTGTTTGTTTAAAAAAAAATTATTTATCAAAAATAAATAGGTAATTTAAGAAAAATAATTAAAAAAAATACAAAATAACTAAAGACGACAAAAAAAAGTAAGCCGAAATAAATGATTCCATTAAGCATAGATTTTCAGATGCAAATATTCAGATTTCAGAGTTAGAGTTCAGAGAAAGTTGGAAAATTGAATAAAACAGTGTTGTCATATAATTTCATGAAGTTTGGTTAAGAAATTTTTGGTGTGGAAAAAAAGGAAAAGATCTTCAAAAAGTGGGGTAGACAATTTTGTTCTCCTCAAAATTAGATTAAATTGACTTCGATTGGAGCAAGATTCGAACCCTGGAAGTGAGTAATGACTAAAAATCATTGAAAGTAGATACTAAAGGTTTTATTGAAAAAATGTAAGAGCATACAAATATTTTATTAATTAATTTTCTGTTTTAATCCTGGAGCTATGTATATTCCCAAAGATGAAATATGAATCCATTCCAATTTATTTTTGGTGCAAACTTGAAAAAAATAATAAAATGCACAGCTCGGTTGCATGTACTTGCCCTAATGTTCATTTAATGTTGAAATTATGAGAATAAAATTATGAAAAGATAAAAAGATAAAAGTTTGACCAACAAAATGCAATTTGAATACTTGATCAAATATGAATGTATTTAGACAGACAAATCTAATAATATTTGATGGACAAATAAAGTTCAACACTTAATTAATATTTCTAGCCAAAAAAAAAAACCAAACAGGGCCCAACTTTTCACATGAAAAAATGTCATTTTAAATTTTAGTTGTTATTAGTAAGGTAGTCTTATCCTTTAAATATTAAACTTTTTTATGTGATAGGCTCTGCCAAAATGATTTTTTTTTTACCAAAAATAATATTTAGGAAAAGAGCTTCATTGGCATTAAAAAAACCACTAATTTTACTTTCTAAAGGTTTCAAAATCAATCATAAAAATTTTCAATGATGAGTTTCAGTAAAAGCTATTTCTGGTGCCTCGCAAACAATTTTTAAGATCACCTTTGTGGTTTCTTAAAAAAATTAATTTTTAGTTACGATGTACATGGCATGTTTTGGGTTCGTGCAAAAATAAAATTTCGATATTACAATCAAACATATTATTATGATGATAGAAAACATGAATAAAGTGGGTGGCACAATTCTGTTTGTCTGTACTTGTGTACCTTGAACTACAGCCTAAAGCCGGGCATATACACGACTGACCCATCTGGTCCATACGGCTCGGTTGGATTTCAGGTTTGCTGATAATCCGAATGGGTCGGCAGCCGATCCACCCCACACACTACTGATTTTATATCGGCACGGAGCCATTAGGCTCTTTGGCTCTTTACTACTCGTAGAAGGTACATTGAATTATTTTTATCTCTAAAAATAACGTACATAACAGTTAATGCCATACAATTTTGGAAAAACTTATTTATCTCCAAAACGATTCTAATTTTGTTGATACAAAAAATTGAAGGAAGAAATTTTCCCAAACAAAAAAATTTCGGATTTAAAAATGATATTTTTTATTTTTTTGAAAATTTAATATCAACTTAGTCTATAGTCATAAATACTGATGCACGGAAAAATTAATAAAAAAAAATAATACGCTGATATTTGAAAAAACGTTTGTACATATACATTTTGTTGGCCAACTTTTTAGCTAGTTTTCTAGTTTCTAGTTAAGTTCATTCATCAAGCAGAGTTTAACAAAGCTCTTATAGATTACGATTTAGATAATAAATAAATATAACAATAAATAACAATTAGTAATAAATATATATACAATTGGTGTTAGTACGTACTTAAGTAAATAATAAATAAGATATATGTGATACATTAAATTTAGGTAACTTGGTATGTCAATCAAACATTAAAACAAGCATGACATTTTTTTTTAAACTATCTCTTGAACAGAGTTTGAAAATATCAATGAGGTGTAAAACACTATTAACTTCTTTGATGCAATGTGATATAGGTTCATTTCTTCCATAGTTGCTTCTAGAAAATTCATCACGTAGGTAGAAACCCATACGGAGGCTTCTACACGGGAAGTACAAATTAATTCGTTCGAGCAGGTAAGAACAACTTATGTGATTGTTTAAAATATCTCTCACCATCATTATTGAAAAATATTTCCTTCTTAACTCAAGCGTTTGCATACCAAAGAGCTGGCACCTAACAGTATATGGAGGCCTTTCGATGCTTCAATTAAGTTTATTAAAAGCGTTTCTTGTAAAGCATTTTTGTACTCTTTCAATCCTTAAGCATTGAGTATTGTAATATGGGTTCCAAACAACACTACAATACTCGAGATTAGATCTGACAAAGGCTGAGTAAAGACATTTTAGCGTATAAGGATCGGAGAATTCTCTTGTATTTCTTCTAACAAAGCAGAGCATCTTAAAGGCTTTATTAACTATAAAATCGATATGGAAGTTGCTCGTAAAAGAAAGTTTATGGTCAAAAATAACTCCTAAGTCTTTTTTAGGAGTAACTTTTTCTAACACCATTTCGTTAATGGAGTAATCAAACACAATGGGCGAATTTCCCCTATAACACGAAAAACTCTGACATTTAGAGACATTCAAAAAAAGTAAGTTTCTACTATACCAAGATGCTAGTCTATTCAGTTCATTTTGCAATAGGAGACAATCGTCAACAGATTTAATGAGCTTGAAAATTTTTACATCATCAGCGTACAACAAATAATTGGAAAATTTGAAAGTTTCCGGAGTATCGTTTATAAAAAGAATAAAAAATAAAGGCCCAATATGGCTCCCCTGCGGAACACCTGAGGTTACTCTAATATCTTTTGATGTTAAATTACCTATTTTGACCAATTGGATCCGCTTAAATAAGTATGAACCTAGCTACATTTTATAGAAAGACATCATTTGACATGACCATCATTTTCTATATGAAACGACCTGAGACACATTGGCAGGTCATTGATCGCAGCACGCGACTAATAAATTAGTAAATTGTCCCCTGCATGAAAAAGGGATCAGTTCTGTAACTCAATTTTTCGGTGTTGAGAAAAGCAGGCTTTATCCTCTTAAATGGATCACAGCTTGTAATTTAATGGATCGATTTCTAGAGATATGAATCTCGGAACATTGATTTGGAGTCCCTCTTGTTTGGTTTTTGCCTTGTGAGTTGGAGAAACATCTTGTTAGAAATTCCGAAGTCTGTTGGCAAAACATTTGTTTGACAAATTTTCGCTGACGTTTTGACTTATTTCTCACAAAGTGAAGGTCGGTAAAACCATCATAACTCACTCCAAACCATACCGGTACCATAACATTAGTGGGATGTTGCCTTTTTTCAACCTACCATGCTTCCTTTGATATCTGAGCATACACTTGTTCGCCCTGTTTATTTAAGGATTCTTCAACGGTAAAGATTTCCCCATCAGTGAAGAGAGTTTCTTTGTGACCAATTCTTGTGTACTGGTGTATCAGAGCTTTCGATTTTGTAACCGTCATTCATCGATTTTCATCTGATTTGACCATACAAGGCTTTTATGGCGCAAGCAGTCCTTATAGTGCGTGAGTGGCCTAATCTGTGAAAAATATGTGATTCCAAGTGGTCACAAGTCCCGAAATATATTACCATTTTCCATGTGACCCTATCTCATGATTGTAGAAGAACAAAAATTTCTTACGAAGCATTAAATGAACAGGTTAATTAAACGTTAATCGTTAACCGTTAAGAGTGAACGGCAAATACTTTATTAAATATTCTTCCGTTTAGATTTATATCAGTATTTATGATAAGACTAGATATTTCAAAAATGTGTTGATGAATTTTTTAAAACTTTGGTTCGTATATTAATAAATTCTCAAAATTAACATACCAAATTTTATTTTTTTAAATGTTACAAAAAAGTTATAGGTATGCAAAAAATTAGTTTTCAAGAAATCCAGGACAGTTTGTTTTTTTTTTTTTTAATTACCTAATTATTAAATATAACGGCAATACTATAAGAAGATCATGATAAATCCTTTTTTAAGCTGGGACTCCATTCTTATTTTTTTTAATTATTACTTTTTTTGTACTGAAGTCGCATGCATACTTTTAAAAATTAAATTTCGGACTCAAAATTTTAAAGAGCAAAAACATTTTGTTTGAATTAACCTAAATGAGTTCTATTTTTGTTTTTAAAAATTTCAAAACAAATACAAAAGAAGGTCGTATAAATTTCTATTTAAAAAAAAAAAAAATGAAAATTACGGAAACTTCTTTTTTACCTCTTTTTGTATTTGTTAACTACATTAAAACCAAAAGTTGTATTATCAAACACACCGATTTTCGGGTGTCCTTTTTCTAAATTTTACAATATTGACATTTGATTACGACTCCAACGCCTTACACCAATATAATCTCAATTAAAACGTTTTTCTTGTTCTTCTTAATATACTCCCATAATGTTTGTGACTTTTTCCCAAACGAACGTGCAACATGTTCAATATTTCAGAGACATCCTGCATGTTTTTTTTAATTTTTAATATTCTTTTAAAAACGAATTTCGATAAAGTCATTTCACTTGTAGAAAAATGTGTTTGCATCATGTTAACACTTTCTTAATAAAATTTTAATGCCCTTAAAGTGATACAAAATATGTGTAGTTTGTGACACAAGTGAAATCAAGAGAAACCACATGATGTAACGATTTTCCTTCCCTCTCTTAAAAAACAAGAATATTAAAAAATCAATTATATTTATTATGAAAGCTATCAAATTGTATTTTAACTAAAAAAAAAAAACAATTCTTTGGGTGAATGTTGGTATTTTTTCATCATGCTCCAAAAGAGCATGACAAATAAAAAAATTATAAGATTACCCAGGCAGAAAAATATCTTTTATTTTGTAGAGTTGTGCCAGTTTACCCTATGACACTATTTTTGACCCACCTTGTATTTACCTTCAAATAACAAAAAATTTCCCTGCAGTCAACTGGAAGAAACTCTAGAATGAGGCATTTCAGAAATCAATATCCGATTTACGCCATTTTTAGCTCGTATAAGCCTCACTTTGAAAACTCAAAGCGAGTAATATTACAACTTTTTTGTTAGCCATTAAATCAGCAAAGATATGGAGCGGTCTATAGTAATTTTTTCCTTCAGATCCTGGACTGTAAAACGGATGAACCCACAAGTCCCGCCAATAAAATTCGCAAAGTAAATATCTGCGAAAAACAAAATTCTTGCTTTGTTTTCCGCAAACCTTGATGTTCACTTAGCTACTGGTTGACTCCAATTAGGCCAGAGTTAGTTCACTAGGAGTTGACTCTTTTGGTATTCGTTCAGAAATTAATAGAAAAAAAGAATGTATCTTTCTATCCATCAATTTAATATTATTTATTGTTTAATAAATTCAAAGTTTAAAGGACTATATGCAAAATTAAATTTGATGATAAAATCAAGGCACAACTTCGCAAGCTATTTCTGATTTTTCAAAGAACTGATTTGAAAACAGATTTTCAATCTCCTTTTTAACTTTAGTTTATATTTATTTTTTTACAAGTGTAACAACATTAAACTTTGAACTGCAACTGAAAACAGAAATTCTACTAAATTGCGTGCCTCAAATGTGTGGCTCAGAAAACAATAAGTGGAAGTGCCCAAAAACTTAAGAAACTTTCATTCTTATGGCTTAAAAATATGGGAAAACGTTTGAACAGTCCAAGCTATAAAGACAACAACACCTCTTCCTGACTGCTGCACTATTCTATTAAACAGTTCGTCGCCTTCGAGCACGATCTGAAGTTGTCGAATCCAACCCTGGTTTGCTATCTTGCCATCACACAAATAAACAGAGTTTCTCGGGTAAGCAGTTTTTTTTTTTAGTACGCCCGAACAATATGGAGGTTTGGTTCACTGTTGAAATTCTAGCCTTCGGCAAAAATCTTCGTTCAACACCCAGAATGCGCATATACGTAGCCGATTGATGGAAAAACTACACATGAACCGTTAATTCCAATAAAAGACATGGCAAAAAAAAAGCGAAGTAAAATAGCAATGGGAAGATACAGCTGTTGCATTCGCCATCGCCAGCAATCAAATCAGGAAAAGGAAATTCTTAAAATGGCTTTGAGGGTTCCCTTCACATATCATCAGAAGAGCTTTGATGCTGATGCTTCTGCCGTTGTATTTGGTGTGTGGTGTGGTGATGGTTCCCCGTAAAAGTTGTTGGTGTACTTAAGGTGTGTTCCGCTAGATCTCTTCTTCTTCCCGATTGAATTGGGTGCAGGCAGATGTTTTATGCGCATGTTCAGTACTTAAAAGAAGGTCTTCCCTGGGCACCGCACACATAACCAACCATGAATCCATTTGTGTCTTGGCTTGGCCAAGTCCAAGAGTCTTAGAGACACGATACGATGATGATGGGTAACTGCGCGCTGCTGTGCACTGGGGTGAATTTGCCTTTTTTTTTAAAGCTTCTCATCATCCTCGACCGAGAGTCTTTCAATAGCTGATGGCGATCACCATCATCATCATTATCATCATCGTCGTGGACCATCATCGGCATATTGATCATGGAAGCCGATGCTGGATGATGGAGAGCGAGAGATGATGATGCAGTTAGGAGTGCTGGCTGTCGACAAGTCTTGGGCTCCTTTTTGAGGCGATTTAATTAATAACTGTTTATGGAGAGATTGGTTTTTGACAGGGGCCGTTCTCTCTCTTTCGGTCAGTCTCGCTCTGCAGTCTAGGGTGATAGCTGTGATAGCCCCTCAACTTGCCTTCCAACTTGGCTACTTTAAACTCATACATTGTCTTATCTTCCCCAGAGGTCGTCGTCGATTGAACGGTTGATGATGATGACGACGACCACGACGAAGACAACGTCTCACGGTGGCGGTGATGACGACAACGACTTCGATGATTTCGTAAAACGGTAGGTGTGTTCTGGAAGTAGATTAACTGCCACTTTATGTTCGGGTCTGTATTCTGGACACATGAGATATGAGATTGGGAAGAGTCGTGTAGCAAAAAAAAAAAAAAAAAAAAAACCGAAGAAGCTTCTTTCCTTTTCTTTCGTTTGGATTTAAAAGAATCTTCTTATACGGGTGAATGGGCTGTTGGTGTTATTGGTCTGGTGGATACACTTTTTTGAATGATTTCTTCATCGATCTTTTTAGGGTTCTCTTGGGAGAAGATCGCGCATTTTAGTAAATGGCCTGTTTATGGGCGTAACTGTTTAAATAACTGTTTGGTTTTGTTATTAAGTTTCACATCATATACCTACATTTACCTAAATGTATGTGTGTGTATTCGTATTTTGGAGATGCCACTAAGTACTTATCGATTAGTTTAATGGATTAATTTGAAAATTATGGAAATTTAATGGTGTTAACAGTTTGATGACTATAAGCGAAGCTTATATATTTTTTCTGGTAAATTTGGATCTCACCTTAGTGACGCTGAAGTGAATGTAATTTTCACAAGATTTAAGATGAAGACTTTTGAGGAAAGATCATCTATCTTGAGCTGAAAGAATATTTTTTTTACCACAAAATAGTAATGAGGTTGAAAAGTTTGTAATTCATATAGGTTTATTAGAGTGGTCCTTATATTGATTTTTCTTAATTTCGAGTTGGATTGGCATCAAATGGCTCCTCTTGAAAAAAATTCATAATTTTAATTCAACCCACTTCATCTCCTTGTATTCTCCTTAAAGCCTAGGCAAATAAAATTTTTTGTTGGTCTCCAGAAAATATTAATTGATAGTTGCACAAATTCAAATTCAAATAAAAAAAAAACAAGAAAAATGTACACGAACATGGCAACTCTGTGGAATAAATCAAGTGCAAACGCAAATATCTTTATTTTGGCACAAGGTGCATGGAAAGTCGCAAGTGCTCGCAACTTGGTAGAATTTTTACGTGTCGTGTGCAAATCATCTAAACCGAAAGGGTACAAAATCCCGAATACCGAAATCGGTAATATCAAAAAATGAGGTTCCCTAATGCCAAAAATTCCAAATGCCTAAATCCCGAATTGACAAAATTCCAAATGAACAAAATCTCGTATGTACAAAATCCAAACAGGATACAATTCCGAATGGACATAATCTCGAATACCAAAATATCCCAAAGGCATTCGGGAATATATTCAGAATATAAATAGATTTCTAGTTCTAGCTTAAACAACTTCTTTGAGAGTTTGAGACGAAATGCAAATCTTAAGTACCTATTTATTTATTTGCATATATTAATAATATTTCAAAAAAAATTGTCAACCCGTTTTTGAGATATCGAATTTTCAAGCAAAGATTTGAAACTTTTTTTAAAAATCAAAAAACTTTGTTTTGGAAAATTTTGATATGCTATAATTTTCAATCTCATTGCAAATTTGTGTATACAAAAATTAGTCAAAATCTGGTAAGCTGATGATATAAAAATTCAAAATTAAAAAAACATTCCATGAGAATTATTATTAATAGTAATTTTTTATAATCTTTGGTAGTATATGGCACTAATTGTAGCATAAGAAAAAGTTTTATGAAAATCGCAGGAGCTGTTTTAATTTCTTTTCCTTTATAGTTCTTTAAAATTCATTTGGAAAGTACCGTTATTTTTTCATAAAAGTGAAATATTTTTCTAAAAAACTTTAAACTGTGTAAAAACACCCTTAAATATCGAGTTTTATAGTCATCGAAAATGTAGTTTTTAAAATACTTGATTTTCTATAAAAAAAAAAATTTTGAGCATTTTTTAAAAATCCAAAAAAAATATTTTTTTCTTAAAGTTTTCTCGGGAGCAACTTTTTAAACTATTTGAGAACCTCTGTATTAAAAAATTATTGAAAAGAGAAATACCGTTTTTAAGAAAATCGAGAAATGTTTTTTGTTGGGGAGGTACCCCTTGTTTTTTGAAAAATGGTTTACCATGCAAAGGTAGACTCACTGAAAGAATTTTATTGTTTTTTTTTTTAAAGAAAAATTGTGGAGCCGTTTTTTAGAAAAATTAGATTTTGTTTGATTTAGATTTATTGTAGTCAGAATTGAATAATATTTTTTCTTAAAACTAGATTGCACAGTTGACAGAGATGAGGTATGAATCTACCTTACTACTGAGTATTAACAATTTGTATTTAAATAACATCACAGGTAAAAATGTGTAGAAGGTAAAGCTACTAGAAAAACCTTAATTTATTAAATAATTTACAGTAACTTCCCTGAAGAAAAGAATTTTGACACCGGCCCAAGAAACGGACCAAAGATATTGTCAACAAATAAATGACAAGAATGTATAAACAAATAAATAAATATATAAAGAAATAAGTATATAAACAAGTACATCACAAATATTTATTAGAAAAATATATAGTTTAATAAATAAATAAATTAATAAATAGAAAAACAAACAAGCAAATAAATACATCAATTAATGAATAATTAAATAAATAAGTAAATGAATAAATAAATGAACAACTGAAAAATAAATAAATGAAAACTAAATAAATAAACTTATAGATAAACAAACAAATAAATAAGAAAAGAAATGTTGATAAACAAAAACAAAAAATAAATAAATAAACATATAAATAAATATGTAAATAAATTACTAAGTAAATAAATAAATAAATGAATTGAAAAACAATAGAAACATAATAAATTCAAATAAATAAATTAGAAACTGAATATAAAGTTTATATGGTGCAGGGAAATAATTTCACGGGCATCTGCTCCACATGGGAATCTATTCCACCTTAAGTGAGAATCTGTTCCACTTTTCAAAGTGCAATTTATTCTCACGACGAGAGGGTACTTACTACACCCGAAATTTTGTGGAATTTTTTCTCACCTAAAATTTGGAATTTGATATATTATTATGGTTGGCTACGTTTTCCCGAATAACGTTTTCCCGAATCACGTTTTCCCGAATAACAATGCATTAATTGGGTGCTAAACAGTGTGACATGCAAACAGATTCCTTATTAAGGTGGAATAAATTCCTATGTGGAGCAGATGGCCGTGGAATTATTTCCCTGCACCGGTTTATATACATAAACAGATAAATGAGAATACTAACAACACCTTAGGTAGTTAAGTTTGAGAACAATTTACTGTCTGAATATCTGCACGCTAATATTATATCGTATCACCAGGTGTTTTCCTAGATATTTTGTACTAGATTGTTAAATTCCTAAAAAGATATGACATGTACCGTAATTTAAGTTCTTAAAAATGGAAGAAACGTTTGGGCAGAATCAGAAAAATCTACTTTGCATAAAGCTTTAAGGAAATCTATCCAGTTATTTAGGCTGTAGGAGAAGAGAAATACAAACAGACGGAATTTTGAAACACGCACTCAGTCAAAATTTCGAGTTCAATTTTTAAAGAATGCATTAGTTGGTAAAAATTCTTTTACGGAAGTTTTGAGCATTAATTTTTAAAAAAATATATTTAAAACCCAAGTTTCAAAAAAACTATCAGCGCAGTATTAAATTATTGATTTTCAAACAAAAAAAGAGATATTTTTTTTTATAAAAATCCTAACTTTATTTTCAAATTTTTCTTATTGTAAATATTATATTATAAAGCAACTTTGCATTACGTATTTATTGAAATTGAAAGAGCTATTAAAGAGAAATTCAAAAATTAAAAAAAAAAAAATATGGCATTTACCTTAAATAAAGGTTTCTGGAAATTTTTTTTTACTAGGAGTACACCATGCCTTCAATAATTTACCAATTAAATTTTTTTTTAAAAAATCATTAGAGCCGCTTTTGAGATAAAAGGGCTTTTCCTTCACGGCTGCATGGCAATCAGGTTGCGTTATTTTAAGATGAAAACAAATTTCAATTGCTAAAGGCTATGGTATCTGTACAGACATAGAATTTTTCTAGCCTCTCTTTTCGTTGTATTCTCTGTCGTCGTTATGTCATGATTGTTTATTATCTTAATTTCTTTTTTGCATGAATCCGAAACCTGTTTTAATATGAATATTGAATACACCCCTATTTACAAAGTAAAAATTATTTTTTTTTTTTAACTTTGCAAGAAACCATTTATATTTTCTAATGGCTATCATTTAAAAAAAGCAAACCATTTTTTTTTTCGATCAAAAATCAAAAATAGGTAGCTGATTTTTGTCTTGGTTCTTAAGCATTGAAGTTTTGTTAAATAATAATTTAAGGTAAATAAAATTCTCTAGAAGAAATTCCAGTCTTTTTTTCCAAAAAAATTCCAAAAAAATGTTATTTTTAAAATTTCAATGTTTCATAAAATGCAGGTTTTTCGGAGAAACACGTAGGATACTTTCTGCGCCTGCTGGGAAGTTAGTTTTTTTTTAAGTCATTTTTTCTGAAAAAATCTAGTTTTTTAACAAAGCCCTTTAAAGTTTTTTATTTATGCTAACAAGCGTTTTAGGTAGTAGCCCAGTCAATATAGACATACAAATGTGCAAACCTAGCCAAAATTCCGATTAGATTGAAAATTGGTATAGACGTTCCTTGGAGCATAACAAATCAATTGCCAAAAGTCCTCGTCAATCCCACTCGAGCATAAAAAGTTATTCAATGTAAATTGTCGAAAAAGTTGGCTTTCGGCCTATAACTTTTGAACAGTGACTGATATCGAAAAATAATATAAGAAAGCTGTGTAAATCATGCAATTCTCTACAAAAAAGATTAAGACACTGTTTTTCGTTAAACCATTGGTTAAGGGTATAAAGCTATTTCAAATATAGTAATTTGAAGAAAATATTCAAAATAGCTTCTTATGGCCTTTAGTCCAACAAATTGGCGTTTCGTCCGGCTTACTCACTTGGACTCATCAGTGACATAGTGAGGGCCTTGTCATACGCAATTTGTATTAAGTTCAGTTCAACTTCCATGAATTCTTTTACAAAAATCCACTGTAAACTATATCCAACAAGATTAGAATTCCTAATCATTTTGAATCAATAATTCAACAAGTCCAACTTTAATGCTAAGTCTTCTACTTGGCTGATTTATTTCAGTAGTATATAGAATTTGTATTATTAAAAAACCTTCTGAAGAAAATATTGTTTTTTAGGAATAGCTCTTTAGGGGTAAGTGTTATTGGAAAGTGATTTAAGTAGTGTTTGTACTTGTTTTGACCCCTTACAGTTTCTAATTGTTATTTTTGGCTTTTGACCGAATTCTTAAAAATAATTATATCTTTTTAACGATAAATGTTGATACAAAAATTTTAGCATTTTCATGTTAGAGGTCAAAACAACTACAAACACTACTTGAATCACTTTTCGATAACACTTACCCCTAAAGATCTATTCCTAAAAAAACGATATTTTTGTCAATTTACTATTTTTGAAATAGCTTTATATCCTTAACCAATGGTTTTACGAAAAAAAGTGTCTTTATTTTTTTTTTGTAGAGAATTGCATGATCTTTACAACTTTTTCATATTATTTTTCGTTTATTTTTATAGGCCAAAAACCAACTTTTTCGACACATTACCTTGAATATGGGAGATTTTAAATAACCATATTTGTGTGAGGTGTTAATGCAAGATTGTCAAAAAATAACATTTCTTATGTGCAAAATTGAATAGAGGAAGAATTATAATGGGTGTTTTTTCAGACGTATGGTTTTCAATCTGGCAATACTTTTTTCGGAGTTGTTCTTTTTAACAGCTGCCACTTGATTTATGCTCAGTTTGGTTTGCAAATCGTGCAAATTTATTACCAAAATAATGGTTTATTTCACGTGACGCATGGTGAAACAATCAATTTATTGAAGAAAACTTTTGGTGAGCGCATTATCTCGCTTCGTGGGGTTATTTTTTGTGGGGTTATGTGAAGTCGCTTCACTATGCAGAGACGGATATCACCTTCGAAGAGAATATTCGGTGCCTCACCAAAAGTTTCCTTCAATAAGTTGATTGTTTCACGATGCATCGCGTGAACCGAACCTTTATTTTAGTAATTTTGTTCAGGAGTAAGTCTTTTCATTATGAAATGGTAAACCGAACTGAGCATAAATCAAGTGACAGCTGTCAAAAAGACCAACTCCGAAAAAAGTATTGCCAGATTGAAAACCACACGTCTAAGAAAACACCCTTTATTACTTTGTGAAATTTTTTTTTCGTGGTTTTGTTATTTGAGATTTTGGTTTTTGGAATTTTGTCCCTCTTTCTAAGGCCCTTCTGAGTATTTGGCAAGTTTTTCCTATGAAATACTTTCCAAAGCCTTGACAAAACAGCTAGCTAACTAAAAATTCAAATTGATTACAAGAATCATAATTTCAAATATCTATTCAATGAACAGAGTTCATATCATATTAATATTTCTCTCAAACCCTCAAAGCTATTAGATATTAGATGCTTATGAGATCAAATTCATAAGACCCATTCAATCATTTAACTTTTATTTCCTAAGCACGGTTCACTTAATTATTATTATTTGAGTTTCTTAATCGCATTTGTCCATAAGTCATCATAACTCACACAGAACAAACATTTAAGTTGAAAGTAATTACCTCTACGTGACTCTGGTGAAAAACAAAAACAAAATTAATGAAGCAGTCCCGTTTTTACGACCATCGGACAACAAAAGAATTAATAGGACTCCACTCACAAATTCACCAACGCTTCCTGATCTGCATTTCTCGTCTATACATATCTCGAGGAATACAAAAAAAAAAAAAACGAATATCCCGTAGTTTCATTGTTCCTGAATTGCTGCATCCTTGTGACATTTTATAGGTTCAGTGTCGCAGTAAGAGAGAGCCACCACAATGGCACATTTATATGGATATAGTGGAGGACCTGCACCTCAAAACAATGGACAAGAAGTTCGCCAACCTATAGCTACTATACTACACACAGAGCACCATATAACATAACATACCTACCTTTGTGGTGATGCTAACTCCTGTCCTCGGTTCCATGGTTCCATCATCTATTTTATGGCCACTTCAAGGCTTGTTTTGGTTGTTGTTGTTGTTTTTGGTTATGCTGGGCCTGGGTGGTTTTCCAATTTTAATTTTTTTCTCCTTGCCTGTGTTGCTTTGTTTTGTTCTTCTTCTGGATAGTTGTTTGTTACATACAGCTCTTCTCTTTTACAGTTAAAAGTCACGTTCGAACATTTTACGAGCAGGTAATTACCTGTTATCACAACTCTAACAAGGTAACTCACTCCCTCACCAGAATCAGAAAATAGTGCTCCCGATGTGTCCCGATGTGCAACATGTGTGTTTGGTTTTTTTTCGGTTTGTTTTTCTTTTTTGTATTGAAAAGGTAGAAGAGTAGGTAGGTAGGTAGTTTGAATGTTGAATGTTAAATCGGGAATCAAAAGAATTGAACATGCATCGTGATATCCGGATGATTTGGGAAATTTGTTTTCGAATTGCTCACAATACTGGCAAATGCAATATACTCTCTGACTGACTTTGTGGCACATCATGAATCCATTTCATGGTTGATTGAGTTTATGGCACTTTCCAGATTATGTTCGTATGTACATATGTTTTGATCTTTGTGGACATTTTGATGATGGAAATTTGGTTAAAAGTGCTTTTTTCATGTTTGAAGTTTCTTTTTGATCTTTCTATACAAATCGGAAAATTGTCAAATCAAATGCTATCTTTGTACAACATGGTAGATTTAGGGGAAATCAGGGAACGAAATGTACAGTATCAGCTATTTGTTCATTTGTTGAGAGTAAAAGGAATTTGTAGTGCTTCAAGGGATAACAATTCTTTTTGGATATGCACTTATTTTGCAATCACAGAACACTCTCAAATAATTAGAGGTGAGAGTTTTGATAACTTTTCATAGTTTTTCCTTAGAAACGTTATTAAGGAAAAAGGATCTTGAAATAAAAAAAGTATCAACAGCCGTTTTTTGGGAGAGCTAAGCGCAGCAGCTAAAAAAACACACGTAAATGTACTTAAAGTCAAAAAGTGAACTTTAACTGTAAAACGTTGTAAGAAGCCCTGTGTCTATATTTCTTTAAAATTTTACTTAATTTTTCTACTATCCCAATATCCTTGTAAAGACAAGATGAGCATAGAAGTGGTACTCAGGGACTAAATTAAAATTATGAATATTTCATAAGGCGCAGCTATTAAGGTTACAGATTCCATATTTTCGTTTTTTTTTTTTAAATTGGGCTCAATGAAACCATTTTGACAGTAAAAACATTATTCAAGAGAAACCTTTGAACATTTTTCAATTGAACTAACGTCAATTGGAAAAAAATCACTAAATTTGTCATATAACTTATGGGATTTTCTACAGTTTTACAAAGTTATTAGTTAGATATGATAGTAAGACCGTTGAATGTATGCCTCCCTTACTTACATTTCAGTTTCTATTAGCTTAGAAATATTGATAATCTCCAAGTCTCGATATGTTCAAAGGTTTCTATACAGCTTTCATCAAAAATAATTTTCTTATAGAAGTCATGATTTCAATAACTGCTTCTTTAAAATTGTTTGAAAGCTAGATATAGAAAGTTAAACGAGATGCTAGAATCATTGGAGAGACCTCTTTAAATTTCTTTAAAGAAGAAACATGAAGCTATGACTCTATAAAGTTATTTAATTGCAGTTTCTGTCAGTCAGTTTTTAACAGGTGACATTTTCCAAGAAGTTTTATCGAATACTTTCACACTTTGACATATGAAATCTTAGACACAAACCACGTTGAAATGTGAAATCTTAGACACGAACCATACACAAAATGTCAATTTATATTATAGAGGCTCAAACTTGTAAAAGACATTTAAAAGAAGCTTTTTTAAAAGCAACTATTATACATTGCGTATATTATGGCTTAGTTGCGTTAATGTGAGAAACAAAAATGGGTGAAAAATATGTTTTAGCTCTGAGAAACTTGAGCTAAATAGCTTTTTGTGTGATATGTATTTTTGTGTGAGCGTTCAACAAAGCCACTTTTAAAGGATAGAATTACTGACGTAATTGAGAGAGCTCTTGAAGAAAAGAAAATCTGTTCGACTCTCTTTTTGGACGTGTTGCAGGCGTTTGACAAGGTGTGGCACGAAGGCCTCAAATTCAAATTAAGACAAGTTCTGCCTGAAGGACTTTACAACATTCTAAACGGATATCTAAATGAAAGACTTTTTCGTGTAAGACACGGAAATGACTATTCTGATTTCAAAGAAATAGTGGCTGGGGTACCACAAGGAAGTGTATTAGATCCAGTTCTGTACCTTTTACTTACACGCGATATACCTCTAACAGATGACACTATTGTAGCCACGTTTACTGATGATACTGCAATACTAGCAGTAGGCAAAACGATTAGCGAAGCTACAATTAAATTACAAAATGTTCTTAATAATACGAGTATCAATGTGTGGACAAAAACATGGCGAATAGCGCTCAATGAACAAAATTCAGTCCAAGTGGACTTTACGTATAAAAAAATAAATAGATTACCCGTCTTTCTTAATACCGCTCGTGTTCCATTTGCAAATGAGGCTAAATATCTGGGAATGACTCTAGACGCGAAATTAAAATGGAAGCCGCACGTGAAAAAGAAATGCGAAGAACTAAATAGTAAATTAAGAGATATGAACTGGTTACTCGGTAAATATTCAAAGCTTAGTATTGAAAAAAAATTGATTTTATACCGCCAGGTTCTTAAACCTGTTTGGACTTATGGTATACAACTTTGGGGTTGTACCTGTGATACAAACTTAAATAACTTACAAACGTTTGAAAATAAATTGCTTAGGTCATTTTTAAATGCTCCGTGGTATATAAGAAACGAAGATCTTCATAGGGATCTCGGGATTCCTACGGTGCGGGAGGAAATAAAAAGTTTCGCGCGAAAACATAAAAATCGACTATTAGAACACGCTAATTCAACGATTATTAACATTCTTGACGAGTCGAATTTAGTACGCCGTCTGCGAAGAACAAAACCTTCCGACTTGGTGCGGTGAACAGAAAACCGCTTTAAAATCGCGGATTAAGCAGGAACTTTCACCGGAAAGTAACCTGCAACACGTTACTTAACTTCGTTAAAAATAAATTGCTAGATAAGTTTCAACTTAGTTGCATCGGGAAGTGGAGGTGGTTTTAGTGTAGTAAGAATCTCACACTTCTATGAGCACGCGTTTTTCGGTCCTCATAGAGCCTGAATAGCAGGTTTTGCATCTACCCACGGGGGGAAAAAGAAAAAAACTTTTAAAGGAAATTCAAAAATTATTTTACATTATTTCTTCCCCCAAATGAAAGGAGCCCAACATTGAATTTTAGAAGTCGTCAACAAATCTATAGCTTGTTTCCCTCTAAGAACGCGTATCTAGTGTTAGTTTTAATAATTATTTTGAAATTCTAAAAAAGAAAAATGGGAATTGAGTTTTTGCATCTTTCGAATTCGGAGTGGGTAGAGTGCTGGACTGTCACATAGGAGTTCTGTGTTCGATCCCCAAAATCGTTGGAAAAAACATTTATGTTTTATAATTATTTCCAATACATTAACTAACAAATAATCATATCTGAAATATAGCTTCAGGTATTACAAAATGGTTTAAATAGTAAAAACCACTTTAAAAAAAATAAGTTCTCCATTTTTCTCTCTTTAATTTTTTAACCTCTGTAAGAGTTGTACTATCCACATTATACAACCTATCCATAAAAGCTCATAACTCTATTAAACTTGTGCTGTTTTCTCTATAGAAACCTTTCTGAAGCTATCTGTGAAAATCTAAGCTTCGTTAATATTTCGAATAGTGCTCGTTTAAACTTCGTTATGACCGTCAAGAACTTACTTTAGAACTTCGATAATGTTCTCCTTTTTATGTTGAAAGAAATTTTACAGAAATTTTACAGACATTTTACAGAAATAAGAAAGCCTTTTTCAGTTAAGCCAAAACGAAGCTGAAATGTTAGTTGGGTCTTGTGAGAATTGAACTCAAGACCCCTGGCTTACAAGACCAGTGCTTTGCCACTGAGTTTAAGAAGCTTGTGCTTAATACTTGTTTGTGATGGATAAAAGATGATGTATGATGTATTCAACAATTAACTTGAAGGTGGTTGTATCAATATGCACATTGAGAACACAAATTCGTTAGGTCAATGTGCTCTCAAAAATTCTGTGGTCTTACTGTTTGGACTAGCTTCTGTGTATGGAACATCTCGACTATTTTCTGTTATATTATAGTCTAAGAACTGGTAGCATATTGTTGTGTTGAAGACATAAACAAAAAATGATTTTATGAGGGTCTGTAGATGCATGCATCTTGACGTCAAATTCAAAAGCCTGGCAGGATTTTTTGGCGCCCATTTTGGCTATGTTTAAGCTCCTCAACAACGGATTTGAAACAATGATTATGTTTTTTTCCTGATTAAATGTTTTTTTCTGATTGAAAACCATTTTTGACTACGTTAATTAAAGCCTGTATATAGTTACATTTTTGAAATTTTAATAAAAATTTGATTTTATTTTAGAAGACTCCTTACGAAAATAAATAGGGCTCCAAAGAATTTTGAATAAACTGTCATATTTTTGGGTACTTCCCATGTATTTTTGGTTAACGGTTTAACTAACTTTACCAAAGTCTTACAAATGATATTTTTTAAAGAAAAAAAAAATATATTAAAAAATAATTTTTTGTAAATTTTTGAATTATTTTCGTTAACAATAAAATGTAATTATGAAACTATTAAATCTTGAGAACAAATACCTACATATATGCAAACCAGTCGTATATACAGGATTCAGATTCAGATATTCAGATATTTTCTTACGAGCAAGCGTGCACTAATTTCGCTCCCCTCTGTGATTCATTTTACCCTGCATATCTTGACAAAATCCAGACTTGCCTTATCTCTAAACCAAAATGGTTCTATCAGTTCATTTACTCAAAAAGAAAATCCGATGGTCATCCCTCTACATACAATTTTAACAACACCTCATCTGCTGATCCCTAAGTAAATTTTAACCTCTTTGCAAATTTTTATAGTCAGTTTTATAGCGATGCTGTTAATAATCTTGATTCAGAATATTTTGAGTATTTGTCAAGTTGTTCGCAAACGTCGCTTGTTTCTGTTGATATTTCTCTTTCTTTGGTCAGTGAAAAAATAAGCTTGCTTAAAGTTGACGAACCTAACTCAATTTGTTTCAATGACACTTTGTGCCCTGGATAAAGGCTATGATGTTAATGTTATCACTACAAACTTCAACAAAGCTTTCGATAAGATCACAACATTATTTATATTAAACTAAGTACCTTCGGGTTTCGTTCAATGTTCATCCAATGGGTAAGATCGTACTTGTAAATATAGTGTTGTGTTCAGATGTTCTGTGTCCATTCCCATTTATGCCACCTCAGGTGTTCCTCAGGGTAGTCATCTGGGGCCACTTTTATTTGTCCTTTCCATTAACGATGTAGAAAGTATTATTTCTTTCTCAAACCTGTCTATGCCGATGACATGAAAGTTATATCTACTCCTATTGATTCTTCCTTGCTTCAAAAAGACTTAAATTCTTTTCTTACATGGTAAACTAAAAATTTCCTCAAACTCACTGTCGCTAAATGTCAACATAAGTCCTCCCTCTTGTACTTATATCTTTTGTCTTTTCCAATTCCTTTTGTTTCCTCCATTCGCAATCTCGGTATTTTATGTGATAAAGAGCTCAAGTTTCGTTCTCACATAGATAATACTATTGCAAAAGCAAATTCTTTCTTATGTTTTACTAAGCGATGGTCTAAAGAATTTTCAAATCCATGCGTAACAAAGTCACTGTTCACCACATATGTAAGACCTTTTCTTGAGTATGCCAGTCAAGTTTGGTCTCCTAATCAAACCACCCACTCATTCAGAATTGTAGCCGTGCAACGTAGATTCCTCCGTTTTGCCTTACGAAACCTCCCATGGTCTGATCCTTATTTCCTACCCCCCCAAGGAACATCGTTTACAATTGATCGACTTAAATACCCTTGCAAAATGTCGTGCCATTGCAGACATACTTTTTGTTCATCAGGTCATCACAGATGCCATCGATTCTCCACCACTTTTTGAATTAATTTGCATTAATACCAATCCATGTAACCTTAGATCTACTCCCTTTTTTCGCCTTCCTACTCACCGAACAAATCATGCCCACTTTAACCCGATTTCTAGAATGTTACGTTTAGCCATTAGTGCACAGCATCTTCTTGATTTCAACCTTAGTATCCGGTCAAATTTTTAAAAGGCCATAAAATTAATTTTTTTCTAAATTTCTCGAAAACCCCTCTCCGAAATATTAAGCCCCGGTCCAAATTTACGGAACTTTTCAGTAAATGGTTAGGACGTCAAAACAAAGCTCTCTACCAAAATTCAGCCTTGTCGGAATTTTTTCGAAGTGAAAGTCAAATTTTCCTGGGCTATTATCTAAAAGAAAATAAGCTATTTCAACTATAACTTGTATCAAAAAAAAAACTCAGTAAGTGCAACAATCTTGGTTATTGCAACTGCCCCTAATTTCTATTAGTTGCGTAAATCGAGTTTGTACTGTATTAATTTTTTTTTTAATATTTTCCACAAAGAAAGAAGATATTTTAAACTATTTTGTTAGCTTAGAATTTCCCTATCAATTGCACGATTCAATTTTCTAGACAAGGAAGATTTTTCGGATCTTTGAGCAAATTTTATTTTTTTCCTCATTTTAATACCAGTAAGTAGTTTGATTTAACACTTCCTACTTTTTCAAAAATGTAAGAAAGTTAAATTTTTGAAATTTACTATCTACTAGCTGTTATCTTCTTATTTAAAATACGTTCCAGGACAGAAATCTAGTTTCATAGCTTAAATAGCTATTAGTTGACAAAAAATGCCTTTCATAAGCAATTTGTTGTACTAAAAGCCAACTTTTCGGATATTTAACCAAAATTCCGTGAGTAGAGTATCATAAATACTATTTTCTGGGATAAATTGCTCACCACATCACTACAAACAAACAAATCTGCAACAGAAGTAAAAATTTCTCCAGAAAAAATATAGGTTCCTGGCGACCGATGCTGATTTCCTCGGAAATAATATCATTATTCACGTGCTCAGTCACAACACAGGCTTTTGTTGCTGAAAGTCCGCAATAAATAAATTAAAATCCCATCAATATACATTGATGGACTAAATCATCTCTTTTGCACGTCATTCCTTTCTGTTTTCATACAACGGCCATAACCATAAATTTGAGTTCCGCATTTCATATTAAACGGACCCATATATATCGAAAGGTATCCAATATCATAACAACAACAAAAACCTTCAAAATAAGCATCACGGAGAAGAAAGCATCGAAACCGAAATCGAAATTTATCAGCGTATCTGAAGGATGTGGTCGTATCACCTCCTCCGCCAAATACCCGCACTCCACTTGTCACGCTTCTGTTGGTCTAAATTGATCACTTCGTGGTATCGCCAGCCATCGTGCGTCGTCGTCATCGTCAGTTCTCAGTCCGTGGTCCATATGAAGCTACAGAGCATCCATATTGCCATCGGTCGAATTCGAATTCATCTTTTTTTTTTTTCTGTCGAGATTGTGTCCCTCCAAAGTTGGAAATCGGTCAGAGCGCCCAACAACAAAAGGAGGTCACTCGATCAAATACGTAGGTTTAGTTTTTTTCTTTCCTCTCTGCTCTCAGCATGTCGGCTGGTTTTAACGAAAACCATCCCATGGCAAAAAGATACAATTTTTGTTGCCAAAAGTGAAAAGATACTTTTTTTCCTCATTTTTTTTTTGTTGTTGTTGTATTTCCAATGCCTAAAGGATGACGACGATTGGGCTTAAAAACTAAAAACAAAATCAAAAAAAAAATATTCAAGAAAAATGAAAACGCGACACGCGAAACCAACAAACGACCTTAAAAGTTGTGTTCGTATCTTTGTTGCTGTTGTTGTTGTTTTTGATTTTTGTTTAATTCGACAGATCTACAACAACAACAATTCAATTCATTCAACATTTTTTTTGTGAGATTTGCATTTAACCTGCTTTCACCGGCTACGACGCGAACGATTGCGGCAGCAGCGTACCGGACCGGACCAGACCGACCGTGCATTGTGTAGGTGGATTTAGCTGATATCATGGCGGCAAGGTTTTCTTAAACAGGATCTTGGCCTTTTCGCCAGTGTTGTTGTTAGTTTTATTTCTGTTATTTGGGAGCGTTTCACTCTTATCCGTAAACAAAGATAAGAAAAAAATAGCTTATGGCCTCGAATGACATGGTCACCGGATGAATTCAATTTGCTTTAGCTCGCGGAGATTAAACATTCCAGCGGAATCTAAGGTGGACTTAATTTTTTATCATTTTTTGTTTTCGTTATTCCTTGGGGTAAGCTCCTTTCGATGAAAAACCGTTGGATGCCGCCGCCGCTGCTGCTTTGAGACCGTTAAAGAAATCCAAGTCAAGATAAATTGCTTGTTCGCACGGCGGACTTATCGGATGTTGGTTATAGGTGGAAGCTTGGCAAATTTACCGAAGCCACCTCCCGCACCGCACCACTGAAGCCGTAAAGCTGGTGTGTCATTTCTTTAAGAAAATTAAGACAATAAATTTGTTCTGCGAATAATTTAGGATGCACCTTGGGTATTGTTCTGAAGGAGTTTGGTATGGCAGCGGGCAGCAGTGGTAGTGGAAGCAGGAGTAATTTCAAGTAAACATAAACGCGCTTTGGAAATTCGTGATAATGAATGGAGGCGAGTAAAATAGAGCTAATGGGTCCAACGGGAGTACAAAGGTCAGGAGTTTCAAATGAATTTTCATGTAATCACTATGGCTGGTGCTGGTTGCCGGGCTTAAGTGATGGTGTTTTCTAGAGCAAAATTGTTCTTTAATATGTTTATGTGGGTGCATGTGCTATAAATCTTATGAGGTATGCTTTTATCGCGATAGGTTTTTGTGGTCTTTGTTTTTGGCTTAAATTGGTCTATAGATTTTGTAATGTCGTTAATTTGGGTTGCAACACGACTTATCTATGTAGGTAGATCGGTTTTATAAGTTTTTTTGTTTTATAAAAACAGCAATAAATTTGGGGGATCATATAAGGTGCAATTAGGCTAGAACTTATAAAGAAAGGAAAAACTGATTTAAAATAATAAAGGAGAGAGATTTTAATGCTTTTTATTTAAGGAGGCCACTTTGTAATCTTATTATAGGTAAATTGCTGCACTAAATTTTTCCAGTGTCCAATGGTTTGTACTGAATTGCTTGCGTGTCCAAGGGATCAACGCATCATTTAACACCTTTTGTCGGTACACTTTCTGATTCATTTTGACGCCCTGGTTGATAAAAACGAGCAGAGAGCGTCCATTTGCAGTCACAGCTGCTCAAACCATCTCAAAAGCAGGCACTTGCTTACAAGAAGCAAGTCTGCTCTCTAAATTATTGGCAGAGTTATTTGTAGCCACACCCAATCATTATAAGGCGGGCAATATCTGTGTTTTTTTGTACCAATATCTTCGATTAATATAAAAAAGAAAATTCAATTACCGGCTTCCTCTACCTATGAATAAATATTGTAAATTTTCAAACACAAACAAAGTTTTTGAGATACCATCTTTTTTTTTGTTTCAATAAATTTCAAATCTAGGAGTGGAGCTTTATTTTGAAAAATATAATGCAATAAATCCATCCTTAGAACATAATATTGCAACACAAAAATAAATTTAAACAGCCTAAATTTTGCATTTCACCCTAAAGATATGAAGCTAAATCTCCAAACATGTCTTTTCTTCAACCCATTTTCTGAATACATCCTCATTGCTACGAAAAAATGGAAATCTGATACTATTCCAGATTTTACCCCATTTCACCCTACAAATAGACTTTAAACAAAATTTGAATCCTAAAGATTTCCAATAAGAATAGCATTTCGGGTAGGATTTAGTTCAGAGATAGACGTGCATAAACAAGCGACCAAGCAAGATAAGTGTATTTCATTTTTTTTTTTAAATTTTTCAGGAGGTACAGCGCTGTCTACCTTTTAAAACCGTTTTGTTTGACACAGTATGAATGTTATGTATACCCTAGTTCCATAGCAACCTTTACTGTACATTTTAGATTGTAAAAATTCATTGCGTACCAAATAAAAAAATTTGGTTATTGCTCTTCTATTAGCAACGATTTGCATGTTTTTTTTAGGCTTAGGTAATAATAATACGCACACGCGGTAGTGTACGATCAAAAAAATCCGAATAGATTTTTCGTGTCGATAATGTCAGTTGTAGTAGATTTCATATTAGAAAAAAGTATAGTTAAGGCTTAACTTGCTAAGTTAAAGTTGCATTTGCAATAAAAATTAGACAGACAAAAAAAGATTCGGAGAAAATTGTATTACAATTTTTTTTTCGTGACCGATTCTTTATTTTTAAAACGTTGGGAAAAAGATTACTTAACTTTTTTTTTGTTTTCATACATAATTGAATTAAATGAACGACAGAAAAATGCTTGAAAGCAACAACTCCTTTGATAGTTTGTGGCGAAAAAAAGAACGCTACTTTAATTATTGATTGAATTTGAATATAATTTGTTGGAGCGGTTTCTTTAAAAACGATGCACGACTAGATCTTACATACATACTTGCTCTTATATTCAAGTAGCTTGGAACTTAAAAACCTTTGAAATATGCAGAAAAAATAAGAATAAGCAAAAAAAAAGATAACTTAAAAAACATATGAATGCAGCCGAACTTCCAGAACTCGAACTTCTTTAAGTCGAATTTCTCTGTAACTCAAAATTTTACTGATAACTTTGGTTTTTCAACTTTATTTTCATGAATTCTTCCATAGTTCGAATTTCTGGAACTCGAGTTTCTCTATTTTTGGAAGTTTTTAAATTGCGTTTGATGCCGAAAAGTCTCTTAAACTCGAACTTTTTCTTATATTTAATTTTTTAAATCACTAAGTTATTATGATTTTCTTGGTCTAAATCCAGAAACCTCCTTTTGTTTAAAATTTTGAAAAGTACTTGAGTACCTACCGTGATAAATTTCGAAAGTTTTTTTTGAGGAAGAGGGATGGCTGAGCTTAGAGTTTGTAGGTTTTGGATTTGAAATTTGGTTTTGACGAGTTTAAAGTTTATATAAGCAGAAGTTCCTAGTTTGTTGAAAAAGAAGGAATTCACGAAGAAAGTTAGAAAGGAAATTAAAGCATTTTACTTTCGAACAAAAAATGAAGATCATCAATGAAGTTGGGAATGGTTTTAAAAAAATTTGACTATAAAATTTGCGTTAACTCAGAATCCACTTTCTATACTGAAGAACAGAGACAGTACAAAAAACGAATTCTATAATTTCACGAAACAAAAAATCGAGATAAGAAAATAATCTTAAAAGAAATTGTTTACAAGACATCTCCAAATGGGCAGGAATGAATACCTCCCAGTTTCAGGGATAACTTTAAAAAAGCTGAAATAACAGCAATGGAAATAGGAGAAACTGACTTGCTGCAAGTACACTTTTTTTTTTAAACTTCTGAATACAAAAAAGGGTAAAACTAAACATTTTTTTCTCATTTCTTTTAATCCAAGTTTCTATAACTCGAATTTTTCTTCTTTTATCTTGAGAGTTCGACTTATGGAAGTTCCACTGTATATGCAAAGAAAATTAAAATCGTTAGAGAGGTACTTTTAAGAATTAGTTTTTATATATAAAATTTTAGTAACATTTAAACAAAATTGGTACGCTTATTTTGAGTATTTATTAATAAAAATTTACAAACCTAGTTTCAAAAAAAAATTAGCCATGCGTTTTCAAAATATTGAATTTTCAAACAATTTTTTTTTTTCAAAATCCAAAATTTATCTTTTTTTTTTAAATTTCGGTATGTAATGTTATTTGAAAAGGGCTTTTTCATACAAATTTTATTGCAACCAGTTGAGCCAGTAATGAGAAAATATAAAATAAAAAAATGCTATAATGGCAGGTACATGTTAATAAAAGTTGTTGGTAAAAAAAGTTCTCTATGCCTACAATAAAACACTGATTTTTATTAATCGAAATCGTTGGAGTCGTTTTTGAGATGAATAAGAATTTCCTTATTTCAAGTAGCGTTATCTTTTAAGCCAAAAAGAAATTTCAATTTCTCTTCAGGAGATTTACCAAAAAGCCTTAAGTTCAAAATTTTAAGAAGTGCTAATCATTGGATTGGGCTGTAGATCCAAGTATAAACAGACAGACAAACAGAAAGAATTTTTCCTCCGACTTTTTTGGTGTTCTCTTTCATCGTAATGTCATGTTTAGTCTGCACGAATCCTTAACTTGCCCTATAGTTCCCATATAGTTAGTTAAAGATATTTTTACTTGCTATCCCCAACCTTAACATTCAATGCAGAGTTGCAATTCATAAATGCGTTTATTAAACATGAGTATGTAGGTACTCTAGGGCAGGTTTTGCAAAAAAAATCGTGGCAACAATCAAACATGACATTACGATGATAGAGAACAGCAAAGAGGAGATGGCAAAATTCTATCTGTCTATCTTCTCAATACAGCCTAGGCTACTGAAGTGGTCTTCTTAAAATTTTAGATTTTCTAACTCTCCATAGGGCAAATTTTAATTTTCTGTTATCCTCCAAAAATAACGGCACTTGCCATACAACCGTTAAGGAAAAGCTTATATATCTGAAAAACGGCACTACAAAAATATTGATAGAAAAATTATGTGGATTACTGTAGGTAAAATGTACTTTTTGAAAAATATGAATACAAATGCAAATATGTATTCAAATTTGGCATGCCAATTTTTTTGTTATGTTGCTTAAAATTTAGTATTAAATTTATAGTATTAAAATTTAGTTTAAAAAAAAAACTGCTCCAAAGATTAAATTTAAAATTTATTTATTTTAAAATTTGAGTAAATGTCTAGAAGTGCATATATATTCAGTTCCATTAGGAGTAGGTATACAAACAAATTTATTTTGAGTTTGTGCACTCCAGTGGTGCATTTAATTTCATCTACTTACCTAAATATTTATATAAAATTCTTAAATTTTAATGGAACATTTTTGTATGAAAATGTCCAATTTAAAAAAAAAAGTAATTTGAAACATTGTTGAAAAATCTAAAATTTCTTGTTTGATAATTTTGATAGGCAATTATATTTGAACTTATGTAGTAAAAATTGATCTTAATTCGTTCAGCTGAAAATGAGTAAATTTCAAAATAAAAGAAAATCATTATATGCGAGATAAACAGTTGTTAAGTATAATTTTTGTAATTTTTGGAAATAGAAAGTTCTAATATTAACATACGGAAAAAGTTTTATATAAATCGTAGCAGCCATTTTTGAGCGTAAAAAATTTTTTTCTTAAAAACAAAATCCCCGAATGCCAAATCCCCACACATTTGAAAATCCATAAATTTGAAATCTTCGTCACAAAATCCACGAACCAAAATCCACAAATCTAAAATCTGCAAATCTAAAACCTACACATCTAAAATCCACAAAACCATATCCCCAATGCTAACATTATATGGCATTTGCAATGCATTATTTGAATCAATTTATCTAATGCTTGCCTACTGTTTATAGCTAAAAAAAATTCTAAATTAGCAAAAACAATTTTAAAGCAATCACAAATCGAGAAAGTTGAGTTCCTAAAATTCATTTGCCTTAACCATTTAACTATGTTGATTTTGTAATTGTTGAAGACTTGTATTTTTCATAAGTTGAATTTATTATTTTAAATTAATTTAAATTTATATTTAAGAATTAAAGATTTTTGTTAATTTTTTTCCAAAGTTTTAAGTACATAATGTTTTTTTATGATGAAATAAAAACTAAACTTTCTAAGAAAACTACAAAAAAATTGTTTTCACTAAAGCATCCACAAATCCAAAATTCCTTAACACAGATTCCGCATAGCAAAAGTATGTTCGGGCGCGTGCCTAATTTTGTGAATTTTTGTTCGTCGATTTTGATTTGTGGATTTTGGTTTGGGGATTTTGGTTTTAAGGATTTTGTTTTTGGGGAAATAAGTTTGGGGACTTTACTTTGTGGATTTTGGTTGGGGGCTTTTGGATTTGGGGCTAGGGTACCCAACTCTTTTTTGCATATTTTTTTTTTAAGGAACGTGTTTTTTTTCATAATGTAATTTTGTCTTAAAATATCTTAGAGAGTGTTAAAACACTTTTGAGTAACAACCTTAAAAAAAAAAAACGATTATGTGGTTGTCAAAATACTTGAGTTCCAAAAATATTTGATTTTCAAAAATTTGTTTGAAACATTTAAAAATCCACATTTAATTTTTTTTTAAAGAAAAGCTGTGGAGTAAGTTTTGGAAAAAAAAACTATTACGCAAAATATTTAATAAAATGTATGGCATTAACCGTCATTTTTGGAAAATGAAAATGATCAAAAATTGCGAATGATTTCGCAAAACCAGACCTGTGAAACACCTATCAATAATATATTTTAACATACTGATTCCATGTTTAATTTCAGTAATCAAGCGTTAGACAGGGGTGGTAATAAGCATATATAACAAATGAACTCAACTTCTTAGGCCTATTTAAAACAAAAAAGTTGGAATAAAATAAAAGAAAACTATTTTTTTCACAAAATAAAACAGGAGTAAGTAAAAAACTGGATATATACAGTTTGAACAGATTACAAGAATCTGAGAAGTCGTGGCCTGACCGCTCACCAGTTTCAGTTAGGGCTATTGCTTCTAGAACACCCCTGTTTATTACTGTACTGAATTATCAATATGTTGGCTATTTTTATGGTCTTTAATACGTTTCTATCAAAATGTGTTTGATGTCCATAAAAATACAAGTAGGTACCTACCTTTCTTAGTAATTCAATCAACAATTTCTTTCTCCTTACTCAAAACATCTGAGTAGAAATATCTATAAGTACTCTTTTTAATCAGCCATCAATGGAATTGGATTCCACAATCAAAAACTATTTTTTCCCTTCTATATAAATAATTCGTCTCTAATATTTTGGCTAATTTATGAAACCTAAATCATAAACATTAGATATTTAGGCTATTTTCTCTTTGACTTCAATTCCAATTTATACAAAAATAATATTATAACTTGAACCTGTACTTGATGTTCTTTCTTCACGTATCATGCAATTTATTTAACAAACCAAATTGTTATATCTATCCTCTTAAAAAAAAAAAAACGTTACCATTTTGTTTTCTTCTTATACTTTCAGGTAAATAACGTTAATTTGACATACAACAACCTTAAAAGAGTATTATCGTAAGTAGACTTCTGGGTATCATTCCATTCATACACATGTTAATTTTTATTTTTTAAGTTCAAGCAACAAATAACCCAATATGTCGTCTAGAGAGATGTCCCAAAAAGATATTGACACTGATGAACGTCAATGACAGTTCTTAAGCATCAAATTACGTGTTCTACATATTCTTTTCATATAATATTACTTAAAACTTACTGTTAACAAAAGACTTTTAAAAATTTTGGGTTTACCACAAAAATGAAAAAAAAAAAAAAAATACAAACAAATAAATACCCAGTAAGTAGCTTCATTCTAAAAAAAAAAATTTAAAAAAGATCATGTTTTTGCCAACTGAATACTAATTTGATTCTTATTTTTTTTTAAATCAAAAACAACAATATGAACATGCAATCAACATAAGAATTATATCGTTATCGCAATACTTTATCAACAAAATATATAAAAAAAAAACGGTTCCTTAGGCTTGTTCTTGTTCGTATAAACATTTAGAGAGTCGTGTAATTGAAGTTAAATAAATAATTTGCATTATCTTTGATTTTAGTTCCTGGATCTCGAACATGCATTGAGTATAAAATTTTATTTATTTGGAAAACAAAATTGCTAACAGGACTTTAGGGAGTGGACAATGGAGCCTCCGCCCCTCAAGTTGATCTAAGAATTATTGTTCTACTGTTTTATTACTCCAAATTTATATTTTAAAATCTTTTGTTTCTATAAAAGTGTCCACTCCTTCTAATGAGGGTTTGGATTCGGTTGAAATACTTATTTGTTTTGGTTTCGTATGTGAGAAGGTTTTCCCTTTATTGATTTGATTAAAAATATGTTAGGTAATTACATTAACAATATACGAAATTATACCATTTTGCAGTTGGATTTAAAATTAAATCTTTTTAAGCGGAGATAAAAATACACTTAAAAACAGGACTTTTGTCCAGTTAAAAACATGTTTATACCAGTTTAGACCAATTATCAGCTTGATACATTTATTGATATATTTAAAGTTCTCTGCATATACTATTTGACTTTGACCCTAAATGGATAGTAAAATCATTTACATCATATATTTTTTGTTTTGATTATACCAATCAATGAATAAATAAAAAAATATTATCCTGGTTTGAAAATTTTTACTTTTACAAGTTTAAAGTTTGTGCTTATACTTGTGAATCGAATTATTTAGGTGTCGTTAATTTTATAAACTATATGTGTTTGCCCAGTTTATACCAATCATTTTTCACAAACACAAATATATATATGTAGTGTTTTTGTCTGCTTTGTGCTCTTAATTTAAGTGCAGTACTAGATAGGCAATATAAAAAACATTTTTTTTATACCAATCAGTGGATAAACTAGCAAAATATTAATGCCAAGTGTTTTCATGAGATTAATATTATTTAATTCAAGCAATTATATTTTTTTGTCTAAGATTGTCAAGTGAATTAGCGACTTATCGCTAGTTTTATTCACTTTGCTTGTAAGACAATTTTATACCAATCATTAATTTGGTAAATATTAATATTTATAATATTTTTACTGATTGGTGTTATGGTAAGACCACTAGTAAAAAGATATTAAAATTATTTTTGTGCAAAGTTTAAGTGTAAAATGTGCTGCTTTTATTATACCAGTTAAAAAAATAAAAAAAATATACCTATATGTACTCGATATTTTCGCATATGTAAAAGTATTAATATTCGGCAATTATATCACAGAAAGGGAGGTTTGTATCGATACTTGTCACAAAATATAGCAAACATGTAGATAAGTTATCGATTATTTTATTTCCTTTTTGCATTAGACCAGTTTTTACCTATCAGCAGATATGTTTGGATATGAAAAAAAATCTGAAATTTGTGATTTTCATGAAGTATACAATGCTGCCCGTTTTCCACCTGAAACCAATCAATAAAACATGTGAAAGGTATTGACTGTCTTACCATTCTCCTGTTTATACCATTCAAACATAAGCAGCCTTTTCCCTTGAAGTGTGAAAAATATTTATTAATAAATTTATATCGTAAGAATAAGAAGTTAGTTTTTGCTTACAACCAGTCTTTGTGCTTAAACCACTTTATTTGATAGATTCGTAAAATCTTTCCCTCTGACTGGTATAAAGGTTGTAAACATTTTCTTATTTCAATTTTCATTGTATTCCACATTTTGTTCCTATAACTCTTAGCGTTGACTCATAAATCGAAAAATTTCATTCAGAAATAAAAGATTCACAGTTATTTTTCCACTTGTATCCGTGTAGTCTTTTAAATTTTTGCATAAACGAATTAATCGATAACAATCGATCACATTCTGCATATGTCAGAACAGAAAGAAGAAAATGCTAACGGTTTTCCGTACTAATCTACACACGTACTAGAAGGACAATCTTTTAAAATTTAAATTTAAAGTCAATCGAATTCGCGGCAAAGAGTTTTCCAAGTATTTTTTTCCCAACCTACCTTCAAAAACTCCGTATTTACGTGTGTATCGTCCAATCAATGTGACATACCACTATGCAGATAAAAAGCAAATCACGAATTCTTGAACAACAAAAAAAAAAAAAGAAAAATCCCACATGCATTTATTATAATGGTGTTTTACTAATTGTGATTAATAACGCATGCACGTATGCAATAGAAAGAATTATTAAAAAAAAAAAAACAATACTCAATATTTCTTGGACACGACGATGACGGCTGACGTTTTGACGTAACTCTCTGGCGCACTAAGGCACAATCATACACCACACAGTTGAAATGTCACAAAATACTGACACGAATTAGTCTAAAACAAAAGAGATAGAGCTAGAAGGAGACACCATCCATTTCGAAATGTTCGCCTGCAAATTCTGTGTGTCAGTTAGACGACCACGTCAAAATGTGTTTATGGAATTAAACTTATTTATTTATTGTTTATAAAAGCGAAGACAACAACTACTACCACACCACCGCCAGCCATTGGCACCGGTTTAGATGGCGTTTCTGTTGTCGTGGCATTGCTTTTGCTTGGCTAGGCCGTTGTGCAATGGGGGCGTCAGTATTAATATGTGTGACGGGAGATTTGTTTTCTTCTTTTTTGCCATTTGTTTCTAAAAATGTGCAACACACATAGCCCACGGATCACGGAGCAATAAACCAAAAAAATAAAAATATTTATATACCTATGCTTACACAGTGACGAATGATTATGACATTCCGTGGACAGTGCAAATGGCGTAGAGAGCAGACAGCTGTCAGAATGCTAGACAAATTAATATAAATAGTACCTATACGAATTCCTAGAATATCTGTGCGATTGTGCAATGGAGGAAAATTGCATTTCGTCTTTTCGAATGGAAGCCAAATGCAAATTGTCCTTATCAAATCTGCAATCGACACAAATGTTAATGACACTTGTTTTCTAGTTATTTCTTTGGTAAAGCCTTTGGCTGGAAGGTACCTATATATGTCACTTTGTAATTTATTATTTAATAATAAAATGGCAGTGGTATTCAAGTTTAATAGGCCTAATTTTTATGGAATAGGTTGTTCTTAAGCAAATACTTCTTGAATTTGTGTCATGAATTGATAAAGCATTAAGGTACACCTCCATCATGTCCTTCAAAATTATATAGAAAGTAAAGGGATTATATGGTTTTTGTTTTCAGACGAAAGACTTATTTTTTATATTCAAGAGTTAACCTTTTCTTCCCATCTAAGATGTGAACAGAATTTGACTTAAGTCATATTACATCGCCAGCCCTATTATGTCTTGAAGAGAAGCATCACTGAATAATGGAAAAGGCACATGGAGCATTCCATTGTTACGTGTGGGACATTCGTAGGAGAACAAGACAAACGGTTAGCTGGATTTGAAAATGTTTTTATTATCTTAAATATTTTTTCTTAAAAAGACACACCAAAATAATGTTAACGCTTTAGAATAATATTTTTTTTGAAATATTTGCAAGTATCTTGGCGCAATCTCTGATTATGCTGAGTCTTGCGTGTGACATTAAAACTACCATTCTTTTGAATTTCTGTTGTTAATGCACAAGTTCAGCTAAACTTGAAGTTGGAAATGTACTTAAGACTTCTCTTAGTTATGACTTATGACCAAATTATAAAATTGAGAAACTTTTTGTTTAGAGCACTGGACCTTTGGTACCTTATATATGGAAAATTTGAAAAAGAAAATGCCATCTGGTTGATGGTCAGTAATTGGTCAGAAAAGATCGACTAACCCTAGAAATTGGTCAGCCATAGATAGCTTGTAAGCAAGCCTCAAAGCTTTTCGAGGTCAACAAAGGTCACGAGTGATATTTGGAACCCTATATAGGGGAAATTTACAAGAAAAAGTATACCATCTAAACTCTAGACCTTGATAAATGGTTAACTATTTTCAGTAATTGGTCGGCCATAGTTTTTTTTGGGGATTTTTAAAATTCATTTCAAGGTCACAAACAAAAACGTTTGCCCCACAACCAAGGCCACTTCAATGTCATAAAAGGTCAGCTAGTTTCAGTTATTGATAAGCTACAGATTTTTTTTAAATGAGTTATTAAAAATTTTCAAGGTCATACCGATTTTTGGCCACTAAATTAAGGGAAATTTGTGGATACCATCCGAAGAGTCTGTACATCTATATTAAAAGTCAGTTTTAGAAATTGGTAAGCAATAGATTTTTACTTGCGATATAGGTGCTATAAGGCAAGTTTTGGATTCGTGCAAAAATAAAATTGAGATAACAATCAAACATGACATTACGATGATAGAGAACGCCAAAAAAGTGTGTGGCACAATTTTGTCTGTATATCTGTTTGTCTACAGCCTAAACGGCCCAACGATTTATTTCTAACTTGGTACATAGTGGTTTTTAGTGATTATGATGACATTTTTCTTAGATCCAAAAATAACGGTGCCTGCTGCAAAATTTGTTTGCAAATTTACATAATCTTATTTTTTTCAAAAGCAGCTCGACAACTTTTCTTGACAAAAATCAATGAATTACTATTTTACTATTTTTACGATTTTTAGAAACTATTTTAAAAAAAAATGGTTATTATTAGTACCACACAAAAAACCACTTTTTTAATTTTTGATTTTCTTCAAAACGGTATGACTGACTTCAATTATTTTATTCTTTCCAAAAACTATTAATGTGTTTGTGTACTTAAATTTAAAAAAAATATTTTTTGAATTTTTTTAATATGCTTCAAATTTTTTTTTGAAAATCAACTATTTCCAAAAAACAAATATTTTTGAAACTCGGTATTTAAGAGTTTTTAGTACTCTAAAAAATATTTTTGAGATTTTAATTAAACATTTTTCATATACTAAAATTCAAACGATCTACTACAAAAAATTATACAATTTTGCACTTAGCAACTATTAAAAGAACTTTCAAACAACGTTTTTTTTTTTAAAATTTTGAATGTTCTTATTATCGGCTGAACGGATTTAGATAATTTTTCTTATACACAAACTTCAGATAAGATTAAATAATATTGCATATCAAAACTTTCAAAAAAGAAGTTTCTGAATTAAAAAAAAAAAGTTTCAAAATTGTTTTTTGAAAATTCTATACATTTCAAAAGGTTGACATATTTTTTTTCAAATTTTATTTTTATATGCCCATATATAAGTTCTTTAGATTTGCATACCAAAAGTTTTCCTTAAAAATGTCTTAAGAATTTTATATATATACAAAATTATTTTTTAATAAAACCGCTCCAGCGATTTAAGCAAGCAAAGCAAGTACGTGCAACCCAGTCATGCGTTTTATTTTTAAATTTTTGGTAAATTTGCAAAAAGTAAATATCACATATAAGGCCCGAAGTTCTATAAAACTTTTCAGCTAGTTTTAGTAATTGTTCAGTTATAGATTCTTTTTTACGATTTTTCGATTTTTATATCTTTTGTTCAAGCTCACGGACGTTTTTTGGCAAATGGTTACAAATTCATAACAAAACATCTATGTTAGACCAATTACTGAAACTGACCTTTTTTGAATGATCTAGTAATTTATAAGACAATATAATTATGTCAAAAATCATTCCTGATCTTGAAAAAAACTTTAAAAATCGTAAAAAAAAGAATCTATAGCTGAGCAATTACTGACCAATTAGATGACATTTTCTTTTTCAAATTTCCTACATATGATGTGCCAAAGGTCCAGAACCATTGTTTAGACCCGCAAATTTGGTAATAGTTATATTAATTATGATAAAATTTCATTCAGGCTTAGATGTAGTTGGAGCCCGTTTTATAAAAACGTCAATTTAATGTAGCTTTATTGACATTTTCGTGTTTTCAAGAAGCTTTAAATACTATTAATTGAGGAGTAGTTTTTCTTTTAAATCAATTTTTCTAAGTAAAATATAAAAAAAAATTGGAAGAAATAAGGTTTTCCATCAAAATATCAATAAAACTGATTTTTTCTTTCAATATTTAAAAGGGTTTTCCCCAAACGACTTATATGTTTTCGCCTAGAAAGGTATTTGAACGCAAACAAAATGTAAACTCTTTGACAGTCTGAGCATAGAAATGTGAACTAAAATAAATTTGTAACTATCCTATAAATGTTATTTTAATCCTATAACAAAAGTACACCTTCACAACTTGCTATCTGTAAGACAGTTTTATCACGAATTGTTACCCTGTTTTTAACAGAATACAAGGTAGTTTTTACAGCCTAAGTGTCAGGTAAGCTTACTTAGCTATTATTTGAATGGAATAATATTTAATCAATAATTTTAGTTCGCTGGTAACGAGTGTTTTTTATCTAAAAATAACTGAGAAAACGATATGCAGGACCTTTTTATGATTTAAGGTTATCAAGCGTTACGTGTGCGACAGTTTTTGAAGTTGGATTTCACAAAATCCTATTCAATGTAAATTTAAATTTCCTTTGGTTTTTCATTACAATAGATAAACTCTGTTTACCAATATATATTTTATTTCTGAAACTTTTTTAAATTGGGAGTAAGCTTAGAAAATGTACTCATAGCGTTACGTGTAAGACATGCAAAATATCTTCATTCCAACCCTACAAAATTAATGAATATGTTTCTGCCTTAAAAGTTTTTTTTTTCTTACGGAATTTGAAAAAAAAACCTTGAAATCATACATCAAAAAAACAGTATTGAAAAAAAAAACCGATGCAAAAATTTAGGGTTGGGGTCGAAATTCTAACTTTCAAAATCAAAATCCTGCATGTCAAAATTTTGTTTTTCAAAATTCAAGTTGTACAAGATTCTGCATGGGCAAAATTCAGTTTGTTCAAAAGTATATATTTAAAACTTCTGTTTTTCAAAATTTTGTATTTAAAAATTCCTTAAATATGTTGAAAAATCATTTAGATAATGTAAAAAAATGCGCAAAAGAAGTATAGGTGGGCGTCCAAAGTTTCAAGATTATTCTCAAAATCAAAGTCTTGCAGTCCATAACCGGCAATGGACTCCAAGACATTGATTTTTGGAATAGCTTTTACTCATGTTTTAGTCGCCTATACTTCTTTTTTGGTATTGCTCACATCCAAAATTTTTGGTAGGCTCTGGGTCTATAGAATCATAAGCAAAAATGTTTGGTGTAAATGAGAATCTTTTTTAAACAGAATTTTAGCTTTCATAAGCAGAATTTCGAAAACAGAATTTTGATGTACTTACAGAATTTCGCATGTACAGAATTTTAAAATACAGAATTTTGACCAAACAGAATTTTGACCAGACAGAATTTACAAAAAAAAGCTGAATTTTGAAAACCAGAATTCCGACCCGCTCACGAAAATCTAATGTAATGGAAACGACTGGGACTTATTAAGTAACCAAGGATAATTTTTCAAAAAATTAACTTGTTTTATTTGGAAACAGCCTTTAGATTTTAACATCTGATTACTATTTTTCGTCGAATGCTCCAGAAAGATTTGCTGAATTTCAAGTAGGAATCTTCTAGGCTTAGTTGAACTTAACACTAAAGGTGTTATGTGATCGACACAAGATAATACTGCTTTTTTTGTGATATTTTTGTACGAGTATTTGATTGTAAGTTTCTTTATGGATGATTTCTGATATTATTGGAAATTAGAAATAGTAGATAGCACAGAAATTCTTAAAAGTTTTTGTACTGCGTGACGTATGTTCTATTTTGGGTCATTGAAGATCAATCCTATTTTATATTCTTCAGACTTGGAATGGGCGAGTTTTCTCTTCATAGGTTTAAATCGCCCGGGTCCAATTATATTTTTGCTACTTGTTTGGTAGATCTTCACCGGCCTTCTCTGAACAGAGTCATTGACTCACTGATAAATCAAACAAAGTTCACTAAAATAAGACTATCTTAACAAAAATTCAATTATTCCAACTTTATTTATATATATAGGTTAGGTTTACCTAACGGTTTTAAACATTTCCTAAAAAGCTTTCAAATAATAAATTAATCTTTTCAAAATGTGTGACCCACAAACATTTTATTAAACTCTATTTATCATAAGCTTTTAACATTCTATTTCAATAAATCATTTTCTATTTTAGCAGGTAGATTAATTTAACTATAACACACCTTTATTGAAAAATTAAAAACAAAAGTTTTCCACTTAATCACACTAATGATTAGATTTTTAAATTATATTTATCCCAAAAAAAAAAAAAAAACAAACCTTTCCTAACTTTACCTTAATTAAGAAATTTACTAATCGAAATAAAACACAAATTTGACCTCAAAGTCAATCTCACCTCACACTAATTATTTGAAATTATTTAACAAAAAAGAAACAAATTTCGCCTAGAGCAACTCCCACATGAATATATATTTTACAGTTGTTGTGTCTTTCCTAACCATATCTCAATTACAAAAAAAAAGAAAAAAAAAAAAACAATAATACCAAAAATCAAATGGTATCTTCATCATCACTTTTCCTTTTTTTCTTTATTTTGTTTTTAAATTATGCTGAACAAATTTTTTCCCATTAACCATTAAATACACTTATTTCTCTTACTGTATATACCAAACTGGACTTATCATAAATCAAAACACATCAAAATCTCAATTAACATTCAAAAATAATAAAGAAACGAACCAAGAAAAAATAAACAACAAAACAAAAGTGAAAGAAATTCCAATAGACAAGAAGCTCGTCAAACTCATTAGTCATTATTTCATTTCCATTTAATGTTGCATTCACTTGAGATAATGTTTATAAATAATGCTGCACGCAACATGATGCATTTTTCATAATACTTCTTTTCTTAGTGGGAAAAAAAGAAAAACTGACATTTTTTTATGGAAAACTCCGAATTTTCCGCTGCATAAATATTTTTCTCAGTCATACCGAAACTGTCACACGGTTGTGTCGTTGTTGCCGTCGTCATAGTGTGTCGTGTCGTCATCAAAGCAAAACCATTGTCGAAGTAATACACCAGCTATTCCTATAGATAGGTACTACGTCAAAAGTATCTGTGGAAGAATTTCATATGGCGAAGAGTATCTTTAAGGTTGATTTATCATTTTCATAGTCAAGTCACTAGAACAAGATCGTTTTGTGTTGCTGACGATCGATGGTGGTGGAATAAAACAAAACCATTGATACAAAACGTCGATCGTGTAGCTCCTCGGTTTGAAAAAAAAAAGTGCTTACGATTGTGTGTGTAGAATCATTTATTTCATTTATTATTCTTTGCACTGCTTTTCGGCATCTAGATTCATTTGTTTTTGTTACAACAGAGGCTCACTTTACTATCTGTGCTGCTACTTTAGATCGGTGGTAAATAATTTTCCATCGATCGTTTAGTTCTGTTCGGTTTCAATGTTCGATCGCGATCGTTGCTGCAAGGTCTTGCAATCGAATGAGCAATATTATTTGTCGGTTCATGGACTCGAAATAATTTTCTCCAACCATAAGTCAGTCAAGTGTTTTGTATCTATATGAGTTGAAGTGTTAAAGTGCACTAACTTTACCGTGACGACGAAAAAATAAGACATTTCAAGTGATCTCGTGAAGTTTTGATATTTTTGTGTATCAATCGATTGATCGGTCTGGAATCATCATACCTTTTTTCTTATGGATACTCGTACCTAAAGCCGGTGTTTTCACAAAACAATTGTAAGTCCTCTTGAAATCTTTATTTTCACATCACACACATTTTTCTTCTGTCTTCTATTTATTTGGGAGAAAAGGGAAATTGACAAATAAATACAAAGTCTGCCCTTTTTTCTATTTATTTGCCCAAATCGCTTCTAGGACACTTCAAAGAGTATATCAATTTGAAAAGATTGTGATCATTCAGCTTGTAACTTTTTAAAAAATTTTATAGGTCTTTGTGGATCTTTCATCTTGAACCTTGTCAATATTGTCACTCAAACAAATTTTTAAATAAATAGAAACATTTTTTCAAAATTTCCCACACTAAAGATACAAAAATCTTGGACCTCATTATTAACATTCTTTACAACACCCTTCCTATAATTCGGATAAAGCAGATCCGTGTGAGAGTCGGGGATTTTAACATTTACTCTGATTTTTTGTATTCAGATACTTTATAGTTTTAACGATGTTTGGTCAATAAACACCTGTGGGATATTCGTCCATTTTAAGGAATTTATTGGTGATATCCCATTATTATGTACAAGATCGTTTGTATATCCGTTTTCTTATCATAAGGTTAGATTTTTTTTTAAGTTTTTGTTGTTGTTGTTTTACATATATTTACTCTAAGAGATGTTGCATAAATTGCATACCTAAGAAGCTAGTGTTGAAATTTTTTCGCCGGATGTTTTTGTTTTTCTTTATTTGGTAAAGTTGGATTAGTTTTTTTTTCTCATTTTTTTTTATTACCAAATAACAGAAATATTGTGTTGTAATAGTTTTGTTTGAAATTGTTTAAGAAATCTACCAGCTACATATTTTATTAATGTGTTTGATTTTATAAACTTTATGTGGGTTTATTTATGTTGTTGAATATTGACATTTTTGTGTGGGTGTATTTGTTATTGAGTTGTTGTTTAATTTACAAACATGAGATACTTATCGGGATTTTTGATGAATTGGTTCCGCCGTCGCCGACCAAACAAATGGACAAACTGTTGGCAGACATATTTTATTTCTTTTTGTTTCTACGAGTTCAAGGTCAGCTTATGAGATAGTAATAGTTTTAACTATGGGAGTATTTGATTACTATTGAAAAGTGAATAAAAAATGAAATGTATGCATGTAGAAAATGAACAAAAGAATGTCAATTGCTCATCTTAAATAAATATTCAAGAAATAAAAGTTAAGAAACTGTAAATTATAGATGCAATTCACATTTAAGTTGAAGTTACAATTTTTGATTTTCTATTAACATATAAAATTCAAATTTTTGTAAAGCCAGTGGATTTATAAGGATGATTCTCTACACTATGTGTCCAGTGCCTTTTTTTGCTATTTATTGTAAAAATTTCCCTAAATTTTCTTAAATTTGCAACTTATTTCACGTATCCACATGACTTAGGAGAGTTTATTAAAAATGCCAGTCAGTGGCATATCTGTTCCTTGTTTTTCCAACTAAATCCACTATTTTTAAATAAAATTTTATTGTATAAATGTTATTCTTTCATGATTTTGTTGAAAAAACAAATTTCATCGAGTTGTTGAACAAAAACCAAATCACTTTCTTGTTCAAGGTGTCGGTCTTTAATTTATTCCTGGTACCCCAAAAACTTGGTTTTATAAAGAGGAGATGTAGACAACCTCAAAAAAAAAAAAAAACGTTGGCCCATCGATAAATGAAATTTTAATAATTTTTTGACAAAATTTACTCCACTGTAAAGCTCTTGCATAATTTTCTCAGAATCTATTGCTTGCATAAAAAAAGTATGTTAATCTTTTTTGTGTAGAATGATATCAGCTACATTTTGTACCTTCAAATTTTTTCAGAAAAAAAAACTTATAGTTTTCGATAAATTAAGAAAAATCTGAATTTTACCCACTTTAAATTTTGCCTAGGGTTAAATTTACGGAACTTTTCAGGAAATGGTTAAGATGTCAAAACAAAGCTGTCTACCAAAATTCAGCAGAAAGTAAAAAAAGTTTTGAATTTTCAGTTTCGACAAGAAGAGTTTACCTGAGTGATTCCAGAACACTTTGCAACTCTATAGATTATTAAACACTTACCAAATAGAATTGAACCTATGTCAACAATTGTTAAAAGTTGCAAGCTGAAGAAAGTGATAAAAATATTATTTGTCACTTCCGTGGAAGCTTATTCAAAGCGTGTTATGATATAATTTTATATGAATATACATTCCTATTAAGGACATTATTTAAAATTTTCTTGATTATAATGTACTCTGATATCATTAGCATGGAGAGTGAAGTTAATTCAAAATATCAGTACCGTGGTATTTAAATTGGTATTGAGCCTTGCATAAATAATTTATCATTAATCATTAACATTATTTTTTTTTTATAATTTGAACAAACAAACAAACAAACATAAATCCATGAAATAAGGGCTGTTAATAACCTAGCCAAATTAAAAGGGCTGCTACCTACAAAGACAGACTTTAAAAAACTAAAGAGAAATTTTTTTTTGTATCAACAGAATCGATGTAGTAAGTTTAATAGGTTGGAGAATAAGAGACGATCAGAAATTACGAACTACAGTAAACAAAAATGCAGTGTCAGTAGCGTGTAGGCATTTCAGTATTGTGAGTATTATTTGGCTGATTAAATATATTTTTTTTTCTTAAAAGTTGTTAAATTTATTCGGAAAATATTTCGACTATTAAGATTTCTTGCAAAGGGGATTAAAATAAGAAAAAATATGTCTATACCATGAATCTCTATATTTTTACATATAAAATCTTCTAGTGTAACTTGGTTTATGTTTACAAACATTTTGGCATCAAAAACATACAAAATTTTCAAATTTTCAAAAATATTGAAGTCACACAATCATTAGTTCATTAATTTCAGCAAATGGGTGACTTGTTGCTGAAGAAAAGTAATACCATTCTTAAAAAAATGTGAATTTATGCAAAAAAGAAACGAAAAAATCGTTGTAGCATTTTTTTTTTATTTTTCAAATATGAAGGTAAGGTACCTACATAAATAAAGTGTTTTAATATGCAGATACAAAGTTTAATATCGAAAAAATATTATAAATCTGAATTTTAAAGTATTAAATTAAAAAAAATTAATTTATTTTTTAAATTCACAATTTTTCATAGTTCTTAAAAGTTTTTTATAAAAAAATCATTTAAATGCAGTCAGCCATCATGAAATATGTTTGTTATTCAAAAACAAAAATAGCATTCTAGTATTTGCTTTTTGAATTTTTTCACAGTTCTAATTTTACCACTAATACAAAATTTTATCATAGAAGATGTTTTCGAAAATGATGACATTTTCTTCTACGTTTTTTTTTTTTTTAGTTTTGTATTAAATGAAAATATTTAGTTTTTAATATTACAAATAACTCTTAAAATCCGTTACAAGTTACAAGTTACCAAGTTAAAAAGTCCAAAAAATTCCGTTTCGAAAATTTTAGTACACAAAAATCCATGAACTTTTTGGGAACTTCAATATAAAAACTATTTAAATCAGTCACGTTTTGAAAAGAACCGAAAAAAAATGTTGTTTAGTTTGTACAGTTTAAAATCAATTTTTGAAAAATTAAAAACATAACTTATTAATTTTTTCTTAGAATAGTAGTAGATCCATTTTTGAGGAGAAAAAAAATTTGTGGAGTTTCTAAAGAACATAGTACAGCAAGTACCGTTATTTTTTGTTCTAAAAAAAAATACAAATGTAAAAGGGGAATGTCTAAGAATCACTAAGTATGTTTCAAGTTTGAAGAGCTTTCAAGCTGAATTTCGTTTTCCCTATGATATCGTTATGACTAGTCTAATCAAATTCTCGAGTTTATTTTTTTACCGAAAGCATAACTTGCCATTTCTTCCAACAACACTTACACAGGAATGGTTAAGAGTTTTAAGTCACTAGACCCTGGTTCTCCATGAGCTGTTGTTCCACCAAATTGATTTATTTATATTATTTATAACTTGTCATAATATGTATGCCTTAATTATAGTTACAGTATACATAATTATATAGCTTAGTAAATACACAAGTGAAAATCATTGGCGCAAAACTATAATCATCTAACTTAGTAGGTTAAGTGATGCATACTAATTAAATCCATTTTAATTTTAGAAGCAGGTACTAAATTGGCATCAAATTATAAATTTCTTGTTACCTATTTATTACTAGTGTTATTGTTATCCTTAAGTCCTACCGAAAACTAATTTTGGCCAAAACACACAAAAATATATACTTTGGGAGATCAAATACAGTTTGAGGGATAGATACACTATCTTAGAAGCAAGAACAAAGAATTTGACGGTAGGCGCAAACAGAACAAAACGTTTGAACAAAAAGTCAAGAAAAACTTTTTTTGCTAAAAAAATCAACAAAGAAAAGCTCTGCAAAAAATTATTGCAAATTTTGTGTATGAAGATATATTTATGTACATAGCGAGGTAGGAAGAATAATTCGAGTCAATATGAAAAAAGCTGAGGCAATTGGTTCAGAAACAAATTGTATAGTTGTGTACTAATAATTACTAATAATGCTAAGTTGGATGATGCATGGAAATCAAAAAAAAAAAAACAATAAAATTAAATTCTTCTCTATCGAATTCATCAAAAGAGTTTTCCCTTCATTTATGTATTGTAAGCTTTCTTTAAGAACTCATACCCATCCAAAAGAATGTATAAAAATCTTCAAAAATAATTCTTTGGAAAAATTATAAAATTTCACTCGACTAAAAGTAGGGCTAGCCATGATACCAAACCAAACGATACTTTTTCTAAGAATCGTCTCGATACTGTCAAAATTGAAAAAAAAAAAATTCAGAACCGTCTTGGTATCGGTCTCATAAAACTCAGCCTCTGCGTCAAAATATCATAACAGAAAAAAAAATGTGATGCAGTTGATGGATTTCGCTAAAGTTCCTTCCTCCACATAAAAAGAACCAAATTTGATAATTACATCCAAATGATTGGTTTCAGAAAAACAAAGCAGAAGAAAAAGGGCCCGGTATTAGTCTCGTAAAACGGAGACTGGGACCAAACGTATAACAAAGTCTCGTTTCGGTATCGTCTCCTTATCGTTTCTTTTACCGTTGGCGATACTAGACGATACCAAGACTTTTCTGGTATCGTGGCCAGCACCTAAGAGTAAACACTCACATAAAAAACTTAGACCAACAGAGGTCATAATAAAACCCAATTTGTAATACTTCTTCATCATTGTAATGACAGATTTTGATTTGAGCTTCAATTTTCATTTTAATTCAAAGTAAAAAAGTATGGTAAGAAGGCCTTAGTGCGAAACCACCTTCCAACAAGTAGTTTCTTAAGTCCCCAAAAACATATTGGCACTCTACTCCATCAGCACCTTCAGCCTGGCATATTGCTTAGTAAGTTTAATGTATCCAAACTCATTAAATATTCAAGAGACCCCGCTATTGTTAATGGCTGTTAACATTATTTTTATTTCTAAAAAAACACCATCTCAGCGAACAATCCATTTATTATACGAGTATGTAGGATTAAATCTCTTCATAACCTATGTCAACAAATCCAAACAAATCTCTCTGGCCTATCTCTCTGTATGTCTTCATCTCAACAAGATGATATTTATAACCCATGTGATAGCAATAATGCCCATAAACAACATCTCACATCGAATTAACCTATAACCCTAACGGATATGCATGCACGCTTAAATGTCTAACAATCACTCAGAGTACCGCAATGACAAGAAAAAAAAAAAAAAATAAATAATTCTGATTCATCCATATTGTACATAGCATCAGAAAGGGGGAACTTTTTTGAACAATAAACTTTATTGTAGCCATATGGATCATTGACGTTTATATGTACATAGACATACAGTGGTCTACAGCTAGAAAGAAGAACATGAAATTTGTTTGCTTCCCTTTTTTAAAGGTTTATCTATAGATTTATGTGTTTAATTTAAAGAAGCTACTTTTTTCTACATTTGGCGGTCTAAATAACATTTTTCCTTTTAAAAGGCGGTATCGAGTTATGCAGATAAAAATTTTGAAACATTAAGGGAAATTTATTCAGTGCCAAGTTAAATCTGAGTAAGATTAGAGTTAGCTAATCGTGAAAATAAATTTAAAAAAAAAATTAAATTTGGTGGCACAACTGCTCGTGGAGATTAAGGGCCTAGTGAGTTACAACTCTCAACCATTCCTGTGTGCGTGTTGTTTGCAGGAATGGAGGGGCCCTACAATTTTGTGCCGAGTCCGAACGGCTAGATGCACTTATTCATGACAAGTTTACTCTTGGAGGATTTGTCAGTTCCTTGCAAGAGGCAGTACCTTAGAAAAAACATTTCTGTTTTTAGGTGGCAGAGGCTAGGAATCGAACCCAGACCTTCGGCATGACAGTCCAATGCACTAACCATCATACCACGTGGTATTTACCCTGAGTTAAAACAGAAGCAGTTTCTTAGTTTATGATTAATTTTATCTTTCAGTTTCAATTAAGATAGCACCACAACGAACATTTAATTTTCTAAAGATTTAAGTAACTTTCGTTAGAGGATTTGAGATGGCCCCAAAATGGATATTACCTTCAGTTTAGTTCCTGAGTTAATTATTTACTTAATCTGATGAAATATTGGTGAGTTTACTTACAATTAAAATTGACTGAAAAATACTTTTTCTGGAGTTAACTCACGTTGAACCCCGATACTAGGATGATCTCGCACTAAAAAACAGGCCCTTAGGGGTTTTTATAAATAAATAAGTGGTCACAAATCTTCGCTTTTATCTTGAAGTATCTTGTTTTTTTTCGAGTTGAGCTTCTTTTTTATTGTTGAAAGAGCATTAAGACCAAGGTCTTTACTCCTTTCTCACCTAACTATCTCTTTTCAAGCTTAATCATTTCACCGCTTTTTTTCTGAAAAACTGTGAAAAATTTTTTTAGATGTGACTTGGCTTTCTTTTCTGATAATTTTGATACTCAGATATCCTTTTTGATTCAAAATAATGTTGACTACCAATATTAAAAAAAATTTTAAAACAGCTTTTAAACTTGCAGAACATACTGTTCCACAAACAAAAGTATCCATGCATTTGCTTATTTGAACTCCATTGCAAAAAGATGCACAATTATTGCAATTACTATCATTGGACGATTGTTATTATTAATCCAAGCAGCGCAAGCCGACGATCACATCAAATAATGTTCTTTTACCGATGTAGAACTTAGCGGCGTTTGCAGTCATGACTTAAAATGCGTAATACGCACTGCAATAAATGCGCTTTGATAGTCGCGGTGCATAAAAACGCGCTTTACCAGTGCCGGATTAAGTTATTTAGAAACCTTTGTAATTTCTGACTATCTTCTTTCAATACTCATTGAGCCTCACCAATATTGATCTTGTAGACAATTTTGGAGTCAATTTGTTGTTCATACATCTTCAAACTCAAAATAAAGTTATGAGGAAGTAGGAAAAATAAGTTTATTTTGACAACAATTTAACAATGGTTTAAATCCAGCCCTTGTGTGCTCTACAATGGTTCTATATAAAATTCCACCAGAAACAGCAAGAGCAACAGAAGTTAACGACCAGTAGCTGTGCTGCTAGCATTTTTTTTTTTCACAACAAAAATATCTTCATACCACATCAGATGGATAGAGATATAAAACACCAACAAAGTTCATTCTAAAAATAGCTCAAAACCATGCACCAGAATGTCTCTAAACCGTGTGTGTTGTGTATGATGATGATATGAATTTGATTTAATAGTTCTTATGAGCTGTTCTCTTCGTCTTCGTAGCTGTCGTAATCGTAGTTTAATATGAGAGTAAGACATTTTTTTTTGTTGTTACTATCTGTGGTTATGGTTCGTTGATGTTTTTTGCGCGCCATCTAGTGGTGTTGGCCTATAGCCTATTACATTACATTCTTTTGCGATCATCGGAGGGTTTGAGGAATTCCATATTTAGAAGCAGCACAAAAAAAAAAAATGAAACAAACTTGAGCCTTGAGAATGACGGTATTGTGCTGCACAGCGTGTATATAGCATACAGATCAGTGTCAGTTGCATTCGGTCTCGGTCTCTGAGTGTTATGTGTTTGTGTTATGAAATGACATATTCTCTCAGAGCAACATGTTTAACTTGATGTTTATATACATACAAGATGTATAGACTTACAATAATAATATTAATTAAGAATGCCAAGTACAAGAAGGAGTTTTATGCTGCTTAGGAAACGGTTGCGCTGTCACACAAAGCGATTGACATCGTCGTTTTGAGGACTGTCACAATGTACGCTCCCAAAGATGTCCCAGCTATATGAATATAGACGCCGCCACTGACTGTAGTAGATACGACAAACGTTCGCCGCCAGCCGACATCACTGAATGTTTGCACTTAGTGATGGATGTTGGTGCACCTATATATTCAGTGCAATGATGGAGTACTTAATACGTACAAAGCTTTTCCGTGTAGATAAGAACAGCGACCTTCTTTGTGTGCTACGTGACCTTCTGGTCTAAGAGAGATGGGCTATTTTTGTAAAACATTATTGTTTGTCATTGATAGTGTGATTTATTTGAAAACTAAAGTAGACACACTTTAAAGAACATAAAAGTAAAAATTGTTGAGTTTACATTTGAGTAGTTAGAAAAGTAATATATCTTGAAAGTGTTAATTGATAAGATTTCTTTAAAAATGTAAACAAACAGCTGATTTAAAAGAGTAGTAGTGTGTACATTTACAATCTTTTTTACATATAATAAACATCATTTTGAATGTAGCTCATTAATAAATAAATTTTGATTAATTTTAAAAGATTTATTTTTAATTGGTCCTTCGACCCGGATATTTTCAACTAGTAATTGAGTTATTTTTAGAATTGAGGAATGTTTTACGTACTTTAAGAAGGTATTTTTACCTTATGCCACGTAGCATAATGGTTAATGCCTTGGAATATCATGCGAAATGTCTGGGTCTGGTTCTCAGCTCCTATACCGCCTTAAGACAAAAAAAATATTTCTGTCTAGGGTACGGCTTTTGTGAGGAGTTAACAAATCATCTCAAAGTGTCTGTTTTCATCTGTAAGTGCTTCTTATCAATTCATTCGGGTTCAGGAAATATTTCTACGTCCCCTTGATTCCTGAGAACAACATGCAAATAGGAATGGCTGAGAGTTGTAAGTAACTAAGCCCTCGTTCTGAACGAGCTGTGGTTCCTCAAAATTTATTTTTGTTTTGCTATCCATACCTAACCATGTGCTGGACTTTCCAATGGTTTTTGTCCTTGGCATACCGGGTAAACCTCTAAAAGTGTAGTGTTTCGATGATCACTCTCGTCGGTACTGCTTTCATATTACTGCAAATGGGGTATGGCTCCTGTTTAAGGTGTGAATTCTATCTCTTCGCCAACTGAATTTTCTCTTTTTAAGTTTTCGGTATCTAAGACTATTATGCACTTATTTGCTTTCATGGTTCTTCGATTTGAAGCATCTTCAAGATTACGTTCACCTGACTTAATACAATGATGATGGTGGAGAGTTTCCTATCTGCTGCGCTCAAAGATAGTACTCTAGCGAATTCATCTCTCCATACTGGCAGGAAGGGCTTCTTGAATTGCTTTTCATAAAAAGAAAGGTTCTGAGAAACTTCCAATTATGTTGTGTTAGTGCTTTTTCTTCCGGGTTTGTTACATCAATACAGATTTCCGTTCTCTTTTTCATACACGTAATTACGTTCTTCTACTGGGCATTGCTCCTGCAACTACCAGGATGACTAGGTCCAATAACACCGTGTGTTAAAAGCATTTCTATCATAGGGCTCCAAGTCTCTGTTTCGCTGTCATTTGCTTTCTTATCACAGTACGTCGGGCATCGGCCCAGATCTTGCTTCCATAGAGCAGAATGGAGTTCATTGTAACTATCAGAAGTTTTCATTTACTTGCCGAAGGTCTGACTTGTTTACTTAAGGTGGCGCAACAGTCCGGGGTGAACCAGGACCTCAACCAACAAGCTTCTTCCAGCTCGGTTACTAGCTAGTTCCAGTTTGTCACGCCAAGTTGTTTGAGGTCCTCTTCCATTTGCGTGCGTTGTTTTCCCCTACTGTACCGTCCAACAGGATTGGATTCCAAGACTTTCCGAGCCGGATCATTGTTTTCCATTTGCTGTACGTGACCCAGCCTTTTCAGTCGTTAGCTTTTAACTTACTAGCTAGGTCAGTGTCGCTGTACAGCTCATACAGTTTGTAGTTGTAACTTCTTTTCCATTCCCGATCTATGCGGCTGGGACCAAAAATCACCCGGAGAGTTTTCTTCTCAAAACAGCCTAAGGAGTTCTCATCTACCGCTAATAGGGTCCATGTCTCTACACCATACATCAGCAATGGAATGATAAGTGTTTTTAACAGGAACACTTAAGTTGCTTGAAAGAGGGCTTTGCTTCTCAATTGCCTACTAAGCCCAAAGAAACAGCGATTGGCAAGAGTCTTCGTTTGATCTCTGTACTGGTATCATTCACTGAGTTTATAGCGGAGCCTAGGTAGATAAAGTCTCCGACCACTTCAAGATTATAGCTGCCTATAGTGACGTTCTGGCCGAGACGTCGGTGTTAAGTGTCGTTTCTTGTTGACAGGATATATTTGGTCTCGTCATCATTCATCGTTAAGCCCATCTTCTTGGCTACCTCCTCAATAATCAAGAAAGCACCACTGACATCACGCTTTGTTCGTCCAATTATGTCAATATCGTCAGCGTAAACGAGTAGTTGCACGGACTTTTGAAAAATTGTGCGTCTAGTAATGACGTGAGAGTCTTGCACAATTCTTTCAAGAAGGTCCGAATATGTTTACCATAAGTCTGCTTAGAGACGTTGTCTCCTTTGATACCCGATCCTCTGCTTTTTTTATGTTGCCATTAAAAAAGTATTAAGTCGAAGGGAAGTTCCAGATATTACATGGTTTCACTGCTTCCGATTAATACGGGTCCAACAAGAAATCGATATGTATAGGGACTCTCTTTCTGGTTAGCAGAATTAATTCTTTTTTTCCGTTGCTTGAGGCCATTTGTTTGCTCATCCACAAGTATACTCGATGCATGGTTAAACTTTCATTGTTACTTTTCGAGGTAATTTGTTCTAATCACAGCCTCAATGTTATCAGCATACCCAACAAGAAAGCAGTCTTCCAGCATGTTCATACAATGTATGGTGCCGTTGTTTGAGATGCCTCAGAGGTCAAATTCTAGGATTGATCCTTAAGCTGCTCTGAATTTTTTTTTTTTTTTTTTTTTTGTGTTAATCGGCTTGAATTAAGCCAATAATAATAATAATAATAATAATAATAAATTTATCTTCTCTTTTCTGATTATCTGATGTGGTATGGAAGAATAACTCTCGCTCTTTCAGGTATTCCCTGATGATGATTCGTAAGAGATAGTCTGAGATTTTGAAAGTGGTTTTGAGATCGTGTAGCACTTCACTTCATCTGATAGAAAAGAAAGCATTTCTGACATCTTAAAAAATATTAATAAATTTTGATGACATGACAGCTTGTAGAACCAGGGCCTAGTGACTTACAACTCACAACCAACCTAGTTCCTTACAATAGGCAGTACCTTGAAAAAAATTAGTTTTTAGGTTGTATCGGATGGGAATCAAATCTACCCCTTCAGCATTATATATCAACGCAATAACCATTATGCCACGAGATACTACGTTTCTGATATCTAGAGTCACTTTTCCTTACTGTGCCAAATGTGGGAAGCATTTATCACTTGCTTTATCGCTCCTTTCCGATCAAAAGCTTATCGAAACCATACTGTCCTTTTGAAACCATACTGTCTTTTGGAAAAGATCTCTGGCTTTAAAGACTGCAGCTTATAGTCACAGTTCCAACGTCTTGCAGTTATCTCAAGTATTTGCCTTCCTTGAGAGTCTGTTGGTGGCGTACCCCACTCTTGTCCTATTCTCTTTTAAAATGCACATTTCGAACATCACTATTTCTGTTTGCAACATCTTTATGTTGAATTCATTCTGAAAATTCCTTTCCCTATTTGAATTGAATTTCATATTTATCGTCCTCTGCCAATAAAGGCGTCCCAATTTGATTTTTTTTTTGCCATCAATTTAGGAATCTTGACTGAATCTTCAGCACCTTAAATCGAAGACCATTAAGTACCTAAACCACTTTAAATTCAATATTGCATCAACACACTCGTAAATAAATACAAAAAAAAAAAAATTGAAGATAATATTGATGAATTTATGTGTCGCACAAGTGTCTAATTAATTATTATCGACGCCTATTATGTTATATTACCAGCTTCGCATACGTTATTACTCAATTTCCTATCCGTTTTATTCAATTTATCCCTTCAAGGTACGAGTATGTATCGATATACGACGACCGATGCGACGCGACGATGGTGCCGGGAGAGGTAGTAGGTTAGTTGAAGAAGTTGCATAGTAATGGTCATGGCGACCATGGAATACCATATTCCATCATCATCTTCGTTTTCGTCCTCATAACCTTATCCACGTGTGTCCTTTACAATGTACCTATGCTGCTTGCTCGATGGCATGCGTGCAGTTTATCCTCCAAATGCAGCTGTTTCTGATTAGTTCTTGCTGCTTCCATTTTATTTATTTATTTTTTTTTGTATGTTCGTATATTTCGTATTTAATTTTAATTCCACAGGAATTTCCATGTACGCGCGCATTTTACTTGATATATATTCTGGAAAAGGAAGGAACAAGAAATTTATTATCTTCATGTCAATTCTGCTTCGTTGGAGTCTTTAAAAAAAAAAAAATATGCTACCAATAGCATAGCAATAGCAGCAATCTTCGTGCACTCCACGTTGCAACTGCTAGCTCCTGTCTCCTAAATCGAGGAAGTATCTATCTCTCTAGGTTGATGGTGATGGTTATAGTTTTTATATCTATTTTTTTTTTTTTCATTAGTATTTCTTTTATTTATTTTTTTTTTTCATCCAGTTCTGAAGAAGTGGTTACTGAGCTATTTTTAAAGTGATTTCTATTTTTAATACCATCCTACATTAGGGAGCATATTTCTATAAAGGAAATAGTACGATATATAGCTCTTTGGAATTGACGATGACGACGACGACGACGACGACGACGATGACGATGATGATGATGATGGTTGGTTGGTTGGTTGCCTTGGCCAGAGTAGGTTTATATCTATTTTTAATTTTGAACTAGGGCATTGACAATCGCGTTGGAAGAATATTTTATTCGCGGTAAAAGGAAATATAATTTTTTTTTAATTTTTCGAAAAAAATAATAATAATTCCAATCTAAAGATAGTAAGACCTTTTTCAAGAGGTTCTATACCTTCGTACACTATACAATGTTGCATGACCTTAATATGATGCAGTGAATTTATTGAACCATGACGGTGTGCACTGCATCTCTGGTATATGCAATCACAATAACATTTTTAGATTTTTTATCAATGTTAGGGTATCTGATTTTTAAGTCAACAGAGGTGAAAAGGTTTAAATGTTTGTTATTTTTTTATAAATAAGAACGAAAGCGACTTTTTATTCAGTTGCATATTGCAACCAAGTCAAGGTGAAAAAAGCTTCCAAGACAGTCACTTTTCATTTTTGCGAAGAGCACCCTAGCCAATGAACACAGTGACATTTTATTTCTTTGAATATCAATTTTATTTATTATTATTGGTTATTGTTTAGTTTTGGGTAATTTTTAGCAATGGTTGAAAACAAGTCTGCTTTAAAAAATATTCATCAATTTATATACCCAAATATGTTAGAAATAAACAAAAATAGCTATTTATAGAATTTTCTGTTCATTTAGCCAAAAGTTGAAACATTCAACGAAATTAAATTTGGGAAAAATAAAGACAAGAGGTTACAGACCTGTTCTTTTTGTAGCACAATGGGATCATACACATACTCATAACTTTTAAGAAAATGGTACCATACGCTTTCTTAAGTATAATTCAAGTAGATATTTTTTTTAATTGCTGGGAACTGTTATACTGCCTGTAATTCTATCTACTTTTAAAGCATTGATTTGTAAGTGCTTGCAAAGTATTTGAAAACGTATTTGCAGGGTCGGACAAGCGATACTTGCAAGTGGTGCAAATGCGCAGGGCGCTGAGCCCAATGGGCGCCCTGAGCAAACATTCAAAAATGCACTTCCTCAAAACCAGTTCCTAACTACTTTTTTTTAATTTTCATTTCTTTTTAATAGCTCACTCCAATATTGATCAGACCAGATTATTCTGAATCTTAAGACAGATATAAATTTATATAAAGGGTTTTTTTTAAGACGTGTGGTTTTCAATCTGGCAATACTTTTTTCGGAGTTTTACAGCTGTCAATGGATTTATCTTTAGTTTTGGTTTGCTACTTCATAATGAATTGACTTGCTCCTGAATAACGTAAGCAAATTGTGCAAATTTATTATCAAAATATTGGTTCGGCTCTCGTGACGCATCGCTAAACTATCAATTTATTGAAGGAAACTTTTGGTGAGCGTATTATCTGGCGTCATGAGCCTGTGGCGTGGCTTCAAAGATCGTGCGATTTCACACCGTTGGACTTTTTTTTGTACACGATTTTGGTAGCCTCTTCGGGATACCTCATTAGCCTCTTTGGGATACCTAGTTGAAAAATCGCATTGCAAAGTCTGCCCCTTTAGAACTGAGGAAATCACTTCTTTCACCAATAACTGCAATTGAGGGGCGCTAAACATGAAACTTGCACAGGACGCTAATTAAGCTTGGGCCGGCCCTGCGTACTTGTACATGAAAATGCACTAGGCAGTGATACCGTACCCAGTTAAAGTATTAAGAACAAAGTACTTGTGCTTTGTGTCTTGTAAGTCCTAAGCTTCAAGTACATTATGCTAGCTTTTTTTTAAGTTCAAGTACGAGTATTTACATTTACAGCACAAGGTACTGGATACTTGTCTTGTTCTTTTACTTGAAGTTTCATAGATCTGATGCAACTGATTAACCAGTGAACTAAAATTATCAAAATAAGCACCGGAGGCATATGTTCACTAAAAACATAGCCGTATGCAAGGGGGACAAGGGGACACTTGAAATTTAACCAAACTTTTTTGAATAAATTTTATACAATTTATCTAATATTGCATGCATCTCAAAGTAAGATTTTTTTACCAGTATTAATCTTTGAATAAGTTCGCCCCCCCCCCCCTGATCATCATCCTGCGTACGCCTTTGCTTGGACATAGTCTTCAAGAGATAGAGGAGTAGCTTTAAGGCACGCAATATGCGTGAAGTTATTTGCAAAGTCAATTCAAAACTCACATGGATTCATCTTATAGATTTTTGATTGTAAGTCTAAATCATATAAATTTATCAATAAATAAATAAGGCCCCATCACTTACAAAATTTAGGAATAATAAGTTGATGGAAGAAATCGAGATTTAAAGATCGTTTGTCACACAAGTCTTGTGAATAAAAGAAAAAGCCTAAAATTTGTTGTTTTTTTTTGAGTAAAAACTTGATTTTTTTTGAGTAAAGAAATAAAAAATGTCTTCTGGAAATAGCTTAATTCATGTAGTTTTAGCTTGTTTTTCCAGCTTATGCCCAAATTTGTGAGATTCTGATAATGAAAGTTGAAATATAAGAGTAAAAGCTACAAAAATATCAGGATTCCTGGGCTAGAAAGCTTTGACTAGTTCTTATTTTTAAGAATTTTATTCAGTTTAAGATAGTGCCAAAATTGTTGCTTTGACTAGCTTTAGCTTCTTCTAGAACTAGTTTTTACTTTTTTTTTTATTCAAAAGTACTAACTTTTTTGATGAAACAAATTGAAAATAAAAAAATTAAAAGTCACTGCATAAAGAGAAAATTTTAAAAATTGTTTTAATAAAAGTCAAAACATCCTTTAGGTAGTCAATTTTGCACAAAATCTAGCTTTAATTATATAATGAATTAACAACACTTAGCTGTACTTTAAAAAGTGGAATTTGGAAGAATCGGTTTTTAATAAAGGAGCAAGCCTCTTCCGCTGTGAAGGATTGAAGATCCATTAAAAAAGTTAATAAATCAAAAATACTTTGAAAGACATAATTAAAGACAATTTTATTGTTAGCTTAGAGATATAGAAGTAAGAGCTTCCATAAAGTTTCTTAACAGCTTCCTATGGTACTTAATCTTAAATAAAACGCTTAATTACTTTTCTGAATCATATATTTATTGATATAAATTTTTTTATGAGTCACAGAACCGCGTTTTTAATGAAGACTGAAAAATTGTTTATTTTATAATATTTTATTTTCTAACATTTAATATTTTTTTGAAATTATTAATTAAGAATATTAAGAAACATAGGCTGGTTACTATCATCAATAACAAGTGTTTTTTAAAGGGCAGCTAGCAGATTACGTATCTTATCAAGTTTTATGTGAAGCTTTATAGAAACTCTATAAAAACAAGAACTTTCTTCTATTGCCTCGACTTTAGCTTAGGAAAATTAAACTTTCACTTCAAACAAATTCAAATCAAATTGAATTTTAGTGAAGAGTTTTCTAACGTCATACACATTTCGGCCTGTTCAAAAAATTGTAAGCAGGGTGAAAGGGGGTAAGATTCAGGTTTTTCTTAATTTTTCGCAATTAATTTGTAGCAAATTTAGTCAAGAAATATGTAGGTACATATGTTATAAAGGCAGCAATGGACAGGCCACATTTTGTGTATAGTTTGTGTTTGGCTACATCTCTTCATTTTAGAACCAAGTTTTTGGGTAGCTCGAGATAAATGGGATGCCACTTCTTTAAAAGATGATTTAGTTTTCATTCAATAACTCAATAGATTTTCATTTAATAAAAGGTAATGAAATATGACATTTGGAAACTAAAATGATCAAAAAATAAGTTATTGCAGACCTGTGTCACTTAATTAATTTTGTAGTATAACTTGTCAAAATTGGTCTTGATTTTAAAGTGTTTAAGTGGCAAAGTTCAGTTTCCTCTAAATATCACAAAATTAAGAGTTAGTAAAATGGCTCTCAACATTTTAGCCGAAAAGAATTTTTTATAGAAGCACAGATTTTGAGAAAAAAGTGTAAGGTTACATAAGGTACAATTTGTATACCTACCTATGTACATTCAATATTCTTCAGAAAAACTGAAAGTTTTCGAGCAATGAGGAAAAAACTGAATTTCACCTGCTGTCAACACTCCTTAAATGTAATTCGCCGCCACCTGCCGGTCCAAATTTGGAAAATGGTTGCGATTGGAAGCTTAATAAAAGCTCATCATCTAAAGTTGCAGCTAGAACATTTTTGAGGAGTTGTTTTAAATAACAATGGCAAGAATATTTAACTGAAGAATTCTTCAGAAAAAAAATATATATTTGTATGGTTCTAAGACCAGTTTATGTCTGTTACAAAAATATTGGTTAGATTTTCGTGCTCTATTGATACTAAAAATGCAAATATATACTCGGAAAAATAATTAGTTTTTGAGACTTCTACCAAAACTGTCAGCTTTCCAGCTTTCCAAAGGCTTATAGAAATCATGAAAGCTATATACTGGAAGTGTTTTCGTCAATTTGTATTTATTTTATTTTTTATTTTTTATGATCGTTTTTAGATCTATGGTACTTTGAATTTCTTAAGTTTTGGCTGAAGAAATAAATTTTTAAAATTGTTAAGGCATAGCTTAATCGAATCTTATTAGTTTAAAGACCTTTTATTTCTTAGAGTTATGGTGGTTTTCACTTTATCAGATTAAATAATAGCTAAATGGAATTGTATCAAGGTTGCAGTGGAAAAAACCAAAAAATTTAATCCCAATTATCCTCTTAAAGTGTTACCAAATGATGTCTTAATCGAAATCCTGACTTCGGTAATTTTTTTTTTTAAGAAAATGACAGAAGTACCTACAAAAATTCTAGTTGGAAAGCAACCAACATGATAATCTCTAAATGACTTAAGTAAATGTAATTTGAAGCGAAAAATATATAAAATTGTTGATAAGATTTGAGTTATCTTGAGTGCATATTGCAGACATGAGTAAGACAAAATTCTCCCTCTGTTTAAAGTGCACTCGTGGTTTCTGCTATTATTTTTGAATCCCAACCAAATATAAGAACAAATATTCAATAAATAAATAAGTATAATAAAATATGTACAAATGTAATTAAAATAATCAAATGTTATAATTAACTACCATTGTTAGAATTTTAAAGAGATTTAAATTCAAAATTTAGTTTATAATTTTCTTAAGACAATCTTTACTTCTATAAAGTTTGTATTAAATTTTTAACAAAGTAAAACCAATTTTATCTAATCATCTTAAAACTGATCCAAATAACAATTCTATTTGAAGATGCTCCAATTTTTTGAGTTTGGGAAGCTTAAGCTTGCATAGAGTTTTCACAAGACGTAGTTTTACAAGTTCTTGCTTGCTTTAAAAAGTCCTTTTTTTAATGGAATTTTTGCTTAAAATTTAACAATTGAATGACAGATTCAAAATGTTTTAATGTCCTAATTACAACACTTTTATTGTTAAATAATTAACAAACTTTACTCCTCCATTAAACCAAAACTATATTTCAACCTACACCTGAAAAGAATTTATATTGTTAAGTTTTTTTTTCAACAAAACAAACATCAATACGCACAATCTTAATCGTAATATCTACAATGTTATGAGGTACCTCTATACTACTTGTTTTATTGGTCGATGGTTAATTTACGCACAACATTCTGTCTTACACTCCTTTTTATCTGTAAGTGAGTAAAGTGTGTATTTGTATGTGTATTCTTTTGCTATAAGATTGGCTTGATTTAGAGCTATAGAACCGGCTGAAATGTTTCAAGCTTCTATATCGTTTTTTTTTATTGTTGTTTCTTTATTTTTATTTATATATTTTTGTTGTACTCTTTTGCAAGATTTATTAGTTCCTACTTGCATTTATGGATTGTTACGACAGTTCTAGGACCTATAGAGCGGCATAGTATAGCTTAGCTTATATTGATATTAATCTACACTACAAGTCGATTTCATAGTGTTATTTTTATTTTAATGAAATTAGAGATGGGGATAGGTCGCTTTATCTGTTTTCTTTGTAGCTTAGACCTGTTTATACGAATCTATAAATAGATAAACATATTGTCGTCGTTAAATGAAAACTTCCTAATTCCATTTTCTTTGAAACCGAGGAACCTCTCATAAAAACGATAAAAGTAAAATTAATACATTTTAGTTTTGTAAAAAGTCTTTAAATCTTATGTTGGTCTATTTTTAGAGGAAAAATCAAATCAAATCAGAATCAATCAAATATTTGTGAATTCTGGTCAGTTTAAAAACCCATTAAAAGTAAAAATATCTCAAAATAAAATAAAAAACTTAAAGATTTGAAACCACATTCCGAAACACTTTTAAACAAAATCAGTGAACCTAATTAAATGACCACGAGTGTATGTTAATGTGAATATATAAATATTTTTTCGTATTTTCATACATGTTATGTTTTCTATATGTAATGCCGTGAAAATTACGTTCCGTTTCAAGATTGGTGACCATAGATTCGAAACATTGACAGTCAATGGTCAAGTAGTTGGGCTGGTTTTGCAATGTGTGTGTGCTGATGGTGCTATGCTGTGCTATTACTGACTGGTATTGCTGCTCTCTATAGTATAGCTGGATCAGGCCAAATGATTAATGTGAAAATATATATCATGGCATAAGGGAACATTATCATAACGGAACAATTTTCTTAATACAAAAATATATACGTGTGGAGTTTTTTTTTTATTTTTAGTTAGTCTATTTCTTATTTTGATATTTTTATTTTATTTTTTGTAATTTTTCATTTCGCAGTGGAAAATTCATTAATAAACTCAAAAAGTCAGATAAGAAAAACGAAACATGGCTTCAAAGTTATTAACAACACACCTTGCATATCAGCTGACTGCACAGAGTACCAGTGTGTACCTATAGCAGGCAAAAGGTGTTAGTTTTGTTTCTTTTTCTTCACTGCTTGACCAATGTTTGCAAGGAAGCAGGTCTGTACAAATATAAGATAATGTTCTTAGACCATAATTTACAAATGCTTCCAGGAGTATTTTTTTTGTGTAGAATTTGATTAATTATTGTTACTGTTTGGAAAAATTAAAAAAAAAAACAGGAAATATTAGCTTCCAAAAAAAAAAAAATTCAAGCACACAAAGTATGAGTATCAGACTAAAGGTGCATACCTGAAACAGGAAATATTTAAGATAATTTTAAGAAAAAAATGGAAGATTTTTAATTGAGGTAACGTAAGGTTGGAAAAAGTGAGCATTTGGTTAGCCATGTTATCTGAGTGGGTATCAATAAGCTTCCCGATCATGACACAAAATAAAGTAGTATGGGGGATAAATGAAAGCTATTGAAAGGGAATAAGAATGATAAAGTTTGTTTCTGAATACATTTTAGAATTCTATCTTCTTCTGATGATGCGAATGGGGTTTTATCTACTTTCTTCAAGTCCTAAGTCAACCATCATTAATTGGCTCTTTAATTACATTTCTTTGTCAATAATCCTTCATGGAACCACAAAAATTGAGTTTTATCATCCCTCTTTTTGACAGAATCATTTTAGTCACTCTTATCTATCCTCAACTTTTGTGATCAGTGGGAAGCATCAAGTAGGCTTAGTCTGTTAAACTTTTCATTAAATCTTCTTCTCTAGGCTCTTTTGATACACACACCACCAATAAATCGCTCAAATAATGTTCCTCTCAAAGCACCCAAGCAAATTTTCATCAGATTCTTTCAGGGTCAATTACTTTTCTCTTACATGAGGATAGGGATAAATAAGGAATTCAACAAAGTCTCTGTTTCCGTGGGAGAGGGCCTTACTACCTAAATGTATCTACTTTCATTCGATCAAATTTTGCAGATGAGTTGGTGCGCTCGTTACCAAATTATCTCCTGCTAAATAGTGCAGCTAGATTCATGGAGATTCGTCTGCACCAGCAGCTTTTTAAGATTTAGGTTTAAGAGGTCACACTTCATGAAGGCCAGATGAACGGAAATTTTTGCCATCATCGTTCAAGTTGAATGGAACGTTGTGCCTATATCAGTGAAATTTGGCTATCTTCGCCGTTTAGCAATCTAGAAAACTGTTCAAGATCCTTAGCACTGACTGTGTATCTACTACCATGTTCATGTTCTCATCTTGAAAGAGTTCTGTTCTGACCTAGTAGCCTTGGCTAGATCTTTTCACGCTTTGGTAGAACTCATACAAACATTATCACCGCCAGTACAAACTTCAAAAGACTCAATCTCCCACTTCTTGTGCTCGCTTTTTTTCCTGAGAAGTTGGCGCAACTCCCTCTTTTTTGCCCGTAGAGCTCTCGAGCTTCTCCCTCAGCACCTCTGGCTCTCGTCTGCAGCATTTATTGGTAGTCCTAGCTCTTAGCACTCTTCATCGAACCAGAAATTTTGTTATGGTCAGCTAGTGAACATCTGATGGCTTCTTGACAATAATGTCCCCACTGGTCTTCTGTACGTAATGCTGGTGATGATTGATTAAGAGAGTCGTAGTCTGCAAAAGTTCTGGTGGTCTCTTGCTATTTTAGATTTTCAACATAATGTACATTTTTTCACAACATCTATATTCTCAACATTGTGTCAACTGTCAGAGTCGTGGAAATTTACAAACGTACTTGATATTCTACCAAGTAGAGGTCTGAGTCTATACGTTGCCTTTTAGAACGTTTGTACATCTTAGATACTTTAAGCATGTCTGCCGTCTATCACAATGTGATTAATTTGGTTGATGGTTTTTTTATCACAAGATCGCTAAGTCCCTTTGTTTATATCAAGATGTAGCAGGCGAATGCTAGCTATAAAGGCATTTTTCTGAGTCGCGAAGCCCACCATTTTATATCCGTTATCGGAAATTTTTGTCGTGAAGGCTGTGTCCTCTGTCTGTTAAACCAAAGATGTCTCTTTTCTAAATCTGGAATATAAGTCTCCAAGAATAATCTTGACGTGCCTTGATGTTGTACTTCTTGCCTAAGTCTTCCTGTTTTCCCAAACTTCCAACCGAATAGCCACTGATCCCGCTTCCTTAAGCACCTTAGGTAGCAGATGTCACATGATTTCATCCTTGGTATGCCTTTTCCATTCTATCGCACTTCCTTGATAGCCGTAACATCAGCCGTAGACCTCTATTGGGTATCCACTAATTGTTCAGCTGCTGATTCCACTTACAGATTCGAAATTCATTGTACTTGTTTCGGTGGCTGGGGTCATTAATATTTAAATCATCCGCATCAGAGGCTTGTTGTTATTTGAAAACCAGTATTTTTGTACATGGCAGGGAAGTTAACCCGACACACTTCGACCCTTCCTGTAGGACCAGGCTCTTAAATAACCCCAAGAGCAGAGAGCTGGAAGAAATAGCTCCTGGTAGACCTGAGCTTCGAAAAGTCGAAATAAGAGGAACACATAGTTCACCAAATCATTCAAATTTTCTAGAACTGTAGACACCATCATTAAATTCATCTCGAGAATCCATCCAATGCCTTCCAATCTTTGGAGTTCCTTGGTGGAAACATTTTTTTGCTGGCGGGTAATTTTGACATATCAACCACGGGAGGCCCTGCAGAACCTATTTTCGCTATCATTTAGCTGTAGGTTTCGTCTAAGTAGTTACTGTTAACTTCATCACCTTGTCAAAGCCTACTTACCAACCTGATAATGATTTTAAAACTAAACAATTTTTAGAGAAGTCCCAATGCTCCTAACCTTTTTTCGAAAGACTACAAATTTTGGTTAGTAGTGCCTACAAATTTTGTTTAGGTTCAAGGTAATTTATTTTATATAGAAAAAGGGCGTGGCTGATTCACAAAAAAATTACAAATATCATATGTTAAGACATCAAAGTTATCTTATTTACAGATTTGCAGCATTTCATAGCGACATTTAATATTCAGAAAACCAACCTTTGAGCATGGCAGCTGGTGCTGGATTTTACTTAAAAAAACTCTCCAAACCTTCTCGATGCTAATAAGAACTTATTTTAAAAATTTCAGCGAAATAAGTTGTTTCGATTCTTAACTCACTTATTCATTTGCGTGCAAATATATATAAAGATTGATACATTATGATCGTAAAGTCTACAAACTGGAGAGTTCTTTGAATCTGCCCATTTGCCTATTAAAAATTGATGACAATATTTATTGTTGATTAAATAAAATCGTATTTACATAGGATTACCTTCTTTATAATGGTACTTCTGACGAAAGAACGCTGCTAAAGGGAAAAAATGGTCTCCAAAAAGACAATAAAATCCATTCGAAAACACGGCGAAAATATACTTGTATAATTGTATTTATTTACTGTTTTACAAATTTAAATGCAAAAAATCACAGGCAACTATGCTTTAATGAAAAAAAAAACAACACACAATTAATGGTCTGGGTAGTCAGTTTTTCATGAAAAAAGAGTGTAGACTTTACTGGCACTTGGTCTTAGAACAAAATCTATCTATTTATTTTTAAGCCCTTTACTTATTTTGCTAGTTGTCATAAGGGAATATCATAAGAATGTATGTAGTTGTTTGATCTTTCCGACTCATAGACAATTTAAGCTCGTTCAGAGTCTTCTGCAAAGCTAGTTTTCGAAAACCATTCTCATCTTACAATTACATTGCCATTCAAACCTAATGCAAGTCAAATTTGTTTGCCAATACTGAATGCCAAAGTGGTCCCAATGGGTCTACACCCTATCCATTCTCTGCAACTTATAAAACCTTTGCTCTTCAAAAGGAAGAATGAGAAAATCTAAAAATTTATAATCAACCAAGCAGAACAAATCATCAAAACCCTAAGAGTAAAGACGATGGAAAAACAAAATTAAAGAAAATTCCATCACAGGCTTTTTGTATCTAAAAAAAAAAAAAAAATGCGTATATCTGCCTCTTATGTATTTGTATAGGTACCAACTTGAATTAGGAATTGTTTCCACAGAGCAGCTTCATCGGCATTGTAGCAGCAGCAAGAGTAACAACAACAACACTGCAAATAATGCGACTTTTTCCCTTTTAGCTAAACACCCGACCCTATAAATAGATCTTTTAGCCCGATCGATTGAAAGGCACATATTTCTCTGTTTGTATACAATATAATATTATGCTGCTCCTGATGCACTGCATGTTTTTGCTGCACTCTACAATCTTTTGGTCGGTCGAATGGCTGTGTGGCTTGTATTGGCATTGCGTGCTGGCACGAGTCTTCCCAGTCGAAGATCGAGGTCCATGTTGTTTTTTGTTGTGTCGTTGTTTTAGTATTTACCAATGCCGTTCCCGAACTCCAACCCGATCCTGATGATGCCGATGCCAATGTTGTGCTGCTGTCGCCTTTATGATTACTCTAGAGAATTTTTATAGATTCTTGCTTTGCGCTTTATAGGAAAAGCCAAAGGAGGCCCCCAAGAACATTGTGTAAATCTCACCTACGTGTATTTTTATAGAGGATATCTCTCTAATAGGATATCTGCTGCTGCTGCGGCCTCCTGCCCAGCCTATATAGCCTGGTATTGAGTCAAAAGGTCTGGCGTATGGCACAGGCGCATCACATCCCGTATGCAATCCCGGTGTGTATTGGATGAATTCTCTCTCTTTCATCTCGTGAGGCTTAAAATAGCCCGCGATTCTAAATGAAATTGTAATGCAATGCAAGTTATTCCAAAATGAGGAGCAGAAAAAAAAAATTACAAAGTTGGAACACTTGGCAAAAAAAAAATTAAATACAACCGCCTGCCTGGACGAGGCGCATATCTGCTGCTGCTGCTGATCAAGCTGAAGCTGGTCGATACTCGGTATTTGTTTTTATGGATTCGCAGTCAGAATCCCAGATGCTTTTCTCAATCGTTGTTGCTGTTGTTGTTGTTGTTGTTGTTATTAAAATGGAACTCTGATGGCTGATTCCATTGCATCTCTCAGCCTTTAAGCTGGAAAACAAAACAACAAAAAAAAAAACAGTCTTAGAGTTCGTTAGCCCGTATTATGGCGATGTAAATTATCGGACCTCGAGACATGTTTTGCGATACATTTGTAATGGCTCCGATGTATATGATCGGACTAAGTTGTATATTTTCTAGTTTTCAAGGTGAACGAGATACAAATATTTTATTCCTTTTATGGATTTGGTTAGGTTATAGGTTTTCTTGCCTAAGTATACATTCATATTGATAGATTGATGCATTAAGGTTACGCATACAAAATGTGTATCATTGTGGCTTGCAATCGTGTTAGGATGTGAAGGATTTATCGCCTAATAGGGGTTTTTGATTTTTTTTTTCATCTTCTTACAAACGTTTCAAAATAGCTTGAAAGCATTTAAAAGCCTATTTCTAGGATTTGCTTGGCTTGGCTGTGTTTTCTAATATGAATAAAAATAATAACTAAAGGGTTTATTTATGCATTTTTGAAGTACAAAACTATAAGTCAAAGTTAATGTTAAAAATTAAATAGAGTTTTTTCATACAAAAGTTTTAATTAATTGATAAAAAATAACTTCTACTTTTTTAGCCAAAATTATATCCATTTGTTCAAGCTCAAAATTTATATTAAAATCAAAAGTTTGTTAACTCTTACGTTCACGACGACCTTGAATTTTGAACTAGATCAATAGCAAAAGAATTTTTTTGACAAAAAAAAAATTAATAAATTTTTTATTTAAACAATTGTTATAATAATGTAGAGACACTATTCGAATCGAATGTTCAAAACAAAAATATACTCATATTGTCTATGGAAATATTCGATAAAAAATCTAAGAAAACATCTGATTTGCAGACTAAAATAAAATGCTTAAAATGGAATTTGGATATAAAATTAGTTTTTTTTTCTATTAAAATCGAGACAATGATTATATTGACAGAATAAACATTTAGGGAAATTCCCATAAAAATAAATAAATTCCTAAAAGATTTAGGAAGTTTCAAGTTTTGCATTGTTATTTAAATGATTTGAAGTGTTAAAAAGAAGTTGGGTACGACCCACACTGGTAACTTCCCATTGGTGCCGTTTGAATCTAGGCCTGATTTTATTTTGTTATTAAGAAAGTTGCCAACACATTGCTTAAATAGTGAGTAGAATAAAACTTTCCGAAACAAATATTATTGAGTTTTTTGAGGATATTTGGGAAGAAAAAACTTTGAGAACAATTTTTGGTAAAGTTTCTTTAGTTTGTTCGCTTTAAAAAAAACACTATTTTTTTAAGTTATTTTACAAAACCCATCAAATATCAATTATTATGAACTATATTGCAAAGAATTTGACTAACCCGAAATGTCAATCCCATTGTTTATTCTCAGGATATTTGAGACACAAAAAAATTTCAAAAATTTTTGGTAAGATTGTTTGTGGTTTTTTCGCGTCAAAAAAATTTTCTTTGAATATTTTTATAAACTTTATCAATTATTTACTATCAGCTAGTGTAAAGAATAAAATAACCCCGTGAATATTATTGTTTGCTCTTAAGATATTTTAGCCAAAAAACTTTTTTTAAAAAATTTTCAGCTGTTTTTTGTATTTAAAAAAACTGTAAGTTGATACCTATGTGTTCATATTTCAACAGATTCCTTATAACATATTTATCCTCAAGATATTCGAGAATAAAGAAATTCAACAACGTTTTTTTTTTAATTGCTGTAGTAAAAACCCGAGCATTGAATTTTTTTTAATTTCCTTCTACTCGTATTGAAACTACTTTCTATAAAAAAAAAATGTATCCAAAGTGAATCCCTTCATGTTTACTTGCGATATAAGTAGGTAGATGCTATAAGGCAAGTTTTGGATTTGTGCAAAAACAATTTCGAGGCAACAATCAAACATCATACTACAATGACAGCGAACACCAAAAAAATGGTAGGCAAAATTCTGTCTGTCCGTCTGTCTGTCTACCTATCTGTTTGTCTATCTGTCTGTCTGTTCGGCTGCAGCCTAAATGGCTGGATAAATGTTCCTTAAACTAAGTACATAGTGGTCTTTAATGATTCTGCCCACAGATTTTTTCAATTTTTTTTTTTAAGAACTCAAAATAACGGTACCAGCTATATATTTTTTTAGGAATTTTACAAAATCTTATTTATCTCAAAAACGGATCTACAACTTTTTTAAACAAAAATTAATAAAATAAAATTAAATAAGTAAAAGCTTCCTTTGAATGGGAAACCATTTTTCGGTATGCTGCAAAAATTTTATTTTGATTTCAATAATTTTTTTTATACAGTATTTTCTAAACAATGTCATGTAATAGTTTTTTTTACAAAAATAAATTTTTTTTTTTGGATTTTTAAAAAATGTTTAAAAATATTTTTTTTTGAAAATCAAATATTATGAAAACTAAGTTATTGGTTTTTATAAAACTGAGTATTTAAAGGTTTTTTACTCTTTGAAAAGTAGTAAGGAAAAAATGCATTTTTATAAAATAATAACGGTACCTTCCATACAACTGTTAAGAACCGTCTAGGAAAATATTTTTATCTTTAAAAACGGCTTCTACATAAAAAATTAAATTTAAAAATTTACAAAGAGCAACTATAAATATTATTTCTCATATACAACATTTTTTCTTAGATTTTGAATTCTCTCACTATCGGCTAGACAAAGTAAGATTTTTTGTTTTATGCAAATTTCAAGAAAGATTAAAAAATAATGCATATTATTTTTTTTTTTAATTAAAAAAAAAGTTTTAATTTTTTTTGTTGAAAATTCGATATCTCAAAAATGGATTGACAATTTTTTTTTAAATTTTATTTTTTTTTTTGGGTACAAAGATTAAGGATTTGCATACCTAAAATTTTCTTTAATAACGTTTTAAGAATTTGATAGATTAGAAATTTTTTTTTAAGAAAATCGCTCCAACGATTTTAAATATTTTTTTCCATCTTCTAATGTTAAGTTTAAAATAGAAAAAATCGTTTTCTTATATTTTGTGTTATTGATAAGATATTTTCGTTTCTATTAAAATAATTAGAAAGGTCTTATTAAACTTGGAACTAAGTTAAGTTAATACATTAAACCAGTATGAAAATATCTAAGGGAAACCTTAAGTCAACATCAGTCTATGTACATTAGGGTGGTCCTTAAATTGGACATAGTCTTGGATAGCCCTCATTCGATTCAAAATATTGAAAAACAATTCCTCTTATTTTTTCCGGATTTTTATTTCACCCCCCTGGTCACCCTATTTTCACTTTAAGGCACTAATTATGCAGTTAAGGTTATTCTTATACCATGTGAAAATAATTTTCTTGATATTTGCCTCAAAAGAGAAAACAATTTTTTTAAAAAAACCGAAACATTATAACTTTTCTTAAAGCTACAAATCTATTCTTTTTTGCTTTCTACATAAAATTTGTATTGCAAATTATTTTTGGAAAAATAATTTTTAAACTTAAAAATAAAAAAAAATATAATTTTGTATGATTAATTTTTTTTTTTAAACTATTTAAAATATAAACTTTATTTGAAAAGCATATTATAAAATGGAATCGTGGCCTTAAAAAAAGCTAAGGCTTTGTAAGTATTCCCGTTTTTTTTTAAATATTTTTTTTCTATTTTGAGCCAAATTTTTAGAAAATTACCACTCTCGCCTAAACGGGGGGAGATACGATTCAATACGATTTTTTCTCATCTCAATCTAATCTATACAATCCGATTGTTTTTTGTTGCGTTTTATAAGAATCACCCTAAGCCCATAATTAGTAACTTAAGTGAAAAAAGGGATACCAGGGAGAAATAAATATTTTTTTTTCATGTAGGCCAATTGATGTCCATCCAATCCATATCGAAATTTCAAAAAATATCCAATATAAGGACCATCCTAATGTACATAGTTAATATTCAATTTGAAGAAAACCATTTTAAAAAATTCAAACTTTTTGAAAACTAACACCACGGTCATGTCAAAATTGCTCCATTTTTTATTCACAAGAATTTTATTTTGAAGTAACGGGAGTGATAAAAGATTCTGCATATGCATACCTTCAAAAATCTAAAGGAACAAAATCTGGAATTTTGTAGCAAGTTTCGGGAATCAAAATCTCTCAAATTAATAGTTTTGCTTTTTCTAGTCTCCAAATCCTCCAAGAGTATACTTGTCATGAATGAGTGTTTTCTCATCTAGCCATTCGGACTCGGCAAAAAATTGTAGGTCCCCTCCATTCCTGCCAACAACATGCACACAGGAATGGTTGAGAGTTGTTAGTCACTAGGCCCTGGTTCTCCATGAGCTGTTGCGCCACTAAATATATTTCTTTATTGTTTAGTCTCGAAATTAAAAAATCTTGCTTTTAACAATCTCGCATCAAAAAATCTTGCAAATATCAACCCACAATTTAAATCTTGCATATTCAAATCTCGACCTTTAAAACCTCGCATATTAAATACTCGCAAATACAAATTTCGCAAATTCAATAAATCTTACAGCAACATATCGCTCAGTCTGACACTGAAAAATAAAAAACCTGCGAACCAAAAAAAAATTCCCGAAAACTAGAAACTTTTGCTTTGGCTTTTATTGATTCCCAAAACAACAATAAAAAACTGATAGCAAAATATATTTTTGCTACAGTTCGATAAAGTATTGCAAGTTAAAATTTGCGGGATTATGTAATTTCGTTATTTCAGGATGCGGAATTTCGAGTGAGATTTTGAGCCGTGACATAAAAGTGCCTCTTCGTAAATCAACTGAATTATACTATACAGAAATATTTTAGTTTTAATAACATAATTTGGTTCTCATATTTTTTATTTTTTTTTTTAAGCTTATAGTTCAAATCAAATCAGTGAGCAAATGAGCAGTAATAGTTCTTAGTTTGAAGATGGAGGTAATCGCTTATCATTAAATTTAAAAAAGTTGTTATATTAATTAAAAAAAAAATAAAATAAAAATTAAAATTAAACCTAAAAAAAAGGATTTAAATGATTTTTTTTCATTTATTTATTTGGATTTTAATTTATTTATTCATATAGTAATAGTAGAGTTATAAATATGATGAAAATATAAAAACTTTCTTTTTACTTCTTATGACCATATTTGATTATTTTTAAAAATCCAAATATATACGAATTTTTTTAATTTTTATTTTTAAATGTTGAAATTGTTAAAAATTAATATAGAGGTATTAATTTTATTTTTACTTATTCCATATACGGCAAGTTTAAATTAAGTGACAAAACAAAAACTCGAAATCTACTACCTCTTACAAATACAAACATGATGACTTTTCCTTCATAACATCGAGCTAGAGCCTAAGTGGTTTAACAGAATTTTTAACTTACTTAAGTTATTTCATATTCAAAATAAAACATTTTCTGTAAAAAATTATGTTTTAATATTGAAAGAAATCACTTTCCCCGTTTAAGATCTAGTACGATGCAAAGTGATCATAAAAACGCAAAATATAAATATCATATTTGTACTAAAAACCACGTAAGTGAATATAATAATTTCCAAGAAAATTAGCTAATTTTTCCGTTTAAAAAAATACAAAATTCTGAGACATCATTACACTTTGGAACCAATACACTGCCACGGTACTGCCAAATAAATTTGTAATAGATTTTTTTAGAAGGAAAACATATCACCAATTCGCTACAAGACTGTAATAAAGTAAATATGTAAGTACTTGTTGTTTTGAGATTAAAAAGTAAATGCTTTTGAAAATATCGTTTTCATAAAAAATGCAACAAATAGTGCACTATTATTTGGAATTGAGAAAATATATCGATGTATGATGTACCTACTACAAAACAAAAAGAAAAAACAAATCAGAATCATTAATTTTTGAGTTATTCCGGTAAACGGTCTTAAAGAAAATAATAGGCAATATGTGACTTAACTACTGAGTAAACTCATTTATTCAATTTTTAAAATTATCTTAAAAATTCACTGATCAGGAATCTACCGTGAAACTTATAAAAATAGCTTTTTATCTTTTTTTTCATCAAATAAATATAAATTTTTTATTTTATTTTTATCAAACTGTTATAATTCATTTCCGTATAATATTTTGATTGCAACATCATCTCTTCAATAATAATAATTATTATTATTACTTTACCTATACAAACTCCAATAAACTCAAGAAAACTTGTTTCGAAAGCAATTTTAATGACTTTTTAGCTGATGATGAACAAAAGTTAACGACCACAAAATGAGTACATCGTAAAAAACGAAAAAGACGAAAAATATTACGACCATACCGCGAGCCGCACCACAGTCGGTTCCGTACCGTGTGTCATTAAAAGTCCAAAATATATCAAATTTCTGAAGTCTGAACTTGTGAACTCAGAAGCGTGAAATGCATTGCACGTGAGTTCAGTGCACACATTTGAACTCTTCGATGAAAAAAAAAGAAAAAAAAAGAAGAAATACCTTTTGTCATTATCATCAGTAAGTGTGTGGGAATAAATGGAAAATAATTCACGCCCCTTGGAGTGAAACAGAGCAACAGCCCCAGCCCCAGCATCCTATGGTTTTTTCTTATTTTGTTTGTACTTTAAAAGCTTTTATCCGAATTCTTGTATCGTCGTCGTTGTCGTCGTCATTCAGTCTTTGGACGTTTCCTCGTTCTTCACTCGAAACCTCTTATAGAATGAAGAATTATTTCTAAAGAGGAAATTCTATTGAAAAGGTCACATTTTATAGCTGAAACTGAAGGCTACACAACTATACGATGGACTACAGCTGCTGCGGTGTGGCATTGTGCGTAAAAGTTCAATAAAACAAATTCTTAAACCATTACGAGAAATTAGAATTGAAATGCATCTGAATGATGCACATCTCGTCGTCAATTACTTCAAATTCTTTTCTCTATTGATATGAATGGTATTTTTTCTTTGTTGTTGTTGTTGTTGTTTTTTTTTTGTTTGAAAAGAAATATGGATGATCAATCATTTTTACAATTCGATTAAACCAATGTTAACGGTTTATTTATTACTTTTTTTTTATTTAGAAAAATTAGAATGTTCTTTTCATTCTTCTAGACCTAAATGTGCTCATATGGTCAATGCTCAAACATAGCTTTTCTATGGAATTGAGTGCTGAACATTTACAGTTAAGTGTTTTTTTTTATTCCAATTGAATAAATGATCCAAATGTAGATTGCGTATCTTTTCACACGATATCCAATCGATAGACAACTAAACAAAATAAATAGATTTTTATTTTGAAAAAAAAAAAACACTGGGCTGAAGTGTGGCGTGAATTTGTTCCATCATCGTCATTGGAGATAATTGAATTCTAGAAATGCACTTGCATTTGAATTTGAATTTAAATTTCTATCTCAATTGATGCCACATTTATGTGTTTTGTATTATATTCTTTTTTTTTTTAAATGCCACATTGGAACAATGAACCTTAAGGGCAAGTTTTGGATTCGTATAAGGAAATTTTGGTTTCACTTTCTTACTTTTTGACAGAGCAACATTTTGAGTTCTTTTTTTTTCTGAACTTTCCAAATGTTATGATTTTTTGATAGATTGGAAATATGTTTTGCTTTTTTTTTGTAAAGCTTAAGTCAAAATTTTGCTATAAATGCATTGAAAAACATTGATTTTTAATTGTCTTTTAAATAAAAGTTTAAAAATTGGTCTTAAAGTTTGATTTTTCAAGCTTTTCAAAATTAAAAACAATAAAATTACCGCATAAAAATTACTGTTTTATTATTTCTCATGCACTTTTAAGTTAAGTTAGGTAGTGTTTGAAACGATTTGCTTAGTCTAATTTGATGCACGCCATTTGATTCTAACAACAAGTACTTACAACCCATTTGTGATGCATTAAATACAAGAGTATTTTCACAAACCAATGACGCGTAGAATTCAATCAATATATGCCAAGTTCAAACTTGAGTAGCATTTTATTTTACACCATAAAGAGAACATGATGTTTTGATGCTAATTTAATTAAATTTTGTTAACAAAACGTTAAATTCACAGTTGAATTGTAAAATTGACGATAGATAATTTTGATAAAATCAATACAAAATGCTCAATTAATTTGTATTTGAGGTTTTATAACAAAACGTTTGACTTTAAATACAAAAAAACATGTAAGGTTTTTTTAAACAGACATTTATGAAGGGCGAGTTTCAAGACTTATGGATAGTCTCGGATAGCCTATTCGGAACTTTTTTGACAGTTTAAGTTAAAGATAGAAGAAGACCGTTAAAGTCTCGGATAGCATATTCACCTGTTCAAGTGGCTGTTAAATATTTTGTCCACAAGATGCCTAGCTGCTTTGAGTTTTCATCGTAATATTTTGAATTTCGCTTTTAATTAATCCATCGTGGTTCATACTGAATTTTAATATTAAAAAGCAGTGACATTTTAAATTAAAACGATAAGGATTTTTTGTTTTGACAGCAAAAATTTAATTTTCAGTATGTTTTTGGTGTTTTATGTTGTTCTCAAACTGTAAACTTATCCACCAGTTAGTTTATCCGAGACTTTTATGATGCAACAGAAATAAAATAACAGCCGCTTTTATCTACCGGATATCGTTATATGTCGGATATCTATCCGAAACTTTAACCGGAACATTTGAAACTGGCTCTAATACTTTTGTTTTTTTTTGGTTCAAAGCAGATTATTGGTGATATCCTTAAAACAGGGAAGTAAGGAACTAGGGACCTAATACTTATTTTGAAAAAAAAATTAAATGGCAGCCCGCAAACCTTGAAAAATAAAATCACATATTAGCAAACTATACGAATGAATTTTTTTAAGTTTCTACATTTCTAAAAAAATAAAGTTGTGCTGTTGCACTCAGGTTATCTTAAGGGATACAAGAACTTCGCACAATTGCAATAATGTGAAGGGCTGCAGGTGATGTTTAAACCGCCATTTTTGGTTTTCAATAAGAATAGTGTATGTTGCAGGGTTGCCAACTCCAGAAAAGTCTAGACCCGGAGGTTTTCCAAAATCTTCTTCATTCTTTTCCTCCACTTGAGGATCATTCTAATAGCTATAGGTAAATAAAAAATATTTTGGCCCAATTTTTCAAGAATGAGTTGAATAGTACGAGAGCTGGCAACAAATTTTGTGGGTGAACGCATAGCAAAAATATGAGTATTAGGATCTGTGTCGAATTTAAAAGTCTGGCAAAATTTTTTCGACGGCCGTGATGGGATGGGGTGTTGAAAATATAGGTTATCCGATTTTTGTGCCAGGAGTCAAACCACTATAATTTATTTATAAAAGATAGGTAATGATGCTTTGTTATTTTCCTTAAGTTTACGGATTTTAAATTTAAGGATTTGAGCAAGAGAACACGATTGATTTAAAAAAAAATTAAAAACGAATAAAGAAAAGTCTCCAATATAAGGTAGATAAGGTTTGATTCAGAAGCTCATATCTAGAGTTTTATTACTCGGATCATTACAATTAAAGTTTGTGGACTTATGAAAAATGACAGAGCATTATTTCTCATTTTATCATTTTGGAAATGAATTGAAGTGGTTGTACTCCTGGTTCAAAAAATAGAAAACCGCTATTTATTAAATCCTTCGTCACCAACACGTGCTTCAAATAATCGTGCCAAAGTTTTGTACTCATGTGAAAATGCATACACGTACAAACGTATAAAATCTTCATACACATATTTTGGTTATGCATTTAAGAAGATACTTAATCTTAGGTTGAGAAAAATGTATTCAAATTTATTCTGAATATTTTATTTGTCGAAAATACCTTTGCTGGTAACCCTGTTATGTTGTATTGTGCTCAACTTTTGCCGCCTTGTGCTGTGAATTTTTTTTTTAATTTCGGAATTTTTTAAATTTTACCAATGAAATTTGAAATCTCAATATTTCTTAAAATAGAAAATTTTTTTTTGCACAGAGCCAAAAAGATAGAAACCGATATGGTTTTGTAGAAGGTGCCCATTTTGTTAAGCGGTGAGTAAGCACCGTCATTCTCGATTTTCAAAAAAAAAGTTGTGATGTTCATATTCTGCTCAACTTGTGTTGCCTTGTACCGTAAATATTTAAAAAAAAATCGCATATTAACAAATTTTATGAAAGACATTTTTTTGAAGTTTCGACATTTCTTAAAAAGAAAGTTGTGCTGTTTTACTCAGACTATGCTGCCAAATGCCAATTGGAAGCACAAAAATAGCATAATTTGCTAATTTTATGGACAAAAATAAACTTAACTTTTTGGTAAAAAGAAAACTTCCGTGCTGAACTATGCTGCTTGTGCCGTAAATATTTAAGAAAAAAAACTCTTATTTGCTAATTTTACGAGCGAAGTTTGTTTTCCGCTTTTTTCTTTATTATATGCCGAAGAGATAAAAAAAATCATATTTAACGGTTTTACGGCCATTAGACCATTTTGCGATGTATGAAGTTAGCACTGCCATTTTCGATTAAGAAAATGTGCATTGCAAAAAACTTATTTCCTGCCTTAAGCGATAATTTCTTAAAAAGAAAATGCAAAAATTTACATCTGAAATCTTTTGAAGTTATGCAAAATTTTCATCTCTTCGGCATATAGCAGCACAAAACTGAGTACCAAACCGTACAACTTTAATTTTTACAAAATTGATAACTTTCAAAAAAATTTCATACGTGAAATTTGCAAATTTTGCGATTTTTTTAAATTTACCGCACAAGCTGACATTTTTTTTTTTAAATCGAAAATAGGAATGATATCTTCATGCAAAAAATGTGTAGGTACCCTCTAAAAACTATATATACACAGGTACAGGTACAGGTTGGGCACATTACAGCACAAAGCCTTGTTTTCGAAAATTAAAAATGGTGGTGCTTACTTCGCGCACATTATTTTTTCGCGTCATTAAACTTAATTGCAGATTTCGTTTGACTTTTACTTAGTTCAAATTCTGAAAAAGTGAAACTCGTGACCTGTACTTCTATTAATTTCTTTGTTCGTTCGGAATTTTTAGATCCGTTTCCAAGTAACCAATAACAGGAACTGTTTGCTTCTAATAACATTAACTGCAACTATATTACCGAGAGTCTTGGAATTTTTCAGTCATAAAAGTACAGTATCGGCTCAGTTTCGTTTCGGATGTTTTGGAACTGGTACTATTTAGATTTCCAATACAAATATCAAACGATACCAGCCCAGCCTTAGCAAAAACCTTTTGAACCAATATTTGCAGTTTCCTTCTGACAAACAAAATAGGACTTTTCAAAAATAAACCTACAAAGTTTAATTTTGGTAGAGAGCTTCATTATTTCATGTTTCAAGCGGTTTCTTAGAAGGATTTCTAAATTTGGACCATGGTTAATGTTTAAATGGGAGTGAAGGGGGTAATATTAATTTTTGGTGAAATAAGTGAACCGGTATTATTGACTTTCCACCATCAATTACTTCATAATTGTCCTAACTTGTGAAAATAGGGTTAATCGGAGCATTGTAAGCAAAAGAAGTTGAATTTCACTTTAAGTCACTTGCCGTCCATCGTTTAAACATCAAAAGAACAACGAAAAATCTTATTTCACCCACTGAAACTCTGAAGCACTGATGACTAGAGTTATTTTCTAAGTAAAATTGTTAACCTTCTGTTCAAAAATCTCATTTGCATTTTCACGAGAAGTTATAAGAAATGCCAAGACAGAATTTATCTGATATTGTTTCTTGCTCCCATCTCCTGTTAGAAACATTTTAATTGGATTAAGATTCTAATCAAAACTATTTCATTAATCTGCATAAATTCTAAAACTTTTTTTTTTAATTTTTCAACTCCAGACTTAAACTTCAGACATTCTTTTAATCTTCACTGACTTTCATCATAGTTTTATTTTCACTAAGCTAAACCTTGACCAATTAGGCTGACTCCTATGTAGATATCTTTTCGTGATTTAATTTTGCAACATTGTCACAACCTAATGTAGATTGGTTAAGAAAAACCTACTTTGTCTAGTAACTACACCTCTTCCTGACCAGTTGTTGTCACAATTTTTATCCATCACACACTACTGCCACCGTGCCGCACACCACCGCACCGATTCAAGCAAGAATGCAAATGACCATTTCGGAATTTAAATAACTTCTACACTAAAATTCAATCGTCTGATGATGATGGTGACTTAGGCTTAGATCGTTAGTGTTTGTTCGTTTGGTCGTGAGGCACTCATCTCATCGTGTCGTTGGACTTGAAAAATAATGCAAATTCGTCACGCAATGTGACCAAGACCAAGACTGAGAAAATAAAGAAAAAATATAAAAACCTAACCATCATCATGTCTCTTTGCCACACTCACTTTTGCAAAATAAAAAGAAGTTATATTCAGAAGCAATATTCTTAAACTTTATATGAGTCGAGACACTCCGGGCCAGGCCAGACCAGGCTATAGCTTGTTCCTGTTCCTATTCCGTGTGTGTCGTGAATATTCGATCGATCCCCAAGAAATATGTCTTTGAATTCAAATTGACAAGATAATGATAAGTTAACGAAATAGGTTAACTTTCATTGCATGACCATCACACATTCTCTAAGCGAAGTATTGTGTCAAATTCAAGGCACCACACCGCACTAAAGAAAAAGTGAATGAATAAAACATAATTGGTCCAAACTAAGTGCCTGTGGGTACTCCACTATGACGATGACGATGATACTACTATATGCTGCTTGGGTCCAAGTGAAATTCCGCATGCGATTTCTTCTGGTATAAAGTCAAAAAGGAGTACGAAAAAAATTAAGCCAACGGTTTTAACAATGCCCGGTGATCTCATCAAGTGATCGATAATGAGCCGTAATGGAATACCACCTTCTGGCGTCGCTTCACCTGATGTCAGACATAGCGTACCACGCCACGACACTTATGCCATTATACGAATAGTTGAATAGTTTCCCACAAATAACTATTAACACTCGGTAGTGGGGACAGGGGATTTTTAAACTCTTTTTTTCAAATAGCTTTTTTGTTGTTGTCCTATGTCGAGATTGTATTCAATGCAAACAAAAATAAAAGAGATCTCGTTGGTTCTTAAGATCAGATACAATTTGCAAAGTGCGGGTGCGTTTTGGGTCTCTTGGGAATGTGGATCAGATTTGCGATATCGGCACTGTGGTATTTTGCGTGTCACATGGAAATCTAGTACATGTGAGTTGAATAATGAGCCTGTCGCCCTTCATTCTCGAATTGAATTTGTTTTTTTTTTGTTGTTGTTGCTTTGTTGAATATAAAAACCCGACAAAATGTGTTAACGCAAAAACCACACCCATATGCAAGAATGTAAACATTGTGCATAAAGCTGGTTAACATACATTTTTTCTTGGGTTTTTGATCTATAATATAAGTATCACGGTTAGTGCTGACTACCAGGCATGGTAAGACTCTGTTTTTACCTTTCCTTATGTTGTAAGCTTGATTTGGTTTTCCGGGAAAATAATTTCTACATTTTGATTGTTTCTTAAAGACTGCGGCAATTGGATTGAATATTTATACGTGTGGTGTGAAATGAGTGGGAGTGAGACATTATAATTGCGATCATTTTCATGCTTGGTGAACTGTTTTTTTTTTTTATTTAATTTTACTTCTGTAAGATTCATGCAACGGGATAAGAAGAAACGGTGCAAAGTGTTTTGTGAAGCTTCACTGATTGCATCATAAAGATCAAATCGCACGCAATATGTATCAAGATAATAATGACGGAGTTAAGATTGGAGAAAAAATATTTAAAAACTTACGTTGTTTACGAGTAGATTTTAGAATCTAAATATTATTTGTAAAAAGGTATGCCATCTGATGGACCAGTATTTGGTCAAAAATGGTCGATTTCATTCAGAAATTGGATAGCGACGAAAGAATTTATTTCAAGTTTTTTCCAGGTCTCGAGATATTTTTAGAGTCTCTTTTATGGTACGAGTAATATTCGAAAATAAAATAGGCGACCGCACGTACTTGCTCTTATGTTCAAGAAGCTTAGGGTTTGAGAAAATCATATGTATGGACATGGACATTATGGGAGAAAAATGTTTAAAAGCATGAAATACGTTATTTAAACTAGCTAAAACCAATTCTTTGATAGTTTGAGATCTTAATTCTTGATTGAATATGGCCGTTTTCGAAAATGTCAAATCATAATTGATGTGATCGTCAAATAATCGACATTTTTGGATGCAGATACTGCGATTGTCAAATATGCAATCGTACTGCTAGCACAAAATCGGTTTGATCAACGTCAATTAATTTACTTGCAAACGCATTTGACGTTTACGCATACACTCTGACTTTTCAATATTTTGTTCGTCAACATGATTTTTTTCCTGCACAACTACAATCTAGATAAGGTTTTCGAACATGTGACTGCAGCAAGCTGCATTATCGACCACACTGCTAATGCAGCAACATTTGCATTGGCGTTTTCGTACAGAAAACTTTTGCATTTTGGCGACTTTAAGAACATTCTTGAATTGCATTTTTGACGTTTTTGAATACGGCCTATGATTGTGTGGAAAAAAAATAACGTCGTTGTTTTCTTAAGACTTTTTTAAAGAAAACTTTTAATATGCAACTTTTAAGCATTCAATTATGAAAACATTTTATTTTTAAATGAGATATGTATCGAATTTTCAAAAACAAAATTAAAACTTTTTTAAAAATGCAAAAGATTTATTTTTTGAAAATTTTGACAAGCAATATTTTACTGTTAAAATTTGAGTATAAAAAAAATATATCAAAATCTGTTCAGCCAATTGTGAGAAAATTCAAAATTAAAAAAACCTTCTATGAGAGGTACTATTAATAGTTGCTAATTGTAAATTTTTATAATTTTTGATACTATAACGCACTAATTTCAGCAAACAGAAAAAGTTTTATAAAAACCGTAGAAGACATTTGTATAGAATAAGCTTTTATTTTTTCACTAAAGTAAATTTTTTTACTTAAAATGCTTCAAAAAAAAGTTAAAAGCCCTTAAATAACGAGTTTTTTAAAAATCAAATGTAGTTTAAAACACTTAAATACCGAGTTTTATAAAAATCGAATGTAATTTTAAAAATACATTATTTTCCATACAAATTTTGTTTAACATTTTTTTAAAATTAAAAAATTATTTGTTTGAAAATTTTGGTAAGAAAAACTATTTATGACATAAGGCCCTCACTATGTCACTTAAGAGCCCAACTGAGTAAGCTGGACGAAACGCCAATCTGAAGGACTAAAGGCCATAACAAGTTTTTTTTTAAAAAGCTGTTGATATTTCTTTGAAGCTTTTGTATACAAAAATTATTGTTATCAGAATGACTGTTTTGAAGAAAATCGAAAGTAAAAAAATGGTTCTTACAATTAGTAAAATTTTTTTGAAAAATGGTTCTCTATCCAAAGGTAGCCTTTAGTTTAAGAAATTTATTGAATTTTTTTAAAAAGAGTTTTAGAGGCATTTTTGAGAAAAATAAGATTTTGTTAAATTGCTAAAAATATTGTATTGCAGGTACACCCAAAGAAAAAAGCAGGTATAATCAACCATTTTCTGGTTTATTATGCCTGATTTTCAGGTTGTTATTTTTCAACTTGGTAGATCAGGTTAACTGCTTAACCTGATACTTGCTTTAAATGTCCCGTTAAATCAACGTTGGTTTCAGGTAAATTTAACACCGCCTTAAAAAAGTAAAACTGTAAATTTTACCTGAGAATTTTAATAACCTGTGAACCTAGTTAACTTGACATGAAAATCTTGTTCAAAAACATGAATAAAGTGTTCAACGTCCTGTAAATTTAACATGAAGATCTTGTTAGTTTAATATGATTCAACGTTGAATCCAACCCTGTATCCTGTAATTATTATGTCTTGGATCCATGCTTGTAGGTCCCATCTGCTTACCGTCCAGTTCATTTTGCATTATTCTGAAAGTAAAGAAATTTATTACTATGTATATAATTTTATTTTAAAAAATACTTGTGATACTTGCTTAGTTTTGAACTGGGAACCTCTCACACATGTAGATAGTACGCATCCCCTAGGCCATTCGCTGCATAAAAACTTGTGCCAAATGTCAATAAGTTGAAACTGACCTTGTTTGGATGGCTTGTGTTTGTATGTGCATTAACACTGGTGTCACGTTGAAATAACCTGGAAGTGTGTTTCCTTAACCATGGCTTGTGAGTGCGTTTCAACGCTGGTAGAGGGCTAGTTTAACCGGTTACCAGGTTAAATTTTAATAATTTTATTCGAATGGTGTGTGTGTGTTTTAACACTGATGTCACGTTAAAATTAACTGGCAGATGAGGTTAAATTCAACAGGTAAACATTGTAAAAATAACCATATAAAATGTTACTTCAACCTGATTTGTGGTAAAATAGAAATTCGTAACAAGCAGTTTTAAAAAAAAACCTGATCTCAGGTAAAATTTGCGCTGTATTCTTGTGAAAATTTCTTGTTTAACAGAATTCAATGTTAACACTGTTATCATCTTCTAAAATCAACTTGAATATGGTAATATAGGCTACCTGCTAATTTAATATTTAATATAAGGTTATTTAAATCAGGTACATTTCTGAAATGTCTGTAACTTTATATGGGATTATGCACCTTGTAAATTTAACAGAGCCCAGGTTTATTACTTACCTGACTTTTTTCTCTGAGTGTACCATTGCACTTCGACTACTAGGAAAAAATACAAATTTTGATGAAAAAATTCTTTCTTAGTAAAAAATTCAAGAACATGTTGGTAACTCATGTTGCCTGTTTTGGACACGGGTCTTGTGGCAGTGCCGTGCACATTTTTTTAAATTAAACAAACCTATAAAGCTTAACTAGAGTGTTGAATTAGATACACAAATAAATATATCAGCCTATTTAAAATTATACAGAAGCTTTAAATTACTGAAAATATTTTATACAAATTTAATAAAATACATGGTAACACACGTTACAAAATCTCGGTAATTCACGTTATTTCACGTTTTCAATTTAAAAATTTAGGGTTAGGCCTTTTATAATTTCATATTATTTTCAACCAACTGTTTGTTTGTTGTGGTATTTTGCAATTCTCATTTTAAAATAAGCAAACAATAGAAACGGGTGAGATAAATTATTCGTTTTTCTATCATCATGTCCCCTTTTTCATGGAATTACCCAAATTGTTATCTCAATAACTTTTTTGAAAATTTACAAATAAATTATTTTATTTGCAACTGTGCCATATTTTAATCAAATTGCGAATTGATAGCATTTCATTTTGCTCTTTTTTTAAAAATTATAATCAAATTAATTTTTGGATTCACTTCTCGTGATTTGCAGTTTATTTATACTTGATCCAAGAATTTTTTCGATGTCCATAGTATGCCACAATTGGAAATTGAATTTTTTAAATGAACTAGTAAGTTTTATATTTAACTATTTTTAAAGAAATATAGTTTCCCCAAAAAAGTCACCATAACATCATTTTCAAGAAAGAATTGGCGGCCAAAAGTGCTCTACGACTTAAAGAGTGCAAACATTGGGAAAAGTTCCACTGTGGTCACAGTACATTAATGAACTTCACCGACAGAAATTCAAACAGACTATATTTCACCGTACATAGATTTTAACCCAGTGGCACTTACAGATATTCCAACAAGAGAATAATGGACAAAAAACCGGGTCCTAAAAGAAATCATGTATCGGTATTTACAGACGGTTCCAAAGCGGACGCTGGGGTAGGATCAGGCATCTTTTCAGAAAATCCACCTCTAATCATATCATTGAGGCTGCCAAATTTTTGCAGTGTTTTCCAAGCGGAAGTGCTTGCAGTTTGCGAGGCCACAAAATACCTTTCCAGATGTGAACTGACTAACAAAAACATTGACATCTTCATAGATAGCCAGGCGGCAATCAGAGCCATTTCGTCAATTGTCACGAAGTCAAAACTAGTTGATCGTTGCCGTAGTGAAATAAAATTACTCGGCGTAACAAATTCTATCACCCTTCGATGGGTCCCAGGACACCGTGAAATTTATGGGAATGAAGTGGCTGATGAACTGGCCAAAAACGGTTCATCACTTGAACCGAGCCAAATTGAACCCTGGGTACTAATGCTACTGGAGCAAGAAAAGTACAGAATTTGCCAAAGATTTCCCAAAGCCGCTAATGACAGATGGTCAACTATTGATACCTGTCAAGTTTCAAGAAGTCTTTGGCCAGATACTTCAATGAAAAAAAAAACAGAATATTTACTGAAGCTTAGCAGACCTCGAATGTCCCTCTTGGTTGGAAACCTTATGGGTCACAACTCGATGGGAACCCGCATGAGCAGAATGGGCATCAGAACATTTGACTTATGCAGAGGGTGTCAGGACGAAGAGGAGGAAGAGGGCTACTTTTTCGACGAATTGGGCGATATCTCGTCTAAAAAACATGCTCAACTTCATCCAAAGATCAGGATGGTTTAGGGAGGCACCTCAAACCTAAAACTTCCAGTTTAAAATAAATTCTTATAATTCTTACTATACAATTGATTTTTTTCATTACCAAATCATAGATTTTTTTTTCAAGAAGTAAAAGTAAAATTAGGGAGTGTTAGTTTTAAAAAATCTGTTGCTTTTTCCCACTTCTTTGTCATAGATAAAAAGTCCAATTTCAATATTGATTTATTTAATCTTTCAACATATCAGATAATCTATTGCCCTATAGCGACCCAGCTAAATCTCAGCCCTTTTGTTCTTTTTCGACAAGCGTTTAATGCTTCTCTTTTGTATAAAATTCACACAATCAACTTTTCAACTCCAAACACAAAATTATATACAATTTCCTCTTCGATTAATCGCAAATCTTATAAGCAAATCTCAATAAAAATCAATTCTTTATAATTCAGCGTCAAATCAGACAGCAATATGACCGATATTTATCTTTGTATAAGCCCAACAGATTGAAGCAAGAAACTATGATCAAAGGGATCAGATCATATTTTTAGTTATTGAAAAGAGTTGCACATTGACCGAAGACATCAGAAATTATAATTTATATTGGATTGCTGCGTGGAAAGGGGGATAATAAATCGAAATTGATGCAATAGTCCTACAAACATACATATGTATAAAATTATGCTGACGTAATTCTCTTAACAATAAATACAGCAACTCTTAAAGAGCATTGCGATGAGCTCTACACCGCAACATTCAATATAACAGCTACTCGTATAAACACAACAGCAGCACCATATTGCCATAGTGAAGTAGCAAGCAACACCAGGCGGAACCAATAAATCAAAATTTAGGTCAAATTTCTTTTCGAATCAAATAAAAAAATAAAAGATATAATTTTCTCTCTCTCTCTCTCTTCATATCTCTTTGTCTAATATACAATTCGATATATGAATTGATGATGCCGCAAGAAATCACAGAGAAGATTATAAGCACACGCGCAAATAGTATAGGCGAGCTTCAGCAACATCGCATTATAATACCCCCAAAGCCATAGCAAAGTACAAAGGGCATGGCATCTCCATACCATCTCTATAAGAGAGCATTAAAAAAACGCTTTGGATTTTTTGATAGGAAATTTATTCAAATGATTTTATTAATAATCTTGATTGATGATGACGACGAATTTGATGATGCTGCTGATGGGCTCTGGGCAAGCAGATGGAGTTATATTTTTTTTTGTTTTGAATTCATGTATGAATGCGGTTTTTATTTGTTAGATCCATTAAAAACAGATTGTTTCATTCAATATTGTGGTATATTGATGACGGAAATTGGAATAAATTTGACCCAATTTTCAAATGAAGTCTGTTGGATGTGGAAATTTTTAGGATAAGGTTTCCTTAGAAGATGGGAACACCGAAAATGCTACTAAATTCTCCTTTGTGTTTCTGAGCGAATTGTTTCATTTGCCACTTGCCACTTTTCGATATGTTTGGTATAACTCGGAAACTGAGCTGAGCTTGACAATTTTGAAACGTTTTGTTCAAAATAAAAATTTTCTATTGAAACCGATGCTTTACAAAATTTTATATACAATTGAATGCAGAACAGGGTTCCACGTACTTTGCGCTTAAGTTCAAGTTCACTAAGGTCTTAAGAAATTTGTCTATAAGCACTTGAAAAATATGAGAGAAAAATGTTTAAAATCATGAAAATACGATATTTCAATTAGCTTTAACAACTCGCTTGATAGTTTAAAGTGAGAAAAAACTAACTCCATCTTAATACCTTATTCAATATGATAAGCTGTATGGAACAAACAAATTTTAGTTGCAGCGGTCTTAAAAAAAAAATATTTTCTTATATGTACGTATTAATATCAAATTCTTAAAACATTTTAACAAACAACAATTAGTATGCAAATAAATAAAATTAAAAAAATTGTCAGCCCATTTTTGGGAATTTTCAAAAAAAAAAATAATAAAAATTTCTTTTTAAAAATCAAAAAGCTTTTGTTTGAAAATATTTAAATGCAATATAATTCTAGTAGAACATTGAATTTATTTTAGTTTACAGAAAAAGTCTTATTAAAACCTTAAAATCCGTTCTTAAGAAACAAAATATTTTCCTTAACGGTTTTTTTTTTAACATTTGTAAGGCAGGTAGCTTGTGTTTTATTTTCATGGTAGTATAATTTTGTTTAAAGAACCAAAAAAATATTTCTTTGTTTAAATTTTGGTAAGAAAAATATTTATATATTCCATAAGCTTTTGTATACAAAAATATTATTGAAATCTGAATTGCAGTTTTGAAGAAAACCGGAAATACAAAAATGGTTCTTTGGGGAAGTACCATTAATAACCATTTTTTGTGAAAAATACTTCGCTATTATCTAACGGCAGCCATTGCCAAAAGAAATTAATTGAATTTAAAAATAAAAAATGTGGAGTGGTTTTTGATAAAAATAAGAATTTTTTAAATTGCTGGAAAAAATTGTGTGGCAGGTACCGTTATTTATTCAAAATGTGTATCATCAAAAACCATTATGTACCAAGTTTTAAGAAAATCGATCCAACTGCTTAGGCTGTAGCCGTATAGAGAAGTAGAATTGGGGAACCACTTTTTTACTTGAGATATATGTAGATACTATAGGCCATGTCGAGATAACAATCAAACATGACATTACGATGATAGAGAACACGAAAAAAGTGGGGCACAATTCTGTCTTTCTGTCTGTCTGTCCGTCCGTATATTGACCTAAGTCTAAATCACTGAAGCAATTTTGAATTAAATTTTTTAACTTAATTTTTTTTTGCAACTCTCCAGAGGGAAAACTGCAATTTTTTTTAGCACCAAAAATAACGGCATTTGCCCTACAACCATAAATGAAAAGCTTAATTATCTCAAAAACGGCTCTAATGATTTTGATGAAAAAAAAAAAATCAGTGTATTATACTGTAGGTATGGTGCACTTTTTGATAAGAAAAAAAATTACTGAAAACCGTTATTAACGGTACCTGCCATGTAACGCTTTCTTAATTTTCGACTTTTTTCATTAACGGATCAAACGATTTCAATAAAAATTTTTTGTGCAAAGGCTCTTTTAAAATGTTAATAGTACTGTATTTCAAAATTGTGGAAAAAAGTGAATTTCGGATTTATTAAAAAAATATTAAATTTTTTTTGAAAATGCAATGTTTTAAAACTGAGTTGATGAATTTTTTTTAACCTAGGTTTAAAAATGTATTTTAATACATACTCAAAATTGGAGAGGAGGTTCAAGGACTCTGGACTTTTTGGCACCTCATATATGGGGAATTTGAAGAAAAACTTTAAGTTTCTCGAGGTCACTCAAGGTCCGTGATTTTTGGCAACTCATTTATGAGATATTCGCAAAAATTATTGCCATCTGAAGGATCTCTAGATCTATATTAAAGTTCAGCTAGTTTTAGTAATTAGTCAGCCATAGTTTTTTTTTAATGAATTTTTAAATTTCTGTTCAAGGTCATTGCGATTTTTGGTACCTCAGTTATGGAAAATTAAAAAAAATTAGTACCACCTGAAAGGCCTTAAAATCTATATGAAAGGTCAGCTAGTTTCAGTAATTGGTCAGTTATAGATTCTTTATTATAATTTCTTAAACTTTTTTTCAAGGTCACGAATGATTTTTTGCATTAGGATAAAAATTCATTAAAAAAAATCAGTGGCTGACCAATTCCTGAAACTAACTGCCGTTTAATAAAGAACTATGGGGTTTTCAGGTGGTATTAATTTCTTGCAAATTTCCCATAAATCAGGTTCCGAAAATTGGTATGACCTTGAGAATTAAAAAAAAAAAACATTTACAAAAAATGTTTAACTGACCAATTTCTGAAACTAGATGACCCTTTATCACGATCTGGAGATATTTTGGATGGTATAAATTTTTTTGTAAATTTCCCAAAAAGGGATGCCAAAACTTACACGTGACCTTGAGAAACTTAAAACATTTATTAGAAGTTATTTAAAGCTGACCAATTTCTGGGACTAGTTGACGTTTTCTGACCAACTACTGACAAATTATGTGGTATTTTTTTTTTTTTTTTTCAAATTTCCCATAGGTATATAAGGTGCCAAAGGTCCAGAGCCAGGCCCAAGGCCTTAAAGAAGTCGATTGTATTCAAAACTAACAGATATATTATACCCATTCAAACTTTACCATACTAAATACATAAATACAAATATAAACACAAATTATGTGTCCAAATTTAAGCCAGAAGTTCAAATGGCCTTGACCTTTTTGACTCGACTGCTAATATTTTGATATCTGAAGCTGGGAATTATTATAATGACAAATGGCAGTTTGACATAAATTTGCAGTTTTTTGTGTATTTTTTTAGCGTCCGGGAAGAAAAATTTTCACTCTGACCAGTGAGACTTCAACAGGAATTGGTAATTTTTTACATTTTTTGGCAATTGTATTCCAGATTTTGCAGTAAGTCAAATAGTGGGTGTTAACGAATGTACTACATACTTCACTATGAAGAACTGCATATGCTTGCTTTTTTCCACTAAATGTATATAGAAATTTGCAGCAAGGCACCTAATTTGCTGTTTATTTTTCATTTCACACTAAAAGTCAAGAACCAAATTTTAAGTCCTATTTTAAAAAAAAGTCAAAATATACCTTTTACACTGTAAACTTCTTTTTAAAGTAAGTTTTTAGCATGACAATCGTTTTCTCAGAAGCAAAGCATGCTAGAAGTTTGTAATTAGGCTCCAAGTTATTTGAATTTAATGCATTTTTCGTGAAAACCTTGCTGAGAAAACAACTGTCATTCTACCTTCACATTGAAGTTAACAGTGCCAAACGAATTTTTCATTTTTTTTTTCAAGCAAGTACTAAAAAATGTGGACCTTAATTTTTCCTAAAATGCAACTTTTAATCAGCAAACTTTTAATATGGAGTCTAGAAAATGTCTATGTAGTTCAATTGCAACAGGTGTAATTTGAAAATCCAATGAATTCCTTGATTTTTCTGCGCATGCAGTACCTACATTGCTGCATAAGCAATATAAACAGTACCTTTTAGTGTTAACAGTCTTATGTAACCGCGTTTTGGATCTCATTTGGGAATATATCATTTTCCGATGAGTTACTTTGCTTTGCTAATAGCAATTAATTTATCTAGGGTACACCTCTCCTACGCAGATGAAGCCAAATAAACTCTTTTACACTTTCCTATTGAATTGTTTTCAAAATCGATGAAAAAGAGGTGAAACAAGAGTGGGTTTCGAATTAAATAATTAATTTAAAGTCTCAAAACTGTCATCAAGTTTTTCCATTTAGAAATCAAAAAAATTAGATTAATTGTGAATATTCAAATAGTCTCTACCATGATTCATTTGTTCACCAAGAGGTAATCAATTGACTTTTGTTAATATTTAATCACTCAGATCTTAGTTAATGTCATGATTATATAAAAATAAAACTAGCATAAATCCTCTTCCCTTTCTAATACCCTCCTACTAAACGTCAACCATTGCCCACACAAAATTTAATTTGCCACCTTAACCAAAAATTTCATTGGACCACAATTTTATGAAAGTCCCTAAGATGCCATTATTTTATTTTGTTGGAGTTTTTAGTTCTGAGATTTTCTGGCAAGTTTTCTCAAATAACTGCTCAGCAAGTAAAAACGATTAAACATCATTCGTGTTTCTTGTTGGTGTCAAAGACATTTTTTAGCCATTTTTTTTTTTTTGTTTTTTTAAGCCTTTCATAATTTGCAAAAAAACAGAAACAGTTATAGATGGGCACACTTGTTTTCCATGACAAAACAACCATCACTCTATAAAAAATAATTGTCAAAGTGGTAATATTCCAAAAGCCCATTATTTTGAATTTTTTTTGTCATGTTTGCAAATTTTTATTTCATTCGTTAGGTCAAAGCCAAAACTTTCTCCTAAGGCAATCATTATACCTATTCTCTTGACATAGTCCATCTTTATACACTCATCTCAGTTAATGCTAATTAATGATTTTCCCATCAAGTGCACTAGTTCGCTATTATATTTGAAATTGAAAGTTCACAAAACAAAATAATAACCCTAAGGTATCAGATTTCTGTAAAAATATCTAATACCTATCTGATTAATTTGTCATTGAGCCACATCATTTTCATCTTCTTATCCAGATGTTATAGTTATAGACATATTGAATAATTGGTCATTAGGCTTAAAAGCTTATTCATTAACGAGGAAATCAATATCTAGCCTAAAGGACTAACATTGGCAATGACTTTTGTGACTGGGATTATGAGTCTTTCTTGTTGTAAGTTCTATCTATAAAAAAAAAAACTGCACGATTTGTTAATGAAGTTAGTTTTATTTTATATGAGCCAAATGATTCTTAAATTCGATTATGTTTTTTTTTTTTTCATCAGTTTATCTCAAATCAGAACACATTCACCTCACGATTATTATGACAAAGGGTCAGTTTATTTTAGGGATTGTCGAAGTTGCTACATTCATAGACATACAAAATACATATACTTAGATAAAGCTGCATGTTGTAGTTCCCTTTCAATTTTCGATTGTAATATTGATTTGCAGCAAAATTTAACTTTTCATCGAGTCCATGGTTTTTTTTTTATGAAGTGCATATAAGGTGGGTAATATTCTTGTTTCTGTATTTATTTTTTTTAAATTCCGATAAATCTATTGATATGGATACAAACATTAAACAGATATATTTGCAACAAGATATAAATCTACTCTTTCCATAAATTTGGTTTAATTGTTAATTTAAATTTTCTAGAATTTATTCTTTTTATTTTTCGAGAAAATGAAGTAATTTATAATAAAATAAAAGTTATATTCATGGAAAATATTTTTCCACAGAAATATTTATTTTGTATTCCTTTAAAATGTTTATTGAGAATTGTAGTGGTAAATATTTAAAATAAATATTCAAATGAATTTCATTTTATTGCAATTTGCTAATATTTATTTGAACAAAAAATTTTTGAAAATTATATTTATTTTTATAAATTTATTTTGATTTTTTACATTTAAACCATAATTTTTCACAATAAAAGTTTCTTACTTTTCCTGTGGAATGAACTCAAAACGAACACTTTTTTAGTCTGAAATTAATATTTGCATTCCAGGACCAGAGTGGTGTCTCGCACATCAACTTGTTTGACCATTTTTTGTCTACAATATTTCTTTCAGACTATAGCTATTTTTCTTTGGAGGTGTTAAAGGACTCATGGGTACTTTGCCAGCTTTTTCAATGAAACACATATGCAGTTGATATTACTAGAATCGGATTTTCATCTACTCATGAGTATATGTACTCTGAAACCTCCGAAGAAAAAAGGTTTATGTCATTGAAAACCAGAAAACCAATAGATAGTTAAAGAGGATATAATTTCTGGATTTGATTATTAAATCGGGGCTTTGTGCACTAGCAAAATTCCGTAGAAATTCAGTGCATGCAATCAGATTTCTAGAAGGACTTGAGCCTAATTTTAAAAATCGTGGAACCAAAAAAAAAAACAACATTCATACAAAACCATGAGTACTAAGCTGTCCTTAGTAAGCATTAATTTCATAGTAAAATAGTTTCAAAATTAAATAATCAGACATTTCAAGAGCATTAACAAATGAAAATTCCGTTTTTTCATATCCTTTTCAAATTGGGATTTTTATATTGAACTAAAAAAGCTTATAATAATTCTTTGATTTGAAGTAAGGTATGGAAGAGTTTCTCAGCTTTCCATCTCTACTTGCAATATAAAGGGTGTTTTTTTTAGGCGTGTGGTTTTCAATCTTGCAATACTTTTTTAATACTCAGTTTGGTTTGCCATTTAATAACAGACTTACTCCTGAACAACGTTTGCAAATCGTGCAAATTTATTACGACAATAATGGTTCGGTTCACGCGACGCATCGCGAAACAATCCATTTATTGAAATAAACTTTAAGTGAGGCGCCGAATATTCTCTTCAAATCTGCGCAGTAATGCATTTTGTCAAGTAATGCATTCATACAAAAAATTTGATTCGAGATATTAATTAGGTTTGTCATTGCGATGAGATGGAAGACGAAAAAAGTGGGTCTCACAATTCTGTCTTTTTGGATAAGGCTTAAACGGCTCGATCGAATTTCTTAAAACATCATGGTAAGGGCGGGTCAATAAGTCCGTGACTTTTGGAATAAAACACAGATTTTTTGATAAAAAATAATTTTATTTTTCAACGTAGTCTCCCTTGAGCTCTATACACTTTGTCCAACGCTTCTCCAATTTTTTTATCCCTCCCAAAAAAAATGATTTGTCGAGGTCCTCAAAATAGGCCTTTGTTTGCGAGATGACTTCATCATTGGAGTCAAATCTTTTTCCACCAAGCCATTTCTTCAGGTTTGGGAACAATAAGTAGTCGCTCGGAGCCAAATCTGGAGAATAGGGTGGATGAGGGAGCAATTCATAGCCCAATTCATGGATTTTTGCCATGGCAACTGCACATGTGTGCACCCTTGCATTGTCTTGGTGGAAAAGAACTTTTTTCTTGGCCAAATGAGGTCGTTTTTTTTTCAAATCGTCATTTAATCGGTCCAATAAGTTGGCATAATATTCCCCATTGATTGTTCTTCCCTTTTGAAGGTAGTCAATGTGGATTATCCCGCGTGCATCCCAAAAAACAGTCGCCATAACTTTATTGGCTGACAAACCCACCTTGGCCTTCTTTGGACCCGATTCACCCTTAGAAACCCACTGTTTTGACTGTTGTTTGGTCTCTGGTGTGTTGTAATGGATCCATGTTTCGTCCAAGGTTACAAAACGGCGCAAAAACTCCTCCATATTGCGATTAAGCAAGGCCAAACCTTCCTGTGAAGTTGTTACACGATTGCGTTTGTGGTCGACTGTGAGCAAACGCGGCACCCATCTTGCGGAAAGCTTTCTCATGCCCAAGTGATCATTCAAAATTGAAACCACTGAGCCATGCGAGATCCCTACGGCTTCCAAAATCTCTCGCACTTTCAATCTTCGGTCGGCCAACACCATATCGTGAATTTTTTCGATTGTTTCGGGTGTAGAGACCTCAACTGGGCGTCCAGGACGTTCGGCATCTTCAGTGCTTGTACGGCCACAACGAAATTCAGTAAACCACTTTTTTACCATTGAAATCGATGGTGCAGAGTCCCCATAGTATTTATCAAGCCTAGCCTTGGTCTCGGTAATGTTTTTTTTTCGCAAGAAATAATGCTTAATAAGCACACGAAATTCACTTTTTTCCATTTTCTCCTCAAATTAGTGAGTAGTCTGATAAAAATAGCTGTCAAACACAAACTAACTGACGCAGCAAGTTTAAATTTTGACAGGAGTCAACTGACAGATGCTTGTTGACAGGAGGAGTGTTGCTGTTTCAGTAAAGAGGTCAGAAATTCAAAAAGTCACGGACTTATTGACCCACCCTCGTACCTAGTGATTTTTGGTGATTCTGGCCACACGTTTTTAATTTTTTTTAAAACTAAAAATAACGGTACCTGCCACTCATTTTTTTTTTTAACAAAAATCTTATTTTTATCAAAAACTGTTCCACAACTTTTCTTAAAAAAAGTTTAAAGTTTAAAGTTTTGTTCAGTAAATGGTCATTAATGGTACGTCCCAAAGAACCATTCTTTGTTTTTCATTTTCGATTTTCTTCAAAACGATTATTTTGATTTCAATAATTTTTTTATACAGAAGCTTTTAAATATAATACTAATTTTTGTTTACTAAAATTAAAAAACAAATATTTTTTTGATTTTTAAAAAATGTTCAATTTTTTTTGAAAACCAAATATTTTAAAAACAGTAAGGTCGATTCTTGTTTAGCTCGGTTTTTGCACTCTTTTAATCATTTTAAGAAAAAAATTTGCTTCTATGAAAAAATAACGGTACCTTCTATACAAATGTTAAACAACTGTTAAGGAAAATATTTGTTTCTTAAAAACGGCACCTACGATTTTTATTAAACTTCTTTTCTGTATGCTCAAATAAGTGTTACCAAAATTTATAAAAATCTACCAAAAATAGCAACTTTTAATAATACTTACTCCTCATAAAAAGTTTTTTTTTAACTTGGAATTGTCTTACTATAATTATCGGCTGAAAAGATTTATATTTATTTTCTTATATAAAAATATTATAGGCATAATATTGCATATCAAAATTTAAAAAAAAAAAGTTTATGAATTTAAATAAAAAAGTTTCTTTTTTTTTTTTGAAAATTCCATATCTAAAAAACAAGTTGACAATTTTTCTGAATTTTTAATTTTATATCAACAAAAATACGAAGATTAGGACGAAAAGAAATTGATGGATAAAAAATTATTTTTTAATAAAACCCGCCTCAATTCAATCAAAAAATAATATGTATTTTTTTTTATTTCAAAATCTCAATGATGTTGTTTTAGCTAATTTAAAAATTGTATTTCATGCACAATATTTAAATTGTTCTCTCATATAATTTTGTTTAATCCTCTTCAACATAAGAGCAAGTTCCTGTGACCCAGTAGTCTATTTTATTAATTATGCATTCAATAATATTAATGATCGAATTTAAATGAATATTTTGTATGCAAAATCTTCCAAAAATTATAAATAACTTTGCAGATTTTTCAAAATATTTTTTGCAAAATTCGATATTTCAAGATCTTCGTAGGGTGAAATGAGGTTAAATAAAAAAAAAAGGAATCAATTTCTTAAATTTATTTTTGTGTTTCAAAAATTTTACATAATTAGATATTCCACCTCCACCACATTGCATTTTTTAAATAAAAAGTATGTAACAACACGGCCTAATCCAAAATTAAATGATTCAGAATTTCAGATAAATTCATGAAGAACTTTGAGAGATCGTAGGCTTGGAACAAATGTTCATTTACATTTTTATTGATATAAATTTGCTTGTTACGTTATATTTACAGTAAAGACTTCGAAAAAACTGGATTAATATTTTTCAAAATTTATATTATTACAATTGCATTCTATTTGTGTGAAGAAAAAGGTTGTGTTTAGAGGACGGGCTTCGAAAACCGTTGGGTGTATTATTTCAAAAAATAAATTTATAAAAGGTGAAACGGGGTAAACGCAAAAATAGTATCAAATTTTCGGATTTCTTCTTGTTCAAATGGGTGGATATATTAAGTTTACAGATGCCTTCCCATCATGCTGCACTGTGGTTCCGTTGGCTCATTTAAGTGGGTGATTAGCAGGCATATACAATTAAATACAATTTCGACTTGAGTTAAAGTTTTATCCCCGAATAAGTACCCCAAGAATTCCATTAATTTAATGGAGATCAAACATAACCGCTAATAAACTAAGTGCAGATAAGAACAAATTCCGAGCTATTATTCATATTCAGGCTTATTGTGAGTTTCACCCCAAAAATGTTTGTTCCCCCGGAATTTCAAAACCTATTGCGAGTTTTGCCTGAGCTTCTCTTGGTCCAAAATAAACAAATAACTTACATAAAGGGCACCAGGACCATGTGTTATTCTTTCGTTCACCATCAAAAATTAAGTGACAGTTTAAACTCTTGATTATATGAAACATTTCACCCTAAATAAGTACTCAAAAAAGGGTAGTTTTCGTTTTTCGGGTGAAACTCACAATAGGCGAAATGTGAGATGTCAATTTTTCTGCGTGGAATGTTGTTCACGTAAAACTTAAATAGGGCTGATTACACAGTACAACAGCTGTTTCTTTTTGGCTTGGAGCATTTTTCGGTCTTGGTGCATCTGAAAGGTCTAAGTGAGCTGATTAAAACCTCATTTAAGGTATGTTCAAGTTGACTCGGTTTAAATAGTTATGGCCTTTTGTCTTTTCGGTGAAATTTCCCTTGAAAATTGATTATAAGTCCATATTTTGAAATTAATTTTTCTTATACTGGTTTGGTTTAGTTGTCTACATATCTGACATCTTTGGAAATATTCCATTTTTAATAATTCATAGCTTTTTTGATACCAAAAAAATACCCAAAGTAGCATAAATCGGCTGTACATTGTATAGTCCACTAAAAATAGCTTTGTATGCCTACAAAAAATCCTTTTTGTAAGATTAGTAAAATTTTATAAAGAAACAGATTTGAGCAGCTTCAAAAGTACTTGAGATTTTTTTTAGTTCAGATGAACAAGAGGTATGATAAGCCAAAAGAAACCATTCTTTATCTCAAATTTTGACAGTTTTTCTTCAATAACTTTTCATTGGAGAGACGTGTCAAAAAATTTGGTAGATAAAAGACTTATAAAATATTTTGATCTATAAAAATAAAAAAATAATATCACTACGTCCAATATGTCACGAGAAAAACACAAATCAAACCAATATACAAAAATTTAATTCCAATTTAATTCCAAAATATGGACTTCATATCAATTTTTAAGGGATATTGCACCGAAACAAGAAAAGGCTATAACTATATAAATCGAGCCAACTTCAACAAACCTTAAATGAGGTTTTACTCAACTCACTTAGACCTTTCAGACGCACCAAGACCGAAAAATGCTCCACGCAAAAAAAAAAACAGCTGTTGAACAGTGTTATTATTAACTTTTGAATATTTTTCAAAATTATATTATCTGAAAAATTAATGTTAAAAATTAAAGAAGAAAGCAAAAGAAATATTTAGTAATCAAAAAGAAAATTTTTGCCAAAACTTTCCAAACATCAAAACGCTTATGAAAAATTTAGTATAGAACCGTATGTGATTGAATTTAATAGTAAAATAAAATTCCATGATTCATCAGCGAAATCAAAGAACTAGGATAGTATCACTTTTTAAAAAAAATTTGTATAGAAACAAATTTCAAAAGACATTAAAGTATACCAACTGATGAAATTCAAGTCACGTTGTTGAAATTAATGCATTCAGTCCCAAAATGAATTTCGATAAATCTTGTTTAAGTGTCTTACATTATGTGACAGAAAAGTACTGCAAATTCGAAATATGACTCATAGTGTCATCAATGAGTATACAATATCATTTTAATTATTTTTTTTAATGAAATGAGCAATATCATCGAAAATAAAACTAAATCAAAATCATAAACCTGAAGGTCGAATATTTGTGACGTGATTCAATTCATCAAACACTCCTCAAAATTTGATTGTTTTTTTTTTTAACTTATATTTGTAGATATCGTTCAATTGAAATAAAAAAACTTATCATAAAACTTGTCATAAATTTATAAACAATTGTACAAATATTCCATCCATATTGAATAGTGTACTTTGGGCACCCTCAAGTCACTTCATCGATTTTAATGGATTTTTTTTTAAACAAGTGGGTTGTCAGTGTGATAACAAAAAATAAAAGTACTTCAAAATTGATAAAAGTCTAATAAAACACGTCATTCAACGATATTAACTTCTATAACATCATTCGATAACATTCGATAACAAAAAAAAAAAAATATTGATAAAATTAATAATATTTTGTTTGTGTTTGGTATCGAAATTGATTTCTAAAAGTTAAATCAAATTAAAGCATTTTAGACCTTTAGATTATGAGCGATTTTAATAGTAGTTAATAGTCAGTCACACTCCTTAAAAAATGAAATCATGTTTTAATTTTTGTTTATCGATTATTCGATTAAAATAATAATAATGACACGGAATATCCAAAATGTAAACTATAATTGAATCGATATGGATTATTTGTTTTCTTAATTAAAATCTGTTTCCGCGCAAATACCCGAAGAGATTTATTTCGATATAAACAAATTCCATTTTGTATCACTCTTGAGATATCTACCTACCTACTATATAGTTATTCTTGAAATTTAACACTGTCTGACCTAATGGCAATTTATTGGAATCTCTAAGGCAATTAAGATACGATATAGCCTCCCATCACTAAGATGGAAGTGAGTATAGTTGTTGTATAGCAATTTGAAAGGCATTTTAATTGAATCAATGCCGAAAAACAAGTCGGTGAAATATTATGTGCCAACACAACACAACCCAACACACCACACCAACCACAACCAAAAACATACATTTGAGAGCAGCAACAAATTGGATTTAGAGTTAGTTTTCTCATGTAGACTGACACGCCCTCTGTGTTTCATTTCGAAGGTGTGAATAACACTGTTTTGACCACAAATTAAATGTTCACTTTATGGAGCAGAGTTAGCATACGGCATCAAATGTGCAATTGCCATTCGGATAAATTAGCCCTTGTTGGGGATAGGTACCAGGCCAGGTACCTTATTTTTGTTTGTACATACCCTGAGGGGGGTAGTGAGATGTATAAAATATACAAATCGGCACAAATTGGAGCTGTAGGTATGAGACCCCACCCAAAAGCTCTCAGCCACTGAATTGGTTCTATTTTTCGGAACACACAGAATTTATAGTTTGACCTTTAGTTCAGAACTGTATAGATTAGATACCGCACATGAAACGAGGCCAAACCTCCCTGAGGCATTTGTTAACTTCTTTTCAGCTCAATAATGGTTCGAAATTTCATTTTCCTAACTTGTCAAGACGTTAATTTGACATCGTGTTGGCGGCTGAGAGTGAAGTTCAATTAAAAGTCCACCTTTTTTTTGAAGGAAAGTCTAATTAGAGCCTTTAAAATGTTTGCCATCAACACCCTGCGATGGGGATTGTTTATATTTTTTTGTTTAGCTTTTTTTTTCGTTATTTGATCCTGACATTTAGCCTGATTAGCACTGATACAATTTTGTTGGTATAGAAATAAAAATTTATATATAAAAATATCGTGCCTTGTCATAACCACACCTCGTTTTTGCTATGCTTTCGTCTAACTAATAAACGCTTTTCCTTGTTAGTGAGGTTATGGTTTTATGTTTTTTTTTTTCGGTTCGAACAAGAGGTTTGGCAATGGTGGCTTATGAAAACAGGTGGTTGAATTTGATTTTGATTTTTGTAAGTTTGTTTTTTTTTTTTTTTTATAACTGGTGAATGGAACCATAGTGAATGTTGGCGGCGCCTTAAGGAGAATAATTTTATTTGCAGAGATTTTGATTTTGAATAGTTTTGTAAGTTTCGAACTTTAAGACGGGAAAGGCCAAATTTTAAAGCAGGCAGGCGGTAAGATTTTTATCGTGAACTGAAAATGATATTTGATGAAGCTTAATTAGTGTATAGAGCTACTGTGTAGGCTTTTATGTCTCAAATTGAAATTTTCAGTAAAATTAAAAAGAGTATATAAGTATGAGAGAGGTTCATAATGTTGCTTGATATTGCTTGGCCCACGAGAATTATACAAATGAAACAAAGAATTGATGATTTTTTTTTTTTAGTTGTGTATACCTACAAAATTTAAGTATGATTTTGAAAACTCAATATTGAAATAAAATGCAAAAAAATGCAACTCTAACACCCTTAAGTTTATGTCGTAAGGCATTGGGCACCATGGTTAGTAAATCGACTGGGTATGGTGACAGGAATGTTCTTGGGACGCAACTATTTCAGGAAAAAGTGAAAGTGTAGTACAACAGTTATTATTGGATTTTACACTTTTTCTGATGCATAAGATACAGACTTATGCCAATAAAACAAAAAATGGCACTTATTGAGAACTGTTTTAATGACATAGTTCAAAAAGTGTTCCAACACTATTTTTGCACGAAAACAGTTATAGTTTTGACTGCAATCTTCTTTTATCTGCTAGACCTCTTGAAGCTTTGAAAAATGATCAAAGATTCAAAATTCGTTATCCAAATCGTGTTAAAAACTTCCCTTATATCTTAATAGCAGCAAATATATAAAAATTTTAAGAATAATCAATTCGTTTTTGAAATTCCGAATCAAAGAAGAAATATTTCACTATTTTGTCTTTAAATTCAAAAAACATTTTTTTTTAAACTTTGATGTTTCATATTTCATTCGAGATTTTGATCAAACTTGGAATAAGAAAAAGTCTGTCTCATAATTCTGCCTGTCTAACCTTTGAGATATAGCCTTAATAAAAATAACTGTACCTAACATACATATCTTAAAATAACTTAACATAATCTTATTTTTATCAAAAATGGCTCCACAACTTTAAAAAAAAAATATTTTCGATAAAATAGTTGCTAATTTTAAGTTCCTTCCAAATAATCACTTTTTATTTTAGATTTGTATGCAAAAGTATGTAGAAAAAATTAATTACTACAGTAGACGCCCGATATAGTGAAGTTATAAAAACCATCAAGTTCAATCACTCTTTCGAGATTGTTCACTTTTTCGAACGGGAGTTTCAAAAGGGTCTTTAAAGATGAATTTGATCTCAAATGTACATTTTGTTTAATATGAATGTTTTCCATTTATTCAAGAGTTAAACAAAGCTTTAAATCAGTTTTAAACAAAAAAATGGAATAATTCCTCAGTGTCCTCAAGCAGTTTAAAATGCTTACAAGACATTTTTATAAAAAAATCCATTTTCACAAGAAAATTTTTGTGTTCGCTATTATTGATAATTCACTAAATCTAAATCAACAACAACAAACATCTATTGTTTATGTACCAAAAATTTTACAAAAAACACTTTTTTTTATTTTTAAAAAGTATTGGGAATTTTGCTTTTGAAAGTTTTTCATTTTGAAAATCATATGGTCTATTCTATTATATTTAGAATATTTTAATAAATATTTTACTTCAATAAAAAATAACGGTACCAAATGTTAAAAACATTTTATGAAAAACTTATTTTTCTCAAAATTCACTACAACTATTTTTTCGGTGTGCTAAAATTGATGCAATCAGCTAAAAATAATTGTTAAAATTTATATCTAGCATCTATTAATAGTATAGTGTCTCCAATAGAACGGTTTTTGTATTTTGAATTTTTCCACTATCGACTGAAAAGATTTAAATTATTCTTTTTTGAACAAATTAAAAAAAAACTTAAATTAACAAACATTGCGTATCAAAATTTTCCAAAAAGGAATTTATGAATTAAAAAAAAAAAATTAATTTTATTTTGAAAATTCTTCATCTCAAAATCGGGTTAAAAACTTTTTTTTATTGCACATTATGGACATGGAAACTTTTAGAGGCCAAGAAAGAAATTTTTTGGAATATTTTGGTAATTTTAAGCTACGGTTGAACATTTCTTTTTTCAATTTTGAACACAGTCATTATTTTTAAGTGGCAACTGTGTGAACATCCATTCGCAAACCAAAAATGCAGTTAAATTTTTATTTGTGTAACTAATTCGCAATTAATTAGTGTTCAACAACCAACTTTCTTTAAATCGTTTATTTTAATTTTTTAAAAATTGTCCTGCTAAATTCAAGTGCAAATTGCCATTTAACGAACAAAAAAATTATTTTCTTTTGCGTTGCTAATTTGCAATTAATTACATAGTTATCAACAAATTTTTCCGGATCGTTGTTGAGAAAGTTACCCTGCTTAGTTCATATGAAGTTAGCAGGACACCTATTTTTTCGCAAGTCATAGAGCAAATTTTTTGTTTACGTATTTAGTCCGCAATTAAGTAGCAACTAATAATAAGATATTTTCTATTGTAATTTTCAAAAATGTCCTTACTTTCTTAGTTAGTTCCTGGGACCTGTTACATCTGTTAAGTGCTACATCCATAAAAAAGCACGGATTCTAAATTGGGTCGAAACAGTCGTAGATTGGTCTTTAGGCTTATAGAATTGTTTGTCCATATTTTGGACAGCATTCCAAATGCAGCCTTTACTTTCCCGATTCGGCTAGTTATATCTAATTCGGTCCTGCCATCAGTAGGGACATTACTAACAAGGCATTAGAAACTCTCTACCTGCAACCAGTAGAGGGTGGTCCAGAAATATCTATTTGAGTAGATGAGGAAGTTCCAAGGCTAATCCTCTTTGTTTTTGCCGTATTGATCTTAAGCCCGATGGTTTCAGCTTCTCTCTACACCCTTGTCTTCATTTGATAGAGATCATTGATCCTATGAGAGAGTAAGCATACGTCATCCACGTAGTCCAGATGTTTCAGGTGTGAAAGCAGATTTCATTGAACTCCTCCATTTACTGTCAACAAAGCTACATGCAGCACATCACTTATTACCAACAGAAACAGTATTGGTGACAGTATACAGCCCTGTCTAACCCCATTTTGGATTTCAAACTCCTCTTATAACCTTCCATTATATAGAACTTTATATTTATACAAACATTTGCTGCTGGCTTGCAGCAGTCCTTATGAGAATATACCTATAGTTAACAGATTGATTACAGGCACATCAAATGCATCAAGTAAAAAATTCATTGAATTGTTGAAACACTTAGTTCTAAGATTTGTATCATCCAATTGTACAATGATGTCAAGATAAGAGTTTAAGCGCCAGTTTTTTAGTTCAAGGTTAACTCTAAAATTTATCACAGTTAGCAAATTTTGAAAATAAAATAACCCCGAGTTAACTCAGGAACAGTTTTTCAGTAGAAGATTACCTTAATCTTTTAGTTGTCAAAAATCTAGGGCCATCGATATGCGACACTATGGATTTCACACTTCTTCGCCTTTAATCTTTCAGGCATAGGAGTAGAGATAGCACGCCATAGGAATTGCACTGACAGTAACTTACACTATGAAAATTGAAATAGCGCCATAACTTAAAAGGCCCCAATTAGGTCCCTGAGTTAATTCACCAAATTCACCATCAAAAACACGTTTCTGGATTAAAATTAACCCCAAGACTAGGATAATCTTGAACTATAAAACTCACCCCAAGAAGCTCATTATTCTCTATCTTTCAAGTTTTAAACCCTTAAGAAAAACATAAATCATAAACACACTTCGTGATTCTAGAAACAAATAAAATAATTTGGAATCTCTGTCTTCTGCAAAAAAGTTGATTAGATAAAAAGCTTTCAAGTAAAGATTTGTGTATGAATGACATAAATAAAGTGGGATATAAAACAGAGCCCTGTGGTACACCAGTATTTAATTCTGTGTTACTGACTGTAGTTTATACTATTCAAATATCTGACTTACCGATCATATAAAGTGGCTGGTATTATAGTCATCATCAAACAAAAGTGCGATAAGGGTAATGAAATGGGTACGTTCCTTTGCTTCTTTCAATAAGTAGAAGAAATATATACAAAAACGGAAATTGCAGTCCTTACGCAATAATTTAAAGTCCCCGATTTTAATAAATTTTTATTATTTAAATTTTAATAAATCTAAAAGAGTCAATTTGTCAGCTTATAATCGTTTATAATTATATCAGTTTGCAAAGTTTGAATTGCCTAAGAATGCTTCAGAAGAAAAAAACAAGTAACTACATTGTCTGAAGTGAAAACTCTATAAGGAATCTCATTACCATTCATCTCTGCCGCTAATTCTCTCAAAAGTAATTATGATAAATTCTTCTTCTAAGTGCATCAAATAGATAGAACACCTAACCCATTCTACCATTAATTTTTTATCCAGTTTGCAAGGAATTAATATTAAAAAAAAAAAAAAAATACCTCTCTCAAGCTAATCAAATATTGTCCATTTAATTTCCCCTTTCACACAACTGACATAACATTAATAAAGTTTTTATTTTTCTTTCTCATTTTTGCATATTCATTTTTCTTCCGCATCTTTAAGAATGTTCATGAAAAAAAAAACACAACATTCAAACGGACCTTCACTTTCAAAGCAAAAGTCCAAATCAAAAGAAAAAAAAAGTAAAAATTAATAAGATTTTATTTGATCCATATGGAGAGATCGTATAAAGCCAGACACGAACACAACACAATCCGAGAGACTTCGTTAGTTAGAGAGTATAAAAGCTATACTTAAGTATGCAGGTATAGAAAGTAGAACCCAAATAGTTAAACTGTCACAAATACTCAGTTGTCCATTTGTTAAAAGTTCAAAATGCTCGCAGAAAAATCAGCACAAAAATCACAGAGGAAATAAGGAAAAAAAAATGGTGCTTCATCAGATCAAAACAAGTATAGCTAACAGTGAAGTCTCTATTAAGTGGGCAGCAATATTAACATTAAACTCCAATTATGAGTATTTAAATGTTATTAGGGACAAAACACCTTTATGTTATAAATTTTGTTTTGTTAAAATAAAGTTTTAAAGCTAAATGGTTTTGACAGATAGAATGAAACGCAAACAAAATTGAAAAAATTGGATGTTCATAAAATTAGAAATAATTCTATTTCTATTGTTTCAGGAAAAAAAAACATGATTATCTTTGACCAACCAGGACTATAAATAAATAAATAAATTTGGTGGCGCAACAGCTCGTGGAGAACCAGGGCCTAGTGACTTACAACTCTCAACCATTCATGTGTGCGTGTTGTTGGCAGGAATTGAGGGGACCTACAATTTTTTTGTCGAGTCCGAACGGCTAGATGGGAGGCACTTATTCATGACTATACTTTTCTTGTAGGATTTGTCAGATCCTCGCAAGAGGCAATACCTCGAGATCGAGAAAAACATTTCTGTTTTTAGGTGGCAGCAGCTGGGAATCGAGCCCAGACCTTCGGCATGACATTCCGACGCACTAACCATCATGCCACCAGATACTACAACCAACAACCAGGACTATTATTTACCAATATAATCGATTTTCTAAACTGAAAAAGCTATCTTGTCATGAAAGCACCTTCTGCTTCCTTGAACAAAAACCTAAATTATCTAAGTTTTACCAAAAAATAAAAATTTAATTAGTGCTGTCATTTTTTTGTTTTAATTTTTACTGCTGACAGTAAATTTAACAAAACAAGTGGGTTGCCTTTTTTCAGACAAAGTTTCAAAAGGTTTTGAAAAAAATTGTCCTTATTTGGTGGTAAAGCTATCATTGCGTCGATTGCGTCACCAGATTTAAATATAAGTATTTACGACTGTCAATCGGATTTTTTTGAATCGTTTCTCAAGTTTGACCCATAGTTTTCTTCAATTTCCTCCATTTATCATTGAAATCCTTGAAATATAATTTTATTGATACAAGTCTAGAACAATTTTTTTAAATGGTTTCCATGTCAGTAAATGTTCTGCAAGTAGTAGCTCCACTGTATATGCAAAACTATTTTTTTTGTTTTCTTATATCCAACATCCACAATCGACACAATAAACCATAATTTTACAATAACGATGCAGAGTAGCTTTATAGCTCTTGCTAGATCTCCATCGTTTTTCTTCTAACGCAGATACATATTATTGCATCTGGTTTACCGTGGGTACAGATTTTCTTTTGTATTGTTGTTGTATTCATTCGCCAAGAGTATTTTTGTATCTTAACGCAGAAAATATACGATAAGTACAATTTGCCGGCAGCAAATGTTTACACAAGTGAATCTTCTTCCCGGTTTTGTTTTATTTTCTTACTTTTTTTTTTACTCTTCAGTTATTTTGTTTTTTTCTTATTTTTTGTGTTGTTGTTGTTGTTGTTGCTATTGTGAGTGCTCTTTTTGTGTTTCACTTCTTTAGCCATCATCTACCACTTTAATCGGTCGATTAAATGAGCAGAAAGCAAAGGTTGTTTGCTCTATCTTCAGCCATATATATCCATTGGAGCTCTGCATAGCTGAAAAACAGTCAGCAATTTAACAAAGAGAAGATACAAAATCAAAAATAAAAATAATAAAAAAAAAACAAAACAAAAACAACAACAAACTTAAATTGTTTTAGTAAATCAGCATGAATGCTTCCTTAATTTTAGTCCATTACTTTAAATGGAGGAGTTCTGCATTATTCTTGTTTTCAGTCAATGCCTTTGGCTTCCTCTTGCAGCTTATAAGAGTATCTGTGTGTCTATTTATGTGTATGAGAAGGTTTCTATATTGGTTTGGAAATTTGATTTTGTGAACATTTAATTTGCATACTTCCTTGAGGTGAATTTTTTTTTGATTAAAGTTAAGAAATTCACTTGATATGGCGAACAAGTCGATGTTTTTTGAACATCTTCATTTTATTTGTGTAACGTTTTAAGATTTTTTTGAGATCTGGGGCGTATGAGTAATATTTTTTTGATTTTAATTTTATTGTTCTTATAAACAAAGAGTGTGTCCCTGAATTCATGCAGGATATTCTGGAAGGTGATTCCTAGGATTGTAAAAATAAAAAGCACGACTGGATCGCACGTACTTGCTAATTATGTTCAAGTTGCTTGAAATTAAGAACTTTTAAAATATGAAACTAATTATTAAAACAAAATTTAAAAACATAGAAACATTTAAATCGTTCTTTCAATTGTATAAGCAACTAATCAAAAACTAAGAGCTCACAACTTGTTTGCCATTTGATTACTTGAAAAAATATAAATATATAAAAAAAAAATAAATAAAAATGTTGGAGAGGTTTTCTTAAAAATAATTTTTTTATGTATAAAATTTTAAAAAACATTTTTATAAAAAGTTTTCGTATGCCAATTTTGAGTTTGTATTTAAATATATTTTAAAATCGAGTTTCAAAAAAAAAATCATCAACTCATTTTTGAAATATTGAGTTTTGAAAAAAAATTAAAAATCCAAAATTATTTTTTTTCAAAATTTTGATATGCAATATTATTGACATTATAAATGAACTTTTGCATAAACATTTTGACTAAAATAGTTTGAGGCGTAAGTGAGAAAATAAAAAATTTAAAAAAACCGTTATGTGGCAGGTATCATTAATAACGGTTTTTTGTTAATTAATTTTGTTAATAATCGACAATTATTCACTGATTTTTTTCATAAAAATCGTTAGAGCCGTTTTTGAGATAAATAAGCTTTTCATATAAGGTTGAAGGGCAAGTACCGTTATTTTTGGTGATTTCTATTTCCCCTCTGGAGAGTTACAAAAAAACCTTGAGTTCAAAATTTGAAGAAAATTGCTTCAGTGGTTAAGGCTGAAGGTCAATATACGGACAGACAGACAGACAAACAGACAGAATTGTGCTACCCACTTTTTTCTCGTTCTCTTTCATCGTAATGGAATGTTTGATTGTTATCTCGAAATTTTTTTTTTTGCACGAATCCAAAACTTGGCCTATAGTACCTATGTATGTATATCGCAAGTAAAAATTGTGGGGGAAAATAAAAGCCAGTAGTTGAGATGGGGGGGGGGGAATTTCTAAAAAATTGGTTTAAAATGAACGGAAAAAATATTAAAATCAACGAAAGCAGTAGGACATACATATCTTACCAATTTAAAGTTCTCTCGATAAAAAACAACAAAGATTCCTTATAATTATTTATTTTGACTACCAACCCTTGGACCAAAAACCCACCTCCGTGTGAATTAGTCGTTTATATTTTATTTGTTGTTCAATTTGCATACCAACATTCCTAAACTGACAGATACATACATTAATCAAAACAAAATCAATCAAATTAAGTTCATTTTTTCCTATAAAGTTCATATTCATGTTTTTTTTTTCTTTGATGAAAATAAATAGTTTTTTGATAATGGAAATTAAATAATTCAAAGAAACACCGCATCGATGAACCAACACACGGTTGATTGAAAATCAATATTAAAAAAAAAAAAAAAAATGTAGTGACATAGCGAAATGATTGAAATTAAGTTGCAGTTGTCAGCAAATATACAAGTGATGGGTTGTCAATTTAATTGATATTCGAAAACGATAAGCATTTTCAATCGAGTGTAATAATTAAACAACAAGAACTATATTTACATTTACATGATGGCAATACATATGTATAATTATATATGAAAGTATGAGGTCAGAATCAATAAAAAAAAAAATCATCATCAATACTTCATAGTAAATACCGACTGCAGACATTGTTGTTTCTTTTTTTTTACATATTTACTTCGTCATTTGTTCTACTTATAATGAACAATTAAAAACAAATAAATTGTAGTTTATACTTGTTTTATTTTGTTGTTGTTGTTTCAATAATTTAATGTTTTTTTTTTTTAATTGATTGCTACCGGGTTATGGAAATATTATTAAAATGGTGTGTAACCCTTATTTTGCTGTTTACACATTTTTTTAAATCACTTGCTTTGGAGTACTTGTTTGCAGTATATTCTTTAAAGTGCCGCTTTAAAAAAGTGTACATTGCTATTGCACTTTTAAGAATTTATTATCTCTGGTCAAAGTATTATAAAATGTAGTTGATATTATTGTTTTTAATCAATGACATTAAAAGTGAATAACCGCCATTAATTTATAAATATAAATGTAGGTACAATTGCGGGAGAGTTTATAATCTTTTTTAAATTGAATTGTTTTTCGTGTAAATAAATTATGTAATTTACTGCATCAGGGTACTACGCTTTATTTTAAAAAAATAAAACATTATTAATGTGAAAATATGTTTATAGATTGAAAAATATTGATTTACACATAAGTTCCTTGAGTTTAAAATTTTGAAAAGCATTGATTCTTCAGCTGTTCATTCAATTGAAAAAAGTAAGTTCTTCTTTATTTGTTTTTCTAAATTTTGTATGGCAAAAATTGAAAAACAACTTACTGCCCAGTTTTAGGAAAATTAAAAGTTTGTTAAAAAAAAGAAATTTTCAAAATATTTCTTTTGGAATTTCTGCTACACATCTTTTTTAACATTGCAAGAGCAATTTGCATAAAAAGCTAACGAAACTATTCTAAATCATTCTTGAGAATGCTGAAATTTAACCAAGGAAAATGGACCTATTGCAGCTACTGTTTGAAGCCATTTTTTGTAAAATTTTAAAAAAGATGTGTTAAATTTTGGATTCGTGATTCTACAGAGGGAAAATTGAAATTTGTCGTTAGCTCAAGAAACAACGGTTTTTTTTTTTTCAAATTCATTTTTATTTTTCAATTTTCTTAAAACTATTTTAGAGCTAGACAAAAATTCATAAAAACTAGCCTACTTATCAATATCTTAATACTAACTTACTGGCCCCAATCGGACGCTCTAAGTTAAACTATAATAACTTAATGCTAATGCCTTTCGGCCTAAGAACTATCTTAATACTAAATCCAGGTCGGTTTTATTTTTTACCTAGAAGAATTTACAAAAAACTCGGTATCTCTGTCTATATTTTTTTTGGTAGTTACTTGCCAAACAACCAATAAAGAAAATTTTATTTATCTTATAAATGGCTCAAACGATTATGATACAAAATTTGTGCATTATTTTAGGAATGGTGTACTTTTTGGAAAAAAAAAATCACCAAAAACTAGTACTAATTAACGGTACCTGCCACAAACCGGGTTTTTTTTTATCTTCGATTTTCTCAATAAAGTGTCAACCGATTTTAATCAATTTTTCTAATAAAAAGGCTCCTATAAAATTTTAATAATAATTCATACCAAAATTTTGAAAAAATAAATTAAGCATTAAAAAAAAAAAATTTATTTAATTTTTTGAAAATTCAATATTTCAAAAATGGGTCTGTGAATATTTTTGAAATTATTTTTAAATGTATATTAATAAAATTTCAAAACTGACATACTTAATTTTTTTTTTTAATTTTACCTAAATTTAATTAGGGTCATATGTATATAAAAAATTAGTTTTTAAGAAACCACTCAAACGATTTTTTTTTATTTGCATAAATTTATAGTTTTCTAAGTAGTCAAATCCCATTCATTTTTTCAAAAGTTCCAAGCGACTTGAACTGAACTGAACCGAGAAACCGTGCTAGATGATACGCTCAAACTTGGTGCATGACTCATTCTTGACCATTAAAGTTAAAAATGATAGAGAAATTTAAATTTTTCGCTGTTTAAGGGTTGCCATCTAATTTTTTTCTTCAAAATTTAAAATAATTGCCAAAATCAACAAACTTTCTCATACAAACTCGGTTTAGGAACATGTTAGCTATAATTACTTTCTTGAAAATGAAAAAATATCGCCAGATGAGTTTGGTTGTCGAAAGGGGAATTTCTAATTCTTTTACTTTACAAATTTCGACCGAAAAACTCGTCTGGCAATATATTTTTCCTGTCTAAAAAGGTAAAATTAGCTAACATATGGTCGAGAAATCGGGTTTGTAATGTATAATAGGCCACCATACCAAACCAAATGATACTTTTATAAATATCGTTTCGGTATCGTCAAAATCGAAAAATTTTAGTATAGTCTCGCTATCGGTGTTGTTTAACTAAGCCTCGATTGGTCTCGTATAGCAAAGTGTGGTTTCGGTATCGGTCTAGGTATCGTCTGAAACAATGCTGTTACAAAATCATTGGAGCCGTTTCCGGGAAATCAAGATCAAGGGAGACAGTTGGTGGATTTTATTTAAGTAACTTCCTCCAGCTAAAATTGAACAGAGTCTGAAAATGTCATCCAAATGATTGATTTCGAGGAAACAAAGCGAAAGAAAAATAGGAGTGGAAGTAGGTGGTTCTTATTTAAGTAATTGCTTAATCCTTCTTCTAAGTGAAGAGAAAAAACTGTTAAAATGCCATTTAAACCGCTAGATCTGTTCCTGAGAAACCAATTACAAGAATTACACGAAGAAATTATGATATTGGAATATATGTTTTGACTGACGATTCCAAACGATACTAAAGTATAGTCAAATTTCGGTCCCAAAAGTATGGGTTGGTTTTAGTTTCGTCTCGATATCATTATCAATTATTTTAAATTTTGAAAAAAAAATTATGGCTACCCTTAAACTCTCAAGAGCAGTTTCCCGGTGACCACGCTCAATGCAACTTGATGCGAAACGTTCGGGGTGAGTACCAAAGTGCACTCTTAAAATTCTTATAACGCGGCTAATCCGAAAAATTATCTATTATACCCTTAAACTGCTAAAAAATTGAAATTTCTTAATTATTTTTGACTTTAGGCTGTGTGCCTTGTAGTAGTATCTCGTGGCATGATATTTAGTGCGTAAGGCTGTCATGCCAAAGGTCTGGGTTCGATTCCCAGCCGCTGCCACCTAAAAACATAAATGTTTTTTTCACGAGGTACTGCCTCTTGCGAGGAACTGACAAATCCTCCAAGAGTATACTTGTCATGAATAAGTGCTTTCTTATCTAGCCGTTCGGACTCGGCAAAAAATTGTAGGTCCTCTCCATTCCTGCCAAAAATACGCACGCAGGAATGGTTGAGAGTAGTAAGTCACTAGGCCTTGGCTCTTCACGAGCTGTTGTGCCACCAAATTCATTTTTTTTTAATTTTTTTAGGCTGTGTGCCAATTGTGTTATGATTAAATTTGATCCCATGGCTAAATTTTTAATTAATTTAACCTGCTCAGGAATTCGTTAAAATTTTAGCCAGGGGCTAATTTTTGACATGTCTATTCTCTTCAAAGAGTGAGTGAGATGAATGTAGATAAATATTTTATTTTGCTGTCGTGAAGTCACGAATCCTATCAGGAAATATTAAAAAAAATAATATTAAATGAAAATATTAAGAAATATAGGAAAAAGCTACAATAAATGAAAGCATGAACTCAAGAAATTAAAAAATACACAAATATTCCATAATTATTGTTTGTACCGTGTCTCGTGGTTCTCTTAAAAGCACCTTCAATTTTCAACCGTAAATTAATGCGTGCTGCCATTTCGACTGATTTGCTTAAAAAACTTAGAATTTCTCACCGCCGTTTGTTTGGATTACGTGTGATAAATTATATTGAATCAATAAAATAAATTGAAAATTCCTTTTTGATGATCATTCATTTTGCAAACTGAATTTTTTGTTTGGCGTTCAGTCATTACTGCAAAAATGCAACAACAAAACTAATGGAAAATGTTTGTTTAAAAAAATGCCATTTAATTCAATTGCCACAACAAAAATCTTAAATTTTATTCCCTCTATAAAAGAGGATGAAATTTAACTGGGATTAAATTTAACCAAATAGCACACGGCCTTAAAATGAATCATATACCCAGTTTGAGCGTAGCATTTAACAAGTTTTTCAAAAAAAGCTTTGTCTGAGCGACCATGTCTTGGTCGTTTTTTATCCAAAACTTTTTCTGAATATGTCATTTTAGAGAAAATTTTAAAATCTTTCTTTTATAAGGATCAATGCCTTTACCTTTATATGCAGGTAAGAAAGTTATAGGCAGACAAGTAAAGAAAAAAGAAAAACAAAAACCGTGAATTTACACATATTTTTTATTTCAATTTTGGTAGCTATACATTTTTAAAAAGGGTGCTTTTCCCTACCCCTTACAAAATACACACTTTAATTTAATAGCACTCAATGGTTTTCCCATTTCCTATGACCCATCCAGATTTTCTCAATGAAAACCCATGAACGTCTTAGTGCCTTATTGCCCTCTCGTTTACGACATAATCAATAGCCTATTAATGGCTGAATGTAAAATCCACTTGAATCCAATTTAAATCCAGTATTTTAGCCGGAAATAACAATAAAAGATATTTTTAATCAATAACTAATCAAAAAAGTAACTTAAAAAGTAGTGCTTATAGTATTTTGTTTGGTTGATATATTTCAGTAGTTTAAAAGTCTAAACAAAGTCAAAGTCTATGCGTCTTATGTCGATTTGTATATATTTTTAAATTTGTTTTAAAAATTACTTATCATCTCCCAAAAAAAAACAGAAATTTATTGAATAAATCCCATCAATATTGAAAATTGATACCATCATCATCAAGTATAAATATATGGGATAATCTTTATTTTATTATATGACCGAATACTTAAATGATTTTTACTTTTATTTCATTGCCGAGTAAATAAAAGATTATTTATCTGTTGGTAATCTACAGCTCTATGTCTACCTAAAATTAAAACATGATTAATAGATTTAGCCCCATAAATATATGTTATCTTTTCGATCTTTGACAAAAATAATCAATTTTATTAATATTATTATATTTTTATTTGTATTTTTGGTTCAATGAACTTTTGTTGTTCAATAAAAAAAAAAAAATACAACATTAGTCAGTTTTAATATCAAGAAGTTTACCTATCTATTTATTTTCATCTTTTTATGTAGGCAAAACAAATAACGCCAATATTTGCAATCTTCTTTTTCTGCATTACTCAATTCATGAATCACTTATTTCGGATGCCTCCTATAGTATAAAGTCGTGAACTGTAATTATGACAGAAAAAAAAATATTTCGAAATCTTAAACTCTTAGGGCCAGTTTTTGCAGAGCTGAGATATAATTTTGGTTAAATTAGAGTAAGCTAATCCTGAAAATAAATTAATCCTTAGTTCGATTACAAACAGTTTTCCTGGAAAGGATTAACTTTATCTTTCAGTTGTCAAGAATATATTGAAATCAAAGTGCGAAACTATTTATATTTAATTTTCACGCCATTTACTATTGAAATTTAAATGGCTTCACAGCGAAAATTTTCAAAGATTTCATAATTTTTAACACGCATTTGTCTGAAATTTTTTTATCAGTTTAGTCCCTGGCTTAACTTAATTCAGGATTTAAATTAACTGAAAAACTCTTTTTAGTACGAGTAGTTAATTGACTTTTAAGGTTTATTGGAATACTAGGATGATCTCGCTCACTGAAAAACTGTTCCTTAGACTTATGTCATGAATCATAATATTGTTGGTAATTACCGGTTCTTTTTTAGACTTTAAACACTAAGTTTAAAGCCTGTGATAGTGGAACCTAAAAACTTGTATCCGTGTAGGTTTTGAGATTTTGCTTTCCTCTAAATTCCTAGTTTTATCTTGTGCAGTGCCCAGGCAGTCTTCCTCCAAAAATTATCTTTAATCGTTGTTCTTTTCAATTTCTGTACAGAATATGTATTTTATGTACATTCATGACTATTTTAATGTAACCACTGATGTGTGTTTTGTTAAAATGGCTAAAGAGCCTTTTGTTTTTATTCTCAGCTGATGGTAAAATTTTTCCATCAATTCTTATTTCATTAAAAGGCTCCCAGTTTACAAAAATTAAATTTTTCTTCTTGGTCATACATGAAGAACCAGGGTTTTAATGTCTTGAACAAGTTCGATAGCTCAATTTAGACATTTTTGTAGCCCAAAATCGGAACCGAAAAAGTAGCCCAAATATTAGCCCAAAACAATAAAAAAAGTGTTCTCATAACTTAACTCACAATTTATTTTTATTTTAAAAAACAATGCAGAAAATTACAGTTTCATGCGAAAAAATTTTTACTGTCCAAAACAATTTCTCAGCTAGCTATTCTGTGGAATATGTTGAATAATATTCAAAGCAAAAATAATTGTCTTTGCTTAAATGACCCGTTGAGTCAGTAATTTATCCTTCATTAATAAACTGTAAGCCTATACAAAATGGAAAATGCGTGAAAAAATTCGGACTATTCAGTGAATAAAAAGCGGTGCCAAATTTTGGAATGCTTAAGGAGTATGTTAAGGAAGAGAAAAGTGTTTTATTTATGATTTATTTATATGAAAAAAAGATAAGATTTGGGCTATTAAGAGCCCAATTATGATTGGGCTATCATACTAAAATTTTTGTTGGAAATTTCGTAAAAATAAAGCCCAATTTCCGATAAATAGCCCAATCTGACAAGCCCGTGGAGAACCGGTAACGATTATCTGGTATTAAGAATGTTTTTCTTAGATTTTGCATTTTACATGGACTTGGACTTGTTTTAGCTGTGTTCGAAAAAGAATTGCATTGTTGACAGTCCTTGCTTGGGCGCCACTTTTTAATATAGTAAATATATTTTCTATTTCTACCCTAAAATAAAGAAAAATTTATATTAAATTATTTTATTTTTTATTGAACAAAACAACACATTCCCAAGAAATTTATTTTCTTCTTCATGTGAGGGAAGAGGCCATGTGACGTTTGATGCGAATTTCTCTTTTTTGTTCTGTTCACACCAATGACGATGCAAACATAGCCTTTATATATATAGCCTTTCCGGTGAAAGTTCCACCTTAATCCGCGATTTTAAAGCGGTTTTCTGTTCACCGCACCAAGTCGGAAGGTTTTGTTCTTCGCAGACGGCGTACTAAATTCGACTCGTCAAGAATGTCAATAATCGTTGAATTAGCGTGTTCTAACAGTCGATTTCTATGTTTTCGCGCGAAACTTTTAATTTCCTCCCGCACCGTAGGAATCCCGAGATCCCTATGAAGATCTTCGTTTCTTCACGGAGCATTTACAAATGACCTAAGCAATTTATTTTCAAACGTTTGTAAGTTATTTAAGTTTGTATCGCAGGTAAAACCCCAAAATTGTATACCATAAGTCCAAACAGGTTTAAGAACCTGTCGGTATAAGATCCATTTATTTTCAATACTAAGCTTTGAATATTTGTCGAGTATTCAGTTCATATCTCTTAATTTAATTTTTAGTTCTTCGCATTTCTTTTTCAAGTGCGGCTTCCATTTTAATTTCGCGTCCAGAGTCATTCCCGGTACTAAGAAAGACGGGTAATCTATTTATTTTTGTATACGTAAAGTCCACGTGGACTGACTACAAAAATAGATGCAATGTATTTAAGGTTGGAGTTAAAGATTTAAATTGCTTTGTATTTAGTTCTACATTCATTTATTGAACTTCGCAACTGTCATAATTCACGATTGAAGTATTGCGCACAAATTGGTATCTGTTCATTGAGCGCTATTAGCCATGTTTTTATCCACTCATTAACATTATTAAGAAAATTTTACATATCCATATCCTGGAGCTTTTTTGGACCTAAGCTTCCTTATTTCTCTTTTTATAAATCCGATATAAAAAATTTGATAAATCTGAGGTTTTTAGATTTTTTTAAATTGCACATAATTTTTTAAGCAAGGATTGGATCAAAACATGCATGAACAAAATAAAGTTGAGACAAAAAAGCTTTAATATGGCATAAAAACTAATTTTTATTTAAAATTCGCAGAGATATACTCATACAAAATTTTCTACTTCTTACAATTCTTGGCAGTTTTGACCCAAATGCCCCTTTTTCGATACATTATGATGAAATGCTTCTAGATTAACAGACTCAACGGCTGGTACGATTTATATAAGACTTGCTACTAGGTGCAAGGAATGCTGAATTTGTCATGTGGTACCCAAAAATAAGCTTACGGTCAAAAACTGTAAAAAATTATCAGAATTGGTAAAGTTTTAATGTCTGTTATTCTGACAGTTGTAAGCTAATATCGCTTTTTATTAAGGCCTTAAGACTCTATTTTATTTTGTTTGAACATATCTTGATAGTATCTTTGTTTCGAAAAAAGTTATGCGCAGTTTAGAAAAAAAAATTGATTTCTTGATTTCTTAGGTAAGCTTTTGATAACTGATAACTTTTAGCTTAAATTTTTTTTTTTTTTTGAAATATCCATTTTGATAGAAAATTAAATTTTGAACAATTAGTTTTCTATCAAAATGGATATTTCAAAAAAAAAAAATTTAAGCTAAAAGGATAAATTACTGACTTTTGAGTTAAATTGTCAAATTTGGCTTAGTTTCCGAGTTATGTCAGTTACATATTAGGTGACGTGAAATAAGGCCCAAAGAAATAAGACCAAATCTCAAATTTGGCCCAATTTCACTTTGAAAATGGAAATAAGGCCGAATTGGCTTTATTTTCATTGCAAAACCGAAATAAGGCCAATTTCCATTGGGAAATAAAGCCAAATGGTTTCCTATCAATATTTTCAAGACTAAGCCTACACCCAACCTCGCAGCAACCCCAAATCCTGTAGTGACCCAAGCACGGGGTACGTACTTCACTGTTTATGCACCGTTATGCTGGAGGCTAGCACTGTATTTATGTTAGGGAAGGCAAAAATTATTAAGACCTCGAAGAACCAGTTTCTTTGTTCTTTGCCAACAGTACCAGCCTGCAAATAAAACATGAAAACGAAATAAAGCTAAATTGGTCTTATTTCGTTTTCTTAAGCAAAATAAAGCAAAATCGAAAATTCGGCGTTGTTTTTAACTTTATAAACGAAATAAAGCCAGAATTAGCCTTATTTCGGTTTTGAAATAGAAATAAGGCCAATTTGTTCTTTTTTTCCATTTACAAAGTGAATTTAGGCCAAATGCACTTCGGTCTTATTTCGTTGGGCCTTATTTCACGTCACTGGTCATTCCAGAGTCAAAAATCTGTACCGATTATTTTCTACTTACACGAATAAAAAAATCAGTTTCTAGCACCAACCCACTTTTGACTTTATGCACACTTTATCTTCAAAAATTGTTACTGTGTTAACTTGCCATTTTCATACATCATCTCATTTCAAATTTTCGATCCAGAAGCTCAAGTTCGTGCGTTCCAGTCATGCATTTTATTTTATTTATCAGAATAAAAACAAAAATTCATACATATTTTACCTATATAAAAGTATCAATGCAATGTGCTATCTTATCAAAAGAAACAAAAATCAGGAAATATATTTTTTTTCGGTAAAAGTATAATAAATTATATATTTTATTTATTCACGTTTTATATAAATTTCATTCAAAAATAAAATCCATTTAAAAACTTCAATTGACCTCGAACCGGGAATTAAAATAAAACAAAAGAAAATCAAAAACAAAAGACTATTTTTTTTGTCAATGGATAGGTATGCAGTAGGTATGCTCCATTTCCCTACTTATCTTACTTTCTCCATGTCTGCACCATAGATCATCATTAGTGATAAAATAAAATCGACAGCGACATAAATATATTTTTTTAAGAAAATCTCCATACCAGCATAATGGTTTGAAATTACCTAATCTATATAAGAAAATAAAAAAAAAAAAAATATATAAGTCTACCACAAATAGATACATAGAAGCTCTACTGTTCCACTCACTTAGAAAAAATACAACTCTTAGATGCATTTATTTGAATAATATTATTTTCCCCCGCATACTGACTGCAACGCCGACCAAAAGACGCATAGAGAAGAAGGTGGAGGCAAAGCCTACTTTATGATAGATCATTCATAAATCATTCAATCAAATTCAATTTGAAATTGATACTCAGAATTATGATCATTTACACGCGATCACAAGCACAACAAACACTTTCATCATCATCAACATCAACATCGTCGTCATAGTCGTTGTTTAGATACAAAAATTATTAATGAATCTTTGGGATAAAATATGCAATCAAACAATCTCTTGGCTATGGTGCACAGTGCACACTGTTAAGCTGTCTTTTTCTTGTGGAAAATAAAAATTAACTTTATCAGATATAAAATTAAAAAAAAAAAACACAGCTAACCCGAATAAAATTCACTTGTTCGATCGAAAAACGCTTTTGATAGATACTTTTGTACCTGCAACATGCCCTGCCACCTAGCACCGATCGATCGTCATCGCAGTTATACTTGCTTTTTGGTCTTGGTTCAACTGTCAAGGGGGAGATTGTGATTGTGTGACGCAAAATAATGCTGGCAACACAATAAAAAAAAAAAACGAAATACAGCTGATAGATACTTTTATATCTACAACAAGCTCTCTTGGGTTAACTTGGCCGGCTTAAGACTCAAACCAATTCAACTTTGATTCAGTTCAACATTTACACTCAATCGTGTTGGGTGCGCTGTGATCGGAGGAATATATTCCTATATAAAACGCGATAACTTTCGATACTTTGCCGTGTGTCGTCGTGTCGTATCGTGTGGGCCTATACAACAACAAACACAAAGATACACAACGTTTATTTTGTTTGCTTGTATCTTTAAGAGTTGTTGCTTTTGTGATATTTTATTAAAATCAAGATTGGAAATCTGATATTCAGTGAGGGGTAACCGACGGATTTAATACCTCAAAGGTGGGTGCGAGCAATGAAATCAAATCTACAAATAATGCAAATGGTGATTTTTCCAATTCAAAATCCAAAGTGAACATTACCTAAATCAATAAATTCAACAAAATGTATCTATGGAGCAATTTCGTGTATCTTTTGATCTAATATCGTGTTCTAAAATGCAAATGTGCACTAAATTTGTCACCTCAAAGCTTGCTGTTGAGTAAAGCAACCAATTGGCAACAAAGAATATTAAAATTGCTGCAATTTGGTATTCAATATGCCAAACATGGAGAAACCAGGGAATACTACTATGTAGCTACTTGATTCTAGATTTTTTTTTTGTTTTTTGGTATGTGATTGGAATTTTTTCTCAAGAAAAAATGCCTTTTTTCCTATAGTCTCATTCTATATAAACATAGGGGTCACCGCAATAGCGACAAATCTGCCGTGGTGAATAACTTCTGCTTCTATATTTCCACTGAAGAACTTACAACATTACCTGCAACAACAACAACAACATTAATGTGGATGATGATGATAGTAATAATTTTGCTACTGCTAAGAATCAGTGTTGTTGCTGTTTTAATGTGCGCGAATTTTCTCGCGCGAATGAAGCTAAAAATTACTACAAAAATAATAATAATAACAAAAAATAAAAAAAAATATATACATAGGTACACATTTACATATGAGTATGGATGGATAGAAAAGTTACTTTCTGGAGGATAGTTACCTTTGCGGAATGTGAATAGTTTATTATTGCTTTTTTTATTTGTTGTTTTTCTGTAATTCCGCTTTGAATCATTTCTATCATTTTAATGGTGGCATTCATTTTTTTTTGTTGGTTGCCAATTTGATGTATAATCTTCTTTGAATTGTTTTTGATCATGAAATTCTGCAAAAATAAATAAATAAAAAAAAAACACATAGACAAGAATTACATCACTCCAGGGAAGTTGTCTAATTAACACAGAAGTTGCATAAATGGAAAAAGTATGGTGTCAGAAGTGGGATTATACTTGCTCAGCTGTCTACAATTGCTGAGGGTTGGTAAATAAATGCCATTGATTGGCTAATAATAATTGAAAGAGAATCTTATTAGTTGCCAATAAGGTGGCAAAGAAAATAATTCCAAGAGAATATTTAGAAACGAAAAATAATTGAGTTTGAAGTTTCGTTTTGCTTTCAAAATTTTCTTAGATAAAAGCAAAACTATGAACTTTTTTCATAACAGGACACCACCTTTGAGAGCTAGCTTCAAGAATTCTCTTTTTAAACTTGATTGATTTTGTTTATATTTTTCTAGTCAAATTTTGTTAACTGTACCACGTCAGAATCTTTATTCTAGCTTTTCGTCATGTTTCGAGTTTCCGGGTTATGCTCTTTACTTTAGAAAGAAAATATTAAAATTTTATAGAAAAGTTTTATCTGTTCATCCGTATCAAGTCAGAAGGTTCGATTTCGGCAGGTGGCTGGCGTAATAAATTTATCTCATAAAGAATGTTAAGGATTCTTCTAGTGGAATGATTTAATAGACGTTTTCTATGCTTTTTAAAATTCTTTATTTCATCGCAAACCGTGGGAATCCAGATGAAGATCTTCGTTTGCTATGTACCATGGCATATTTACATATTATTTGATCAATAAATTTCCATCAAACCTTTGTTCAAGTTATTTAAATTTGAATTTTGGATAGATAAAGATAGGATTTAATTACTTGTTTGTATAAAATGAGCTTGATGTCAAATACTTAGAATATTTCTTCAGATTCTAGTACATAATCTCTACATTTTTATTATATTAGCTACTTTTTTGTATTTTCTTCTACTACATGTATGCTTCTTCTATTTTAGTTTTACTTCTTAAATAATTCAAAGATATTATGTCTCGTTACTAAATGGAACTTGAGCAGCTTTGAACTTAAACTTTAAACTTTTTTTTGGCATAGAGTATACTTTGAGTCCATAGAGCAATTTTGCCAATTTTTTTTGTTCACTCGTTGACATTATTAAGAATATTTTGAAATTAAATTGCAGTTTTTGTTAATTTTTTTATTCGCACTGCTAGTTTAAAAGTTCTCTTTAAGGTTTATTACGAACAATTGAAAGTAAAACTGGACCTAGAACTCTTCCTTGTGGTATCACAACTACTATATTCTTTAAAATCATATGAGCTTCTAAGCTTGGTATGTATTAGTGTGAAATGAAAATGAAATGTTCTTACAAAATTATCAGTTATTTTTTTATTGCTTTAGGACTAGCTAACAGTTCCCATGCGAAAAAAATTGAATTTTCAAAACAATTTTTCACCTTTTCTGTGCACCAAATTGTATAATATAAATGTAAATGTAAATGTTTGCCTCGGCCGAAACTACCCCTTTATTCACTAATTAGCCCAAAATTAATGAACTATAAGTAGGCTTTAAAATGAAAACTAATAATTTTTGAATGCAAAAAGCATTTGCATGCAAATAATGCTTTGAGGTGAATATATTTTTTTGTTTTTGAAAGTGTAAACCGACCATCAAACTGGAAACCAATCATGCAAACAATAAATTTTGCACTTCAATTTAATTATTTTTGACATGCGAGAATATTTGCGTACATTTTTTTTGCCCATAGAAACTGTAAACTAGGCTTAAGGACAAAATATTTTGAGTAAAAAGACTTTTTTAAAGACGGGGCTATTCTTCATAAAGTTTACAGTTCCCGTGAGGAACAATAAAATTACTGCTAATATTCTCGCAAGTTAAAAATAATTGAGGTGAAATGCAAAATTAATTGTTTGTATAATTGGTTTACAGTTTCATACAAGAAAAACCATTTTTTTTTTTTTTTTTTTTTTTTTTTTTTTGTAAATTCATTTTTATTTTTCAATTATCTTAGAGCTATCTTAAAGCTAGACAAAAATTCATAAAAACTAGCCTACTTATCAATATCTTAAAACTAACTTACTGGCCCCAGTCGGGCGCTCTAAGTTAAACTAGAATAACTTAATGCTAATGCCTTTCGGCCTAAGAACTATCTTAATACTAAATCCAGGTCGGTTTTATTTTTACCGAGAAGAATTTCACAAAAAAAACTCGGTAGACAAGAAAAACCATTGCTGTCATGAAATGTCATGCAAAACAATGGACCGGCAATTGTTTTCATGCAATAAAAAATGTGGTAAGTGACATTTTTTTTTGATGGTCAGATTACACTTCTACAAAAAAAATATATTCAATTCAGGCATTATTTGCATGCAAATGGTTTTTGCATTCAAAAATTATTAGTTTCAATTTTTGACATATAGTTATATATATATATATATTAGGCCTATAACTATATAGTGGGTGGCTTAGGCCAAGGCAAACATTTTTTGCCTTGAATATTATAAAATTTGGTGCGCATAATAATTTTGATTTTTTTTCGCATGGGAACTGTAATTTATGCTTAACCCTGTAAACAAACATAAATCATGCTCAAAAAATTTTACTCGTTGATGAATGCAATTCTAACATAATCTTGTTCACTAAGCTTACGGCACAAAAATATTTGCACGTTCTCAATGTATCTTGTGTAGGATTAAAATGTTTGCCTTCACATTTTTTTCGAAAAAAATATTGCGACAAATCATTAAAAACTGAATTTTGCTTCCTTTCACCCGACCATTCAAAAAAAATGTTGCTTCCTTTCACCCGACCATTAAAAAAAAATGTTTATCACGTAACAAATTAAGGTTGATTTTTATAACAGGCTTAATAGCCCAGGAAAATTATATACAAAAAATGGCAAAATGGCACGTTTTTCTCACAAGTCACAATCTTTTTTGTCCAAAATTTAATGCGCATTAGTAATAACACATAAGATTTTTGACAAAAAAAAAACTATTTTTGTCGAGATTTTACAAAAAAATATTTTTTGTCCATTTTCGGTACAAAATTAAAAGTGTTACTTTGACACGCTATAATTTCGAGATAAATAAACCTACAGAGTTTGCTAGTAGCTCATTTTTTAAATAGTTTTACTGTCTAAAGGAAATTTTTCATGATTTTGTTGTAAAAGAAATTTTCATCGAGTTGTTGAACAAAAACCAAATCACTTTCAATTTCAAGATAGCGGTCTTCCCAGGGCACCCCAAAAACTTGGTTTTTAAAGAGGAGATGTAGCCAAACTCAAATCGTACAAAAACTTTTCAATCGATTAATGAACTTTTAACATATTTTTTGACAAAATTTACTCCTTAGTGCAGTTCTTGCATGATTTGATCAGAATCTATTGCTTATATGAAAAAAAAATTTATTAATTTTTTTTTGTGTAGAAAAACATAAGCTACAATTTGGATCTTAAAATTTTTCCAAAAAAAAACCTAAAGTTTTTGAGAAATTAAGAAAAAACTGAATATTATCCTCCTTAACACCCCCTAAAAAATTAAGCCCCCGCTCAATTTTACAGAACTTTTAAGGAAATGCTTAAGACGTCAAAAAAAGCTCTCCAAAAATCAGCTTTGTCTAAATTTTTTCGAAGTGAAAGTCTAAATTTCCTGGGCTTTAAAACACTCAAAGGAAAGTTTTCAACAAAAATGTTGCTATTTTTTATTTTTGTTCTTATTTCCAGGCAGAGTTATACACATTTGGGAAAGTCTGAAATTTTGAAAATATAGTACTGAAAAATTTGTTCTTCAACATTGTAACATGATCAGAATTCCAAATTTTATATTAAAATAAATCAGACTTTGAATTAAAATTAAAGAGCTTTCATTTTTATTCTTAAATTTCTTAGAACGAAAAACACAATACAAACAAAATAAAAGCAATCAAAATTCAAGACAACAACAGGGTCGATTAACAACCTCTGATGTGTGCCACTTTGGTTAATTTTATTTCAGATTATAATACACTTCCAGTTTTTTTTTTTTTGTTTCAGTTTCTTCACACCTGTTTACACACACAAGCTTTAGAGTATTTACAATGCACTTTGCCAAGTTAGACCAGAGACACTTATAAATTTTTCATGATCCATTTTGCTAAAAAAATATTCTCAAACCCAGTGTATTGATAAAAATAAGTAGTACCAACCATGAAATATAAAATCAAGTTAATATCAAATACAAAAATTTAAAAGTTTTGTTTAGCTCTTCTTAATATGCAAAGTAAATATTTATAATTATTATATACTAAATGCAAAGTTTTTAATTTTTCACTAGAAACAGGCATATAATTCCGTTAAAAAAGGTAAATCATGAAAAACTAGAAATATTCCAATGTTCTTTTGTACTGAATTCCAATTTAAAAAATTCTGAACTCATTTTTCACGGAAATTGGACCCTTTTTCAAAAATGTTGCCTTTGTTTATTAAAAGTTATCACATTTTTCCTTAAAAAAATAAATCATGATCCGCATTAGAATTTTTTCTAATATATTTTGTACTAAATTTTCACAAAAATGTTCAGAATTAATTTCACTTGAATGGGGATCTTTTAAAATAATATTTTGTATTAGAACCCACCACAGTCTTTTTAATTTGCACATTCTTCAAAAACAAAACAATTTTGAACACAAGGTTTTGAATTTGAAGAAAATTGGAAAACAATATTCTTCTGTTTAAGTGAAGCGAATGAATTAAGTTCAAGTAGAGCACACTTAATACTTTTATTTGAACCACATAAAATCATATTTTCATGCAAAGAAATTATAGAAATCGGCTTTTAAAATAGTGTCTGATTTGACACATTACAACGGAAAATTGTTCATTATTTATTTGTTTTTTTTTTTTAATTTTATTTTAAACATTCATAAATACTCTTGATAATACCAATATTATATGTGGACTAGATTTTCAGGCAACTAAATACAAAAAAAAATAATTTTTCGGAAGTGCCTATACAAGTGAACCGCACTGTATCTAAACGGTCATTTTAAGTTTTATAATAAGTTACATTCATGTAAATTTTACTTTCAAATAACCATTAAAGCAGAACCAAAAAGTATTTTTAATACATAGCTATATACATACATGCTTATGCTTATATTAAAACAAAAGAAAACCAGTTACGAAAATCGAAAAAAAATTAGTTCAGATTATGTACTTTAGTCATTGTTTTTGTTGGCAAATGTATTTTTATATTTTATAACAACAAGAATAATTTCCGTCTACGTACTTGATTTTGAAAATGATAAGTTTTTAATGCCATACGATGTTATCAATTAGCCCAAAGGTGAAGAAGTTTATATTTTCTTAATTGATTGTTGTGCATAGATAATTCCACAAAAAAATAAAAAAATGGACCAAGAACAAAAGACTTATAAACATTATGCAAAATCACTTTTAAAAACTGTTTAGATAAGTTGTATGGTTATAAAAAAAACTTAATTAAATAGTTAAAAACAAAAAAAAAACATAAAAGATCAGAAAATGTCACATTTTATACAAATGGATATTCATACAATTTTAGAACTGGTTTCAATTTAACTGTCTAGAAATATTTAAATGAAAAAATAAAGTTTAGAAAGAAATGATTTCATCGTTTTGGTTGAGGTGGCTCAAATAGGTTTAGATACACATAGTTTAAAAGATACTTTAAAGTTGACAAAGCTGAATTTGTATTCTTAGCCCAATATTTGTTTAGAACAAACAAACTAAATGAAAAGTATCTCAATAGCTATCACGACCAAATTGAATGCAAAAAATAAAAACTTCGCATTTTTATTTCGTTGTTCAAATTTAAATGCTTTTTCAGATTACCACCTAATTAACTCAATTGTTTTAAGTCTCTTTTTTTCTACGCTCCATCACACATAACAATATAAAATAAACTTAGCTCAAATTATTTGTTTTTCTGGTTTGTTTGTTGCAAAAAAATTATATTTTTAATGCGCGATAAATTAAAACTTATACAAGAAATTTGCAAACCATTAGTTTTTGTTTCTAACTTTTAAAATATTGCAATTTTATTCAGTTTCAAATTGTTATAAGCAAACAAAGGTATATACGACTTTTTTTTTCTCAAAAGTTAAGATCTATGAAAACAAAAACTAAAAGACTAGATTTTTAAGGACTATTATTATTTCTTCAATATTTTTAAATTTTTAGTTTTGTTGAATTTTTTTTAAGAAACTGAAAACCTTAATGTTATGTATTTTAATATAAAAGTGGCATTGTTTGTATATCTTTTTGAAAATGTATCTAAAGAAACCTGGATAGAAAAACAGTTGCTCTCAAAATTATTCGGAATAAAAAGTTTTTTTTTTAAGCCTGAGTTTTGTTTTTACTATAACGATTTTTTTATGAAAGAGAACTAAAAATAAAAAAAACTCAAACAGTTCCATTTAAAAATTTTGTCTAACATTAGACAGTCATCCAACTGCAAAAATGTATTAATAAACTTTATTTATTGTTGTCGTAGAGTTGTCTTACTTCGACAACGGCATCGGCTGTCTTAGTTTCGTCTAAATTGACGTTTTATTTAATTAAATAAGGCATACTTTCAACCAATAAGAACTTTTTAAAAACTGTGTAAACTATAGTCAACCGCCAAAAAAATCTAATAAATAAGTTAGAAAGTGTTTTCTTAAGTTAAATTTTTAAATTTAAATTTATCTAATTTTAAGTTTTCTTTTATTAAAGAATCGTTTGTATAAAAACTAACTTAAACTAAAAATCCTTTTATTCCGAATAGTTTTGAAGTGGCCGTATATGATTTGAAGTCATTATTAAGAACTAATCAAACATCGATTCGGGGTCCAGAATTTTGTTTTTGAAAATTAAAAAGAGTTTATCTCAAAATGTTATGAATTAATAATTTTTGATGCAAGAAATGTTGAATTTGTCCAAATTTTCTTACAATTTTTAAGCTAGCAAAAATCAGATCGGTTAGGTATTTAGTTATGGTGAGCGCAAAACCCCCATTTATTCGGCTTAATACAAGCTAATTCTTAATCTAACTTAAAACTAAGAACTTAAGCTATGGTAAGTGTGGAGGAGGGCGATTCAGAAGACGGAGTTTTAGGGAAGGAGTACTGAGGTTAAAGGCAAAGGAGTTCATGTTAAGATTAACACTTAACACTTAGACGGGGAGGAGATTTAATACGTTTACACGTAAAAGTGATTGATTGGCATTTGGCAACGTAGAGCTCCAAGCAATTTTAAGACACCAAATTGAAAAACTGTCAAGGTCCTGTTGAATAAGGGAAGAGTCATGTGTCGACGAAATGATCTTGAAACACTTGGTATCATCAGCGTACAGTGTAATAGAAGAGTGTTTGATGACCTTTTCAATATCGTTAATAGCAAGAATGAACAAAAGTGGGCCTAGGTGGCTGCCTTGGGGGACACCGGAGGTAGCGAAGAAAGAGCAAGAGGTGGCGGTTCTAAAACGAACGCCGTAATAACGATTATCTAGGTTAGAGTAGATCCATTTTAACAAAGAAGGTTCGAAGTCGGAAGTGGACAGTTTGAAAATTATTAGCTTATGGGAAATTTTATCAAAGGCCTTACTAAAATCGGTTGAGATAACATCGATTTCGTAACCTTTCTCCATGGCTGATATCATGAAAGACACAAATTCAACAAGATTAGTAGTTGTAGATCTGCATTTGAGAAAGCCATGTTGCCTGGGGGAGATGAGAGATTTGCAGTGGAAACTTAGCATTTCATACGTTTAAAGTTCTCCGAAAAAAGATATAAGCAATTTTAAAAATTTTAATATTTGGTTTCAAAAATTGTATTTTCAAGAATTTTATGTTTTATTTTTAAATATGGTCTGTTTTTTTTTTAACATTTAAAAGAGTGCAACAGACCATCAGATCCATTTTCTAAATTTCCTAGGCAGTTTCAATTTTCTATGTTAAAAATGTTTGTTATTTGAATCAAAATGACGATTGTTAAAAATTTGGAGAACAATTTTGAGTTTAAGTCGTAATTTAAAATTGATATATGTATGAATTCTAAAATTTTTGAAATTGATAATTTTTTGTTCTAAAAAGTAGGTAATCTTCCAAATATTTAAGCAAATCCTTAATTCGTTTACAAAAAAAAAAAAATAATAAACATTTAAGCTGAAGTTTTTGGGGTCATAATTTAAACGGTGTCAAAACTTGATATTCAAAATATGCTTACCTGCATTTTTAGCTCCTTTAATTTGAAAACAAGTTTGAAGTCTAAATTAGTAAACTGTCTGAATGTCTTAAATGTTTATTATACTAAAAAAAAAATGTATTTTAATTTTGGACAGATTTTGGATTCCCCGAAGTGTAAAATTTATTTCTTTCTAAGACCAAAAAGAAAAAATAATAAATACTTGAATTTCTAGAAATTTCAGACTCACAAACTTTCAAACAGCATTTTTTGTGGTGTTCTCAAATTGTTTTAAGGAGCATGTTTTGTGGTGTTCCCAAATTGAATTCGTTGAATTTTGTACGCCATATTCGTGACCAAGATTCTCAATCAGTAAGGACAATTCCTTATTTATAATTCACAACTTCTTTAAAATGAAATATTTTTTTATTTTTAAAAACCTTCAGTTTTTCTTAGAAATGTGCTAACTACACTATGAATCAAATTTTGTAAGACCCCAAAATTTACATAGACTCTGATTTTTGAAAACATAAGTAAAAAAACAAAAATGAAACTTCAGAAACATGAAAACTGCAGAATTTTGGGAATTAAAGTTGTAAAACAAATTTTTTTGAGTTCTTATAAGAAGAACCTCAACTTTTTTGATATACTGAAAATTTACGAGTTCCGTAAAAATAATTTCACATCTGCAATTTTTAAATTTTCAAATTTAATTTAATTTTACTTTTTACGGAATTCGTAGATTTTGAAAATTCTGAATTTTTAATTTTCATAAAATTTTGGGTTCTCCATTTTCATTTATATACAATCAGTTAAAAAAAATTGGACTCTTAATTCTGGGGCTAGCAAAATTCGTTTTATAAATTTTAAAACAATTTTGTTTTTGTTATGTTTTGTATTAAAATATTTTAGTAAAAATTTGTAATCAAAAGTATCAGTGGACGGTTGCAAATTTTTAAGTTTTACATCAAGTCAAAACTATGAAAAAAACTAATTTAAAACATAATGGATCCCCTCTACACTACTTAAGATTATTTGGGCTAGAGAGAAAATAAATGTCCAGAATTTAAAACTGATTATCTCTTGTTTTTGTCTTCAAAGTTGTGCTAAGAGTAGAGAGGCCAGTTGGAGAAAAAAACGACCATTTTATATGAGTACTTTACGTAAGTACATACTTTAGATAAGTCATTGTGGGTTAGTAAAATCCAAAGTCTTTTATTTCACTGTTTAAGCCTACAACGCTGCTGATGCTGATGCGAAACGAGATATTTAGTTGGTCTCCAACAAGACAAAGAAACGCTCATGAAACCAAAGCGGAAAAATATATTTTTTGACAGTTGCATTAAATTCAAAAAAATGAAAACGACTGTAAATGCACAAGAATCACAGGCAGCCATGTAATGAAAGAAACAAAAAGAAAAAAAAACACGTAAAAACACAAATGTCATTTTTTCGCAAACAATAAATGGTCTGAGTTATTATTTGTGTACGAAAAAAGAGTGTAGACTTCTCCAAATGATCTGGTACAATAATCAATTTCGTTCATCGAACAGCGTACTGCTAACATTTTTCGTTATTGATCTCGTGTTAGCAGCGTCTCCAGACCAAATCTCTAATCATGAGTTGCAAATTTTTAATTTAGACACATTCACATTCAGAATTTGATATCTACTCATATGTACGAGTATGTAAATAATTTATTTTTTAAAGATTAACAAATTTTTTTTCAAAACACTCGTATTTAATCAAGAATTGAGATGGCATTCTCTTTTTAACCTCATATTAGTAAAGAGTTGCTTAAGCTAATTTAAATATAGTATTTCATATTTTCAATATTTTTTTCCTGTCATAATGTTCATGTTCTTAAAATTCAGAGTTTTGTGCTTCAAAATTTTTGCATTTTAAACTTTATCAGTGATATTCTAAACAATGTCGAACTTAAGACACTTTTCCCACTCCAAAATGATATTTATAAATATTTTGCACATATTGGCTTACTTATCCACTGAAATTTGTTATCTAAATCTTATTCTAAAGAAAACACGTCCAATGAATAAAGTTTGGCAAATAATTTTAGTTTTCTAATTTTGTAGTTTTGAAATTAATGAAAAGCTAGTTTTGAGCGTGCCCAAAGCGTACAAAAATGCATTACTTTACTCAATAATGAATGAATACAGGGATGTCACTGAATAAATGAGGTTACATTTGAGCAATTGTTGGAATGCGTTCATAAATACCAAGTTGGCTTAACTATTTAGGTATTGACTAGCTGGACAACTGCCAAAGCGTGTTCTTAGAATATCCAATAAATACGACCTTATAAGTCCAAACCTTTGTCCTTTAAAATTTTGTATATTATAGTTTGTACAAAATTTGTGTTTGTTGGGGTCTAAATTGCTGCTTCAAATTTTATATTCCATTTCAATTTTTTATTTAATTTTTGAAATTATTAAAAATTCAAAATAAACCTCTGAAAATTATCTCATATTTGCTTACGACCATATTGCAATCTGCCAATTCTAGATACAATTTTTTTTTTATTTTCATTTCAACTCTCCTTATTTAACCTGCAGCGTTAATAAGTGGTTTCTTGGTATTATATGATATCATTCTATGACTACTGATGGGGGAGTCTATATTTATTTATCCAACCCAAGCTCAGACTTACTTAAGACCATGTGTGCAGTTTTTACAATATATAACTACATAGAATTATTGTTGTCATCGAAGAGCTAGAAGCACAAAAAACAGTTTATTGATTTATTGCGCTGAGTGATTTTTTTTGTTATTACTTATTTTATTTACTTTCTAGTATTATTCGTTTTGCGTTTCAAATTCTGGTTTTACCAGCAATTGTTTGTTTTTTTTTTTTTCTTTTTGTCAAACCTACTTAAGTCAACTGCATTTGACGTATGAAATTAAACAGACACAAGCAGGGTATGTTAAAAAAGAAATTTCTATGCAGTACCGGAAAAAGCATTTGAGTTTCCTTATCTCTGATCAAACAATAATATCAGTAATTGACATTATAGACTAAGTGTAGAGGGTTTTTGTGTAAATATTTTTTTTTTTATTAATATTTGTGTTTCTGAACCAAACACTTAAAAGCCGAAAGAAAAAAAAAATGATAAATGCACTAGCTCTTATCGTTTTCAATATCAGTTCAATATGGTTTGGAGTGATGAATAGATATTTTGTCAATTTTATAGCGTTTTGCATGGTTTTAAATTTGTGGAAATAACCTGCAATTTCATAAAATTAATAATTTTTTTTCTTAATCTAGTTTATCTTTATTTATTTACAAGTCTACTACTTGAAGTCAAAATACATCAAAACAAAGAGTTTTCTAATCTACGTATCTGTATTAGCTACTTACAGTTTTTAAAATCAAAAACTTGAGTAAGCATGTGATTGCAAGTGATACGAAAAGGTAGTAAAATCATGATGGCCGATAGTTAAAAATTTAATTCGCAATATCTTATGTTCTATAAAATTGGATAAAATACAACAATCTTAAATTTATCAAGATTGATTAATTTTATAAAATAAAATACAAGAAATTAAGGACTTTAAAAACTGTTTTGAAACTATTTTTTAATAAAGTTGTTTAAAAATCAAGTGCTGACTTCTCCAAATAAGCAAAAGCTCAGATTTATTTATAGAAGGCATAGGGCAAATATTCAAAAAAGTTTCTTATATCATTGCTTAGGTAAAAAGGGCAAAACAAAAATTATATTTTTTAGAGGCATTAAATAATCACAAGTTCTTAAATTTGGCTAAGATGAAGGTGAGTAGTATAAACTAGAGGGTACGAGGCCACCGGTATCACCGGTATCATTTGGGCTCTGATCTATGCTATGCTAAATACCGGTGTTATTTTGGGTTCTAGACCATGCTTAGCAAACGTTAAAACGCAAAAACGTAAAATTAACGTTTACGCTAAAACGTAAAAACGTAAAATTCACGTTCGGAAATGGACCACCTTTTCTGAAAAACTTAGCTCTTAAACATCATGTTCTGTTCATGATTTTGTTCAGTTTCCTATGGTGATTTTTGCGTTCCGAATGTGAATTTTACGTTTTTGCGTTTGAACGTAACGTTAATTTAACGTTTTTGCGTTTTAACGTGAACGTGAATTTTACGTTTTTGCGTTTTAACGTTAACGTGAATTTTACGTTTTAACGCGAATTTACGTTTTTGCGTTTTAACGTGAACGTGAATTTTACGTTTTTGCGTTCTAACGTTTGCTAGGCATGGTCTAGAACCCAAAATAACACCGGTATTTTTTTGCTAAGCATAGTCTAGAACCCAAAATAACACCGGTATTTAGCATAGCATAGATTAGAACCCAAATGATACCGGTGATACCGGTGGCCTCGTACCCTCTAGTTTATACTACTAAGGTGGAATTTATACAAAAATTACCTCTTTCATGGTTTAAGTTCAAGGGAGCTTATTTAAAAAAAAAATAACTAAAAAAAAATTTAGACACAAATCATGCTTCAAATAAATAGCTATACAGACCTAATGCAAGTTTTTAGTTTTCTAGATCCGTTAAATGGGCTAAAGGGTCAAACGTATGTGGACATGGAAGGAGTCATTAATATAAAAAAACAAAATGGTATCTTTTTTTGAACAGTAGCTATACAACTCAGATTTTAGGGGGTATACCCACTTTTCTATGCAACATTTATAAGTATGAATTGAACTTGCTCTTAGCTCGTGTTCAGCTTTAAAACTTTCTTATTTGTAAGTTTACTAATATGTTTTTAACTATTTTTTTGTTAACATTTTTTAATTAAACTATTTTTGCAAAATATGTTAGTTTAACACAAAGCTAGCATGTATACATGTTGACTTAGTAAGTTCTGTGCATCGTTGATAAATTGCAAAACAAAAAGTGGCCTAAAAACGGAACCATGTGGCATTTTAGCTTGTTTTTCTCGTAATTGTGCCATAAAATGTTAGAAAGTGCTTAAAATTGTTCAATAGTAAGGGCATTTAGTGGACTTGGAACATAGTGGTTCTTGGTCCTACGTTTTTTTTCACTTCTTTTTAGAATCAAAAATATCGGTTGCTGCCACACGATTTTTACTCAAAAACAACTAAACAACTTTCCTTTAAAAAATCAACAAGTTAATTTTAATGAAGGCTGTTTTAAAGTGGAAAACCATTTTTTTCAAAAAATGATTATGAATCGTAGATATTTCCCAAAAGAACCAATTTCAGGTCTCATAATTCTTTATATTTGTCTGTTAGTTCGGCTACAACCTAAGCGCCTGGATCGATTTTCTTAAAACATGGTACATCTACATTATTATTTTTGGTGATTTTCTCCAAACGTTTTTTTTCCGAAATTCGTGAAAAATTTTTACATTTTTGAAAAGGTGTGTCAATTTCCTATTCAGAACTGAAAACCGCAACAATTTTGAAAGCTCGATTCGTTAGATATTCGCTTCTAACGGATTGCGTCGAAATGTTTTAAAACTATTTTGGTTGCAAACGTTTTATGAAGTAAGCGTTAGAAAAGCTTCTGGGGTTGAGCAGCGAATTTTTTTTGAATAGGGAATGTAGAATTTGAGCACCGAAACTTTTTGAAAAGCTTGGTGGGGAAAATATACGAGTATCTATCCAAAGGCATTTTCAGGCTAAATGCAAATAATGTAATATCACTTTGGATGAGTATATTTCGAGAGCCAGACATTGAAGATAGGTCTAGCTTTCGGTTTTGGAAAGCTCTTGAAAATTTCTATTGATTTTTGGGTCCTTTTAAGTTCTACAAGCCTTGGTTTCTGAGAAATCGCCATCCAAAGACATTTAGGTAGGTTCATGGCGTCATAAAATTAGTTAAATCACTTTGGATAGAATATTTCCTGAATCAGACCATGAAAAAGAATTCGGCTTGAATATATGTATAGGGTTTGAATAGACCTTTCCATAAATGTACGGCACGATTTATTTCATTAACTTTGAAAAAAAGTTGTTTTTTTTTGACAAAACGGCAAGGGCCAAAAATAGTAGCAACTCAATACAATTTTTTTAATCAATTTTATAAATCATTATTACTTTCTAAAATGGTTCCTCAAATATTCTTAAAAAATTAATAAATAAAGGTTACCTTTGGATAGAAAACCATATTCCAAAAAATTGTTATTAATGGTACCACCCAAAAAGAACCATTTTTGTAGTGTCGATATTTTTCAAAGCGGTATTTCTTTTATTTTTTTTTTTGAAAATCAAATATTTTAAAATCATTTTTTTTCTGAAACTCAGAAGGTTTTCTGACACTTAATAGAATATTAAAAAAAAAATACTTTTATGAAAAAATAAAAGTACATACTTTCCATACAAATGTTAAAAAACCGTTATGAAACATTGTTTTTCTTAAAAAAAGGCTCCTACGATTTTAATAAAACTTTTTCCGAATATTAAAATTACTACAATCTACTACCAAATATTATAAAAATTAGCACTTAGCAACTATGCCTATACATATTAATATTACTTCTCATATAGAAGGTTTTTTTTTCATTTTGAATTTTCTAAATATGTGCTGAACGGATCAATTTTGTTTATTCAAATAAAAAGATTTTTATAAATTTGCATATAGAAATTTAAAGATAAAAATGAATTTTTTAAAAAATGTTCAATTTTTTTTTTGAAAATTCCATAGGTATCAAAAATGAATTGACATTATTTTTTTAAATCTGATTTTCATATTCACATTCAGAATTTGATATCTACTCATATGTATGTAAATAATTTTATTTTGTTTAGCTAATAAAAAGATTAGCAAAATTTTTTCCAAACACTCGTATTTAATCAAGAATTCAGATGGCATTCTCTTTCTAACCTCAAATTATTAAGGGAGTTGCTTAAGCTAATTTAAATATCATATTTCATGCTTTTCAACATTTTCTGTTATGATTTTCATGTCCTTATACTCAATTTTTGACATACGCTGAGGCTCGTGAACATAAGAGCAAGTATTTATTAATTATGCATTTTCTTTAATGAGCCTTCTTTAAACCAAACAGGGCACAAATTTGAAAAGCCGTTTCATGAATTGTAACTTCTGAAATTTTTTTAAAGATAAACGAGTCCCACTTCTTGTATTTTTTTTTTTTTAATTTAAAAAATTGTATTAGTGATTTATCGTTATCATGAGCTTTTGAAATTATTTATAATAATTTTTTTTTAAGAAATATAATGGTTACTGGTAAAACATAATTAACAGTTTACATGCAAAAATAAACTTTAAAATTTTCAAATCTATTTTCCACTTATTCTGTTCATGATATCGATACCTTCCCGTAAGAATGTTATTAAGCTAAATTTTTTTTTAATTTTAAGTTAAACGTTTTAAAAGCCTCTTTCTCAATTATGCCTCTTAAAATTTTGAAATGTCGCTTAATACATTCTTACAAAAGGGTACCAATATTATGCAAAGTTCAAAGCGAAGAATATTAGCTTGGACTAAACCACCGGTAGAGTCATTTATTTACCCTAATCTTATTTAATTCAACTATTGGCCTGAAACCGGAAAACAAATATTTTTGCATGTAAATATTTGAGGTGAAAATTATTTTGTTTTTTGAAGAGTGTAAAACGACTATAGGTACAAAGAAATTTTTTTTATTCAACACATTATTTTTTGACATTCCATGGCAGCAATGAAAGCATGTGAGTATTTCACATCAATAATTTTTGGCATGCAAAAAATATTTGCATAGATTTAGATCAAAGCAGAATATATTTTGACAAGATGCCTTACACTCTTGAGAATCAACTACAGGGTGGCGCACCAATTGTGCTTCAATAAGAAATTCAAATAACTTTTTTTTTTAATCGATGTATTTCATTTATTTTTTTTTTATTGGTTAGAAAATTAAATTTTATTTTAAATAGTTAGTTGTTTTTAAAGATTATGGACCGCAAATGACCTCCACGCATATGCGGCACCTGATCAAAAAATTATTCATTGTGGCCTGAAGAGTTGAAGTTGGGATCGCCTCAATTATTTTCGTTATGGACTGCTTTAATTCAGTTAAATTCCTGGGCTCCGTTTTATACACCTCTTGCTTGACATAACCTCATAAAAAGAAGTCTGGTGCAGTCAGGTCAGGTGACCTTGGGGGCCAGCGAAGAGTGGAGTTCCTAGAAATTAATTTGTTTGCGAATTTTTTGTTTAGCTCCGCCATAACTGGTCTGGCTATATGTGCAGTTGCTCCATCTTGCTGAAACCAAACGCTGTTGAATGGTATACGTCTTCGGCGCAGTTCTGGGTAAAAAAAACTCCTTCAACATCTTTAAATAACGGTCCCCATTGACAGTAACGGTTACACCGTTTTCTTCAAAGAAGTACGGCCCGACAATACACCTTGATGAAACTGCGCACCACACAGTGACTCGTTCTGGGTGCAGTTCCGTCTCATGGAGCATTTCTGGATTAGACTCATTCCATATACGGCAATTTTGCTTGTTTACATTGCCGTTAAGATCAAAATGGGCCTCATCAGACATGAACAAACAATTGATCAATGTGTTGTCTTCTTCGGCCATTGATATCATTTTTTGGCAAAATTCCAGGCGAACAGGCAAATCCTGAGGGTTTAACTTGCTAGTAATTTGGACTTTGTACGGAAACAAGTTTAAATCGTCATGAAGTATCCGTTGTAATGACCGTCTACTAACTCCAATTTGCCCCGATAAGTTTCGGTCGAAACGCTCGGATTGGCCCGTATTGCAGATGCTACTGCTGCGATTGTATCCTGAACCCGAACATTGGCATCTCGATGGTACGGCCTTCATGCGATGCTTAAAGATTCGGCAAACATGTTTACAAACCTCATAATGGTCCATCTACTCGGGGGATTACCTCCAAACTCCCGCCTAAATTCCCTTTGGACGGAAATGACGGACTGCAAAGCATGGTACCGTTGCACTATCCAAATTCTTTTCTCCATATCCCAAGCATCCATTTTTATAAATCTAAATAGTAACCTACAAAATAAAAAAAAAAATAAGCCGATTACTCACACAGAAAAAAAGTTATTACGTTTTATTTTTGTAGCACGATTCGTGCGCCACCCTGTATAATGATGACTCAAATGAAAAACTATTTTTTTGTTCTCCAAAAACTCGTTGAAAGCTATTCTGAATAAAAACAGAAAAATTTACCTTATTCACCACCTTTAAAATACATATTGAACCAAATTTTATAATAGTTCACCTTTCTCATCACCTCAATAAGTGAAAATAAATCTTATGCCAAAAAACCTTTCCCACCAAAATTATTCTTTATTCTTCGATCCTTTGTTTGGTAAACAAAAAAAAAATAATCCAATTTTTCCAACGTAATAGGTTTAGGTACCAATATAACATGATCATCTTTCCTCGCAGCTTATCCCTTTCAAAGGTATATTCATTTACAAAATTTTATTCTACCTACATATGGAGACAACGGTATTTGCACGTCTTCTCAAAGTAACCCCAAATGCCTTAGTGCGTAATTGCTCCAATTTTCCAGAAAGTCAAAGTTATTTCCTTAGCCTTGTTTCACTGCAGGTATACAAAAGTTAAAAACAGAAAAAAAAAACAAAGCAGAAAAAAAAGTGCATACTTTAATGGATTCCATTCCGACAAACTTTTGTTCTCATTTCACCATCACAAGAACCCCAACCGACCGACAACACAAAGCATACACTGTGCATGGCCGCCTGCAGCAGCAAAAGCGAGTCGTATATCCGTATCCGTATGTGAACTCAAAGAATCACCTGGCTTGATGGTTGATGGCAACCAAGTGGTAGTATGCAACAGGTGGTGTGGCAGTGGGATAATTGTTCTCCTTTAGGTAGCTTTTTTTTTGTGAGACAGGCGGTATGGCATTGCATTGTATATTTTTTTTTTTCTGTTCGGCCTGAAATTCATTAAATTTGAACTCAGGAAACTCTCATTTCACTTCAGGGCGGGTGGTGCACCCCAGCACACACATGGTGTTCCTCTTGTTGTTGTTGTTGTTGTTGTTTTTTTTCGCGAAACCCAGTGTGTGACTGGAATATCCACTTAATTCAGTCTCCTTCAAGCTGTCCACTGGCTTAACCCATCCAACTGAACGTGCTTAAATGTATTCCATGAAGCGAATTGCAATTCCATGGGATTTGTTAAATATTTATTTTTTTTTCATCCTGCGGTGTGTGGTAAGTGTTGCCTTAAGGTTGCCAAGGCATTGACTTAGAATGAGATAAAAGATCAAAGAATACCACCTTCTTCCGGTAAAGTAAAAACTACAATCAAAAAATAATTCCCAAATTGTATCTTTATTGTTCCGACGAATTTCCCCGAAAAAAGAAGAAGATGAAAAATGTGTGAAATTCCTCCATAAAAAAAATTATACTTTTCTTAACTTGAATCATTTTTTTTTCATTTTTTATAGGAAAATATGATATAAGAAAAAAAATTATAAAAAAAGCATCGTCCAAAAAAATAAAAAAAAATAAAGTGTCTTCTTAATTTATGTGATGGAATTGCCGACTGTGATTTATAATAATTAAAAAAAAAAAAGTTAAAGGTACAAAGTTACAACAAAAAAAAATAAAAAACTGTCAAAAAAGTAATAAATTCGTGTGGCTTGTACCTATCTACGATCATTTTTTTTTTTTATCTGAGAATTCGTGTGAAATCAGAGCATCATCTGATTCTCCACATCATCACCATTTAAGTATATCGTCAACACACGTCACCTGTGAGAGTATACCTTTATATAAAAAAAAAACAAACACAGAAGCCGTCCGAATGGCTATGGAACCGAGAATAATATTTCTTAAACCAAAAAATACATTTTCGAAATTTTTCGATGGAATGGATGAAACAGGTAAAATTATAATTAAAAAAAAATTGACTTTTTATTAAGAAATACAAGTTGGAAAAATATAATTAGTTTTGTATGCACTTTATTATAATTTTATTTTTTTGTTTATTTCTTTTTGTTTGAGAAATTTGAATTGTGTATAAAATAATAGTTTTGTTTAACAATGGAAGATGGTTATTAATTAAGTTTAAGCCGTGACAAAGACACTCTTGATGAATATTGCGAAAAATTTTTTTCATAAATTCGATAAATTTATTATGAAGTGCATTATTGTCAATATAATGCGTGATGAAGAAATTTGATATCAAATATGCATTTTTGCGATTAGTGTTACTTAAGATGGTAACAATTTTAAGTTAATTTAGTGTCAACATACGCTTATTAGATCTTATGATTTCGTATAATAACAATGAGTTGAAATGTTGATATAATCATAATCGAATATTATTTCACGGATTATAATCTTTTGTTTAAACTCTTTGAATAGTTTAGACTTAAATAAAAATTCATCTTTTATCTAAATAGGTATAGTTGATAACAATGGTGTAAAGCTGTAGCAATAGCTCCAATCACTATAAAAGTTTAATACACAAAAAACAAATATACGTACAGCGTTTAAATGAGAAGCTATAGTTAACTACTAAAGTGCCTTTCGCATGAGCCACGAACTGCGAATAAATTTGTTTAGGCAATTCCAAGAGTAAATATCAACAAATTCTTGTTTTTACTTTTCAAAAAAACTGAATAAAAAAAATTAGTTTAAATTATTGAACTAAGCATTTTCATATTTTCTACACGACCAACGAGATATTTTCTGTGAACTGCCAAACACTAATTCGCAATTCACAACAACAGGACGCATTCCAAAAATCTGCGAATTAAAAAATTAGCTCGAATTTAACGTCAATTTTTTTGAGCACCCATTTACTGGTTTATTTTTCATAACAATTCGCGTCTGTCTGCGACCAATCATGTTAAAGAAATTTCAAAACTCGCGACCATTCGCATTTCGCATGTGAAAGCCACTTAAGTTGTTAAATTCTATATAATGTAGCTAGATTTAATACAGATTTTACAACAATATTCTATTCTATTCCATTACGTTTTTCCACGCAGTTCAAGACTTTAAAATTTTTTTGTCATAATTTTCTGGAAATTAAAAATTAATGCAAATCAAATTCTCCTATAAATTTAAGTCGCATACACAAAGCCAGGAGTTAGGTTCAAAATCTCGTAAATTAAAATCTCACATTCGAAATTTCACATAACAGATTACATAAATGCCGCTTTATATATAATCTCGCAATATTAAAATCCCGCTTTTCATAATTTTGTAACAACGAAATTCCGCGAACTAAAACCTCGCAAATTAAAATCTCGCAAGTTTTTACAACAAATACATTTTCTTAATCAAAGCCTCGCTAATTTGAATCTCTTGTGAAAGTTTATTTTCCAATTGTTCTCAAGAGAGCATTGAAATTGTTTATCCAGTTATAATGTTTAAATTGCACGGATCGTATTTCGCTTTGAATTTGAAAATATTTTTAGTTTCAAAAATAAATTCCTGGAAAATATTTTACATAAAAGCATCGCAAAAAACATTTCGCTTGCTTAAAAATAAAATTTAAAAAAATAAATTTTTTATTTTTGGAAGGTAAATTAATAACTTCCTAAATTAAAAAAAAATAATTTTTTCTTGAACCAAAAATAACGGTACCTACCATACAATTTTTTCTTAGCAATTTTACATAATCGTTTCTCCAAAACAGCTAGACAATTTAAAAAAAAACAAAATCAATAAATTACTCTTTAAAGGCTTCCTTTGGGTGGAAAACCATTTTCCAAAAAATGGTTATTAATGTACCTCCCAAAGAACCAATTTTTAATTTTTTGATTTTCTTCAGAACAGTATGACTCATTTAAATATTTTTTTATATAAAAGCTTCCAAAGACTATAAATATTTTTGTGTACTAGAATTAAAAAAAATAAAAAATATGTTTTGAATTTTTAAGAAATGTTTCAAATTTTTTTTGAAAATCAAATATTTCGAAATCGAGAGATCGATTTTCTTGAAACTATCGATGCTTCAGAGTTTTTTAGTACCTACTCTCTACAATAATTTTAGAAAAAAAGTTACATATATGCAAAAATTAAGGTACCTATATAAATGTTAAAAACCCGGAAAGGAAAATATTTTTTTCTCAAAAACGACTCCCACGATATTGATTAAACTTTTTCCATATACTAAAATTAATACGATCTACAACAAAAAATTTTACAATTTTGCACTTAAGAACTATTAATATTTAGTAGGTACCTGTCATAGAACGTGATTTTGAGTTTTCTTCTTTGATAATTTTTCTTACATACAAATTTCAAATTATATTTAATAATATTACATATCAAAATTTTCAAAAAAAAAAGTTTCAAATTTTTTTTTTTGAAAATTCGATATCTCAAAAACGGATTGATAATTTTTTTTCAAATTTTATTTTAAATACCGAAGTTTTTTTTAGCTAATTTAAACAACGTATTTCATGCTTTTAAACATTTTTCACTCATAATTTGTCTTAACATATAAGTTTCACCTTGGGACCCAACCGTGCATTTTATTTATTTTTCTTGTGAAAATTTTTTAATTGTAAAAAAATAATAGTTGTAAAATTGAATCAAAATTTTTCGTTCTCGAGTTTTCATTTTCTTCAAGTTTTTTATTTTTCAGAGCGAAACCCAGAGCGATACGTTGCTGTGAGATTTGAATTTGCGAAATATTGATTTTTGAGATTTTAGTTTGCGAGATTTTGGTTAAAATTTCCGTGATTTTTCTGTACGTGATATAAATGCCACATTGATGGTAGTGAGATATTGTGATTTCAAAATTATGACAAAGAAGATTTTCAATTTCTTTTTTCGAGATTTAAAAAAAAAAATGCGCGATTTTTGTATTCAAGATTTTGGATTGTCGGATATCATACCACTCCCGGAGAAAAGATTTCGAAAACTTCTTTTTCTTCAAAACACTAATAAAGGTTCTTGGGTATTAAGAAAATTTAATTTTTTTTATTAAAAAATATTGCTTAGGGCAGTGTTTTTCAAACTTACGCGACCGAGTACGCGACCGCGTAAAAGTAAAAACATTCTGGCGAACCCGCACATTCAAAATCCTTTTTTAGTTAAAAAGCGACAAACACTCACAAAATTATTCAAATATTAAATTAAAATAAAAATTTTTAAAGCATAAGTTTTTAATTAATGAAAGAAAACTTAAAATTTATAAACTTAGTGCTTTCTATTTTATTAATTTTTGTTTAAGTTCATTTTTTTACAAAATGTAAAAAAAAAACACTTTAATTTTATTCAATTTAACGTTTTCTTTCGTAAACAATAGTTATAGTAAAAAAAAATTTTGATCCTGAATAATTTTAGTTGTGACCGTACACTTAACCCCGCGCTCATAACCAGACACATTTTAGGGGATGCCACTAATTCGCCATGAAGTTTTCTTGTTTTGTGAAAAATATAAAAAATATTAATTTTCATTTTTTTGAAATCTTAACCTTTTTTAAGGTTGAATAATTACTAATTATACAATTAAGTTTTGTGTTCATCCTGTCGAGAAATATCTTAACGAGTGGCCGTAAAATAGATAAGTTACTCAACAGGCCATGCAGCCTTGCACATCCAGTACAAGTTGAAGAGGCGAAAGCAAAGGAAAACTTCAAAAAAAAAGAAATGGGATTTTATGACGAAAATTATCGCAAGTATTTACGGTTTTTAAGTTTTGAATAACAAGCCTCAGTCTATAGGATTTAAAAACGTTGTTTTTTAATCCAACTTATCTTGCGACCGCGACCCCTCAGTTTGAAAAACACTGGCTTAGGGTAAAGTTGGATAATTTATGACACCATGATTGGTATTTCGATCCAAAATGTTAAAATTGAAATTGACAGCACAACTTTCATTTTTAAATTATGAACAAAATTCGTTGTCTTCAAGAAAAATTTTGAATATGGATCAATTTCTATTTAAAAATAATTTTTATAAAATTTTAAAAATATTTTTTTAATTAACATTTTTTTTCTGTGTTTTTTTTAATATAGAAATAAACAATTGAATTTCCAATAAAATTACCGACCCAATTTTGAAAGATAAAATTTTGAAGGAACTTTTTTGAATTTTTCTTAAAAATTCACAAAGGATTTTTTAAAATATTTCTTAAAACTAAAAAAATACTCTATTTATTATTAGTTTTTATAAATGTGTGTATAAGAAATATGTTCCCGTTATTTTGAAATGTGTACGAAAAACTTTAATCACCAAAGTTTAAAAAAAAGTCGACTGGGTCGTTTTCGAAAAATAAATTGAGTTTTCAAACAATTTCAAATATCCAAAAAACACTTTTTTGGAAATTTTTCTATTTGAATTGTTATTTGGAGCTTCTACGTTAAAAGAATGGATTTAAGGGATTTTCAAAAAATGTTTATCCTTGAAAAAAGTCTTTACTAAATGTTATATATTGAATTTTTCTAGAAAAGGTCTACTAAAAAGATCGTTTGGCAGGTATACCGTTATTTTTTGTTCTTAAAAAAAAATGGGTGGGGAGGTTTAACCAAAAACCATTACGTAGCTACCAAGTTTGAAGAAAAAAATCGATGCAACCATTAAGGCTGTAGCCGAAAAGACATATAGAAGTGTGAGATCAATTTTTTCGCCTTCCCTTTTATCATAATGATATAAGTCTGATCAAAATGCATAACTTGCAAGTAAAAACAACAAGAACTTTCATCTTTCTTTGTTCAATATTTGTTTATGCTTTTTAAAATACCAAATTAAATAAATAAAAACCATTGATGAGTTGTTTATTATATTCACTTTTTCATTAACTTAAAAGCTCTTTTCAAATTTAAGAATTCATTTAAAGTATTTTCGCGGGTATAAGAAATTTTTTGTATTAATTTTAATTCATTTAAAAACGTTTTATTTATGCAAAGCAAATCGTAAGGTTTGCTATTATTCATAATTAATATTTTAATTTATTATTATTTCTTTTCGTTTACGCAGTGATTTTGCCATTTCAATCCTGCTTTCGATTTCTATTAAAGTTTCTCTTTCCATATTTAGCTTCATCGTTTAAAATTCTAAATCTCTTGTCCATTAGTAATCTAATTTGATAAAGATTATGCAACTACTCTTATTCATATGTTTTTTTTATTAATATTTTTTCCCTTAGGTATCTATAATAGCTGTTTTTTTTTTCATCTAATTTTTGTTGAAGCTTCTCGCTAAACCTGGATTTACATGACTTAAAATTTGGTGGGTAGAAAACCTGATAAGGATGATGTGCTTTTTTTGTTAGTTCTTTGACAAGAAACTACTGGAATATTGCCAGGTTATCAGTCGTGAAAAATTGGTTACACGACTGTAATTGCTGCATTCTGGTAGTTTTTTGTCAAACAACTGTCAAAAAAATAGGCAAATTCGTTGTTATCAGTTCGCTACCAATTTCTCAGTCCTGTTGTAAATAAAGATTTTGGCAAGAAGCTTCAACAAAAATTAAATCGAAACAAACGAGCTATAGAATAAGCTACCTCCATAATTTGAAGTTTCCAAATATATCTGAAGCTTATGGAAGTTGTCCTCCAGTTCTGACCCGTTTTTAAATTTCAACTTTTAGGTCTCTATCTAACTCATCAAAAAATTAGTTTTTAGTCAATTAAAAAATGTGTATACCTACCGAACAGGCACAGAAACTGTTTTAAATCAAAATTTTGACAACAAAATTTAAACCAACTCAAAATGAGGCAAGCAAAAATTATAAAACCCATTTACCATCACAGAAGAAATTAATGAAAAAAAAAAACTAATAAAGTTCCAAAAATATCAAAAGATTTTGAATAAAAATTCATAAAATCATTAATCCCCTTAAAAAAAAGTAAATTTTAGATTTTAACAGTTTGCTTCAGAAAAACCAAAGACTGCCTAATATTTCCACATCTCATTTCAGTTTGAATATTAAAATATTTTATAAAAATATTTATGTTCGATATGTGGTCATAATTTTATCATACAAGGTGTGACAGAATAATTGCAAAAAAAAAAAGACCAAAATACCATTTCATTTCTTATATGACACACGCCGCATATATTTATCGGACAAGTTAGTATCATTTCAATTTGTAACCACTTAAGCGCATTTATTTTGTCTCTAACTACATTGTTCAATCAATCACCACCCACTTCCTGTCCCGTTTGTAATAGCTGGCAATGGTGGTGAATTTTGCCCCATATAGGTCGATATGTGTTATTCTGCGCAATATTTCCTAACATAAGGTTGATTTGGGTGGAGCAGATCAGCAGCAGTATAGAGCACTTTTGCCTACACTCTATTCCATCACATGATGTTGATAATATCGGCCAGCCATATTCATACAGCATATGGCACACACGAGAGTAGCTATTCCGTTTTTATTGTATAATTGTTAAATGTGCAAACAAATTGCTTAACATTAATGTTGTTTTTGTTTAGAGAACAACAAAACTATATAGAAGTGATTCACCGCACATTCACAGAAAATGTGTGCCATACAACCGCTGCTGATCGCACCGCATCTGACTCTGGACTTTTGACCCCAAGAATGTGTTGGTATTAAATCGTCATCTGCTCAATTGACACTTTTTGCACAATTCAAAGCTCATTGCATAGATTAAATAAATAAACAAAAAAACTGACTCATTTGCAATGTGCGACTCGGAAGTGGTGATCTTTTTCTAAGAAAAAAAAAAATTGGATGACAAACTTTTGTTCAAATGACGTGACAATGACTACAACGACACGGCAAACGCGTGGCTTGCAACGTCTGATGTATGGTATTTAAAAAATAAAAACAAAATACCAGTCGTGCTCCCTCGTGTGATTGTTTGACCACAAATCCCTTCTCACTTCTTGTATCGTGTATATTGTACAAAGCCAGCATCAGGCGAATTAAATTGTTAAAATTCATTATAATGACAACTACAGAGCGGGCATGCTGTACAACTTACAAGCTTACAACTCACTATTCCATATATAAAACAGCGATATTACATCGCGCGCTGATTAATCTCTTGTTGTAGTGTTGATTTTTTGGAATTTGCGAGTCTTGGGTGTCCGACTTAAAACTGTAGCTCTCTCGTAAATTTCTTCCGAGGTTTGTAAATATAGTAATTGGTGATTGTGAGTGGGCTTTATGGGTACCTACCTACTATATACAGTCTCAACTCAATTGTCTGGTTATTTATTTGCAACAAAAATCAGGGCAATTTGGTAAATTTTTAAGTAGGATTTGAGCAATTTGGTGCGAGGTCTTATTTGTGATTTGATTATTATATACGTAGTTTGATTGTGCCAAATTCCAAAATGTATTTCAAAATTTTGTGGATACAAAATTTTCCGCATGGTCATACATAACGAAATTACTGACTTTTTGACAACTGAGATTATAATACTTAAACGAATCCAACGGCGTATACAAGGGGGGGTCACGGGGTCATGACCCCCTCCGAGAACTCAAAAGATATACGCAAAAAATAATAAGAAAAGCAAAAATATTTGCAATCTTTAAAAAAAATTTCAAAAAAATTATTTTTTTTATAGCTTTGGAATAGGCTACCTACTCAATATTGGTAAAGTTTATTTACCTTCTCCTATCAACATTTACAAGCCATTGCCCGAATAATACTATTGGGGTTTTATTGTGGAAATGAAACAATTTTTTTTTTGGTTAAGATTTATCAAATAGACGATTTTAACCACTTGCATTCAGAACATTTTAGCATTGATGTATTTTTTGATTCAAAATCAATTTGGTAGATCTACGTTTTTGGCAGATATACACTCTTTAATTCTCAAAGTATTTTCAATATTGTTTTTGATCGATTTAACTTACTTATTTTGTGAGAATTTTGTTCAAAATATCAAGGAAATCATCTTCCATAAAAAAAAATAAATGAATGAATGGATAAAAAAAACTAACAGACGATATTATACGAATATTACAATGAAAAACAAAAATTTTACTTTAAACCGTATTTCATACACCAGGGCCGTTCCGACTCAAACCCAGTACCAACATGTTTCAGTATAGGTTACGTACGAATTACCAGCAAAAAAGGCGATTTAACTAGTTGAAATGCCGGCTTATATCGACTTTTTTGCATGAAAGAATACCTATTTTGGTTACTAATTCATAAAATTTTTAGCTTCGAACTCAGACAAAAAGTCAGCAGCCTAAAAAGAAAGTCGAGAAAATGATCGACTTTTATCGAATTTTCGATATCTCTTCCCAATATTTAGTACATAGAAGAAAAGTTGATATAAATTGATTTTTTAACTTGTCGACATTTTTATTTTTAGTTCGATATTTTTTCTATCGTTAATTTCATTCCAAAGCAACTTAACCTAAAATACATGACTTTGCTTGGAATGTTTGAATGAAATCAACAAAAACTCTAATCATACATTCTTGTCTGATTTTTAAACACGAATTTAACAGTTACTATTCATTTTGGATTATATTTAAAATACATTTTCTTTTGATCGTATCGATCGTATATTCGATTGATAACAATCCAACGCAAGTTAAGCGTGCTTTTAAACATTATTTTCTAAAGAATGAATTTGATCACAATATCGGTCAGTCAAAGGCAATTTGTTTGTGAAATGATTGTCGTTTTTTTGACGCAGATAGCGTCATGACAAATAATATGTAACCGTCCTGTTTGTTGAAAATTTGTTTTCATCAACGCCAGTCAATTTACTTGCTAAAGCTTTTGACGTTTACAAACATGCTCTCTGCCTTTTCAATAATCATCAACTCGATTTTTGTACTGCTCAGTTGCACCGTAGATGATGTATTCAAATTCGTGATTTCAGCGAACTTGACTATTGAACACAATACTAACGCAGTAAAATATATACTTGCATTTTTTAGGAGAATACTTTTGCAGTTTTCGTTATCAAATATTCCGCAAACACATTTCATGGTACCATTCATGGAACGTGGCGAGCCATTCGCAGTACGGCATGGCCCCCTTTATAGGAAGGCACCTGGGGCATTTGCTCCAGTGCCCCACCCTTAGACACAGCCCTGTCATTCACCCTAAAAACATTTTTTGATTGAGACCTGATCTGCGGCCAATATTTCACATGTTCATTTTCAGGCTTCAGTAAAAACAAATTGTGGAAGGTAAGAATTTTTGTCTCCAATAAAAGAGTGGTTCTAACTACCACAATTTTTGATTGATAAATGAGAAAATTATCCCCTCATTACTATCCCCTTATCAGGTTAAAAAAAAAAATGAAAGCAAACTGTCTTCAAACGAAAGATATTAAGAAAAATATTAAAAAATATTAATATTAAGTAAAATATTAAGATTAACATCTCCAAAACCAACATATTTTTTAGCATGCACAAAAAGTCCATACGAAATATTTTTGGTACACAACCTCAAGATCATATTAAAATTCGGGAGTGTTGTTTCCCAAACTCAGCTCTCAAAATTTGTGTTTTACACAGAAGATAATAAAGGTATTCATGCAACGTCGTAAGTTTACAAATTGTGTAATAAGTTTGCATGAACGACCTTTGTTATACATTTGATTAAATGCTAGGTAATTCAATCAGAGTAAGAGTAACAATGACGTTTGGATAAGTTTAAACAGTTTGGTTAATTTTACGAACAAAATCCCTTGATAACTTTAACAAAATTGTGTGAATCATTTCCCATACAAAATTTGACAGTTCATTAACCAAAAGATAAATTTAATTAATTTGTAAGCTTATCTACGGTTTTACGAAGTTGCATGAAAACCCTTAATATAAAAATGTTTAAGCTTTGTCAGCAAATAATAATACAGTAGACGCTCGATTTAGTAAATCTAAAAAAAATTTAAATTTTAAAATTTTAAAACTCTTTAAAGTTAAAAAAAAAAAAATGGTAACATTTGTGGGAACAGCAGAAATTAAAAAAAAAAAAGTACAAAAAGCGAAAAAAATGGAAGCCGTGGATCAGTCTTTTAATTAATAAATTTATAAGAACTGAATTGGGTTTTTTTTGGTATGACCCCCCCCAAGAAATGGAGCTGTATACGCCGCTGAACGAATCGTCATAAATAATTCTTACTACCTTAGACCCTTCACGTAATTTAGGGGTACGAAGAAAGATAAAGGAACTAAGTGGTCCTTATAAATCCATCAGATATTTTTTTGATAAGCTAATGGGTAAATATGACAGGCAACCCCAAAAGTCAACCGATGATTGCATGGATATTAGGTAAACTTTGTTTCCAGTTAATACTCGTATACCTATCATATGGTCTTATTATTTATTTTTTCTTATTAAAGACAATATTTTTTCGAAGGCACAAAATTCCCAATTGTTGTGAAAAAAATAAGTTAATATCACCAAAGCAGGTACATAATTCTTCAAATAGGCTTAAGTAAGGGATTTTCCAATAGGCTATTTGTCGATGTTGATAGTCTATGTTGGCCATGTTGTTTTGGTAAAGTCTGTCAAATATGTTGTTTATTATTCTGTTTCTATTGCCAAATATCATCATTTTTATTCAATTTCAAAATAACTTGGTAATGAATTTATAAATATGGGTGTATATATTTTTCTTTATACTAATTCTTTATTTTAGGATTTTTGTAGGTGAACCTTCTTAAAACGTACCAAAGAAGGAAGTTGATTAAGGTATGCCAGATGCTGAATTTCACTCTCAAAAAGCGTAAACTTATTTGAGAAAAAAAGTTGTGTGAGCAGATCTCAAGAAAAAAACTCCAAAATCTGAACACTAACACTATCATGCTCAAAGCTAATGGCAGCGGTCAGCTATCCGATAGTAACTCCTGTCGGTTTTTACCAAAAGTTCTTTTAAAAAGACACTCACCTAGATACGAGTTTTTAGAATCAAAAGCAAATATGTATTAATTTGATTATTAATTTAGAAAACTTAAATACACTGCCAAACGATACTGTTGAACCCTTATTTTGTTTTATTTTATTTCATTTTATTTTAGTTTATTCTATTTTTTTAATTTTATTTTATCTTATTTTGTTTTATTTTATTTTATTTTATTTTATTTTATTTTATTTTATTTTATTTTATTTTATTTTATTTTATTTTATTTTAGTTTATTTTATTTTATTTTATTTTATTTTATTTTATTTTATTTTATTTTATTTTATTTTATTTTATTTTATCTTATTTTATTTTATTTTATTTTATTTTATTTTATTTTATTTTATTTTATTTTATTTTATTTTATTTTATTTTATTTTATTTTATTTTATTTTATTTTATTTTATTTTATTTTATTTTATTTTGTATTGTTTTATTTTATTTTATTTTATTTTATTTTATTTTATTTTATTTTATTTTATTTTATTTTATTTTATTTTATTTTATTTTATTTTATTTTATTTTATTTTATATTGTTTTATTTTATTTTATTTTATTTTATTTTATTTTATTTTATTTTATTTTATTTTATTTTATTTTATTTTATTTTATTTTATTTTATTTTATTTTATTTTATTTTATTTTATTTTATTTTATTTTATTTTATTTTATTTTATTTTATTTTATTTTATTTTATTTTATTTTATTTTATTTTATTTTATTTTATTTTATTTTATATTGTTTTGTTTTATTTTATTTTATTTTATTTTATTTTATTTTATTTTATTTTATTTCATTTTATTTGATTTTGTTTTATTTTATCTTGTTTTATTTTATTTTACTTTATTTTATTTTATTTTATTTTATTTTATTTTATTTTATTTTATTTTATTTTATTTTATTTTATTTTATTTTATTTTATTTTATTTTATTTTATTTTAATTTAATTTATTTTATTTCGTTTTTTATTTTGTATTTCTTCGATTTTTTGTATTATTGTATTCTATTTTTTTTTTAATTTTATTTTATTTTACATATTTACTATTTAATTTAATTTTATTGATTGTGCTTGCTTTCTTTGTTTTTATTATAGAATTAAAAGTCATTGTTTAATGGCGAATGTAAGATGAATGGATGGATGATTGATTTGATGACATTTTGTTAACCTTTCAGAATTTGACTTTTATACAACATTAACATGTCCTGTTTTTCTATTTTCTCAGTTAAAAGCTCAACGAACGTTACTTTCAATACTCTTCAATCAATTATGAAAATAAAAAAAATTAAACTAAAACTTTTTTATATAAAAAAAAAAATCGTTGCACATTTTCCATTGATTTTGTAAATCCATACCTCTTTTACCTTGCCAGCCAATTATAACTTCCGAAGAAGATTAAACGAAATTAAGTCAGTTATAGAAAATATTTTCTGTTCTACTACAATTATTTCATTTTGCTTTCTACATTTTTTATCATCATCATCATTTTCTTTTTATAGTAAAATTTTTTCCTGCCAATTAAGAAAAGTTTTTCCCACGTAATTCATGTAACTCTTCCAATTTTCGAAGTAAACTTTTTTTTATCTTTTTAATTGTTTACAAGTTCTTTTTCTTTTCTATCCTTTTAACTTGATCTGAGCTGATGTTTTCAATTTTATTTCGCGAGAATAATAAAAATAAAGAACACATCAGAGTAAAATAAAATTCCTCTTGCCACTATATTCGAGAACTGAAAGAAAAAAATGTCTAAAGATGTTTTACTTATTATTTAAATATTTTGGGAGATTTTTAAATAATTGAAAATATGTATGAGTTTGAGAAATTAATTAATGTTAACCTGAGTCAGAAAATCACAGCAGCTCTCGTAGGTACTCAGTTTCACAAAATAAGCCTTTAAAGACTTTTAACTACGAAAGTAAAATAAACAAGTTGTGTCAGTAATTTTAAAAGCCTAGTTTTTCTAGTATTTTATGAAAGAAATTGGTTACTAAAAATAAAAAGAAATTTGTGACGCTTTGTGTAGATCTTCAATTTTCTGCAAATCTCTTGAAAATTGTTGACATGTTCCAAAACTATCACGTTGACAGTTTTATACTATTTTTAGGCTCTCTTCATCATTATTTTGATATTATTTTGTAAGTAAGATTATTTTAAACATTTTCTAAAATTTGTTTACATGATTGTTGAAACTTACACAAGTTTTTGTCATTATTGTTGGTATTACATATTTTTTACTTTTTTCAAAATACTCTCAATGATGTATTGTTGGGATTTTCTACACACTTTTGACTTTGAATCCTTTTTGTAACTACCTATAAATTTAGATTTTAGTAAATTTTTTTTTAAGAAAATAACCTTAAGCAATATTGACATTTTCTACGGATTTTGACACTATGTTAATCAATTTTGCACCTTCTCTTCCAATGGTTTTCTGCTTGCTTGTTGATTTTCTTACAAATTATCTTCATCATTGTTGACATGACATTTTTTTTTTAAATATATTTTTTAACACTTTAAAAGAAATGATCTACCTTATTTTTACACATTTTTGACATTGTTTTTCTTTTTTTGAAATTTTGTACAAATTGACATTTTTGACATGGTATATTTTATATAATTTATAGCATTTTCTACAAAATGATATTTTTCATTATTTTTGACATTTTATAAAGTATTTTATTTTACATTTTCTACAAATTATCTTCATTATTAAATTATAATTTTTTAAACTCCTTTAAAAGGTCTCAATATCAGGGTTGACATTTTCTTCAATTTTTTGGCATAGTTAAAATCTTATCTTTTTCAATTATTTACCAATTTTCAAGATGATTATTGACACTATTCACAAGTTAGCTTTGACATTTTTGACATGATATTTTTTAAGGTATTTTACTGTTTTAATCATTTTGGCAAATTTTGACGAATTTTCGGTGTGATTGGAACAACTTTGAACAAAATTATCTTCAAAAAATCAATCAACATGATTATAGACATCTTCTACTCTGTTTACTTTGTTTAGGAAATTTTTGACCTAATGTATTTCATATTGCAGATACTATAGTTATTATTTTTAATTATTTTATTTTATTTTGTTTTATTTTATTTTATTTTATTTTATTTTATTTTATTTTATTTTATTTTATTTTATTTTTTTTTATTTTATTTTATTTTATTTTATTTTATTTTATTTTATTTTATTTTATTTTTGTGAAAATATTATTATTCAAAATTGTTTAATACTAAAAATGAAATTAAATCTAGTCTAATCTAATCTAGATAAAAAATTGGCATAAATTATTCTTCATCTACATAATTTTTACATTTTCCACAAATTTCTTACATAATTTTTTAAATTTTTTACTCTTTCCCCAAAATGCTTGAAAGGTTTTTACACATCCTTGAATTTTAACATAGATTTTGGAATAATATCTACTCGTCTTATTTTGATGCACACAGGAAAGTTCACTTATTTTTATGTAGAAATAAACATTTTTATTTATTTTTAACGAAATGATAGTTAGTTCAACTTTAATTATTTCTTAAAACACATAACTTGCCCTTAAACTATTTGTACCTTCATTGAAAAATCAAACAAGAAATTATTGAACTTTTGAAAGAGGTTGAGGTGAATGGTTGGCTACTGAATCCAAACACCAGAAAGCAATCAAACAATTTGCAATTAAAATGTAAAAAAAAATAAGAAGTTTATGTAATCAGAGAGCTTTTTCCAATTATTTTTAATTTTTTTTTTTTATTTTTTATCAATAGAGGTTAAGTATCAATAGTTATGGTCAATTCATATATGATTTTTCTTATTTTGCGTTCTCGAAATTTTAAAGTGAAAAAAAAATAATGAACAGTGAGATAGGTACTGCATAATATTTCAACCAACAACATAACAACAAAAATCCCACAACATAAACTGCTCGAGATAATGATTGATGTTTATTGTTTATGGTGTATGATTGTTGCTGCTTCTAAACAGAGCCATATTTGCACCTTCTCATGTGAAAACATGCGGAAATAAGATTTGTTTTTTTTTGTTGTTGTTATTGCTCTTTCATTAAGAAAGAAATATTAATTGAAGAAGAGAAAAAGTAATAATAAGATGTTGAGGTTTTGTTTCAAGATAGATTTTGTGTATCTTAATTTTGACGCGCAAATGATGTCGAGGTCTTAAAGATACATTTGCGTATCTTCATAGTGGTATGTATAGGTATCTCATTATTTTTGTGCTACGCTTATGAAGGTACTTTCATTGTAGGTATATAGTTATATAGGTATCATGAGAAGTATGTGAAGTCAAATGTAATAATGAGGTTGATTAGATCATATCTTATATTTCCTTTTGGCTTATTGTATTTATTCAACATTATAAGTGGTATTTTTTTTAAGTGTGATAAACAAAAGACGTTATAACTATTATGTAGTTACAGGTAATTTTTTTGTTTGTTAAATTGAAGAGTTAGTCACATTTTCAAGTCATTATCTTATAGTGTTTTTTTTTATACTGAAGGCAGTTTTAAATGTTTTGTTATTAATTATGAAGTGCAATTTAATACCAGAGTAAGTTCGTTAACAAAACTACCTATACCTACATATACTGAGTCTGAGTATCTGCGGGATATTGAATAACATCACTAAACTGATATAAGTGAATTGTGTTTTCATCCACTTGTCGCTTGTCGACCTTGATTTTGTTGATAAGAAATTGTAAATATTTATGTATGTCATACAAAATCAATTTAATTCTTGGTAAAATCTTTTAAAACGCATCAGTATTGTAAAATAGCAGGATGTGGTTATTTTACTTTTTTTGTTTCGATAATCAAAATTGAAAAATATTCGATTCCAAATATTCAATTCAATTTAGGCTTATTATTTCGTTTTTTTTTTTGGGAGAGGAAAGTTCAAGGCCAAGACCCACACCTCACAATTTGCTCAATTTATTGTTTGTTTCCGGATGAGAACTCAATGAAGTAATAGTTCTTACAAATATGGAAAAAAAAAAACTGAAGCTATAGACAACAAAAAACTGTTTCCCATAATTGGGCCTTCGCCAAAATAATTTAAATGATGAAGGCGAATCTTATGACTTGGTGTGTTAAAAATTTTGTTAGTAATTTTTTTTCTCAAAATAAACATACAAAAAAGTTGAATGAAGTTTATATATTTTTTTTTTTAGAAAGTGGTTGTTCAATCTCCAATTTGGAGATTTTTCCTCATTGACAAACCAAGAACAACATTATAGCTCAAAAATTCTTATAACCACCACAATTTATCTCTAATCAGTTTTATATAAATGAAAAGAGTTCGTTTCGCAATTTTAAACTTGTTTTTTTATTGCTTGCTCTTAGTCAATTTACATTTTGCTTTGTTGGATTTCATTGTTGACTTTTCATTTATTTGGGTGTTTTTTGTTAGGAAGACAAATTTTATTTCATTTTCTAATTAGTAGAAACTTTTTAACTTCATTTCGTCTTTGATTGTTGGTTCTTGAATCTTCGCACCTTGAATATGAGATATTCACAAAAAATGTAGATTAAGTCCGAATGATTCCGATAAATGGTCAGCCTAATTTAGTAATTAGTCAGCCATCGGATTTTTATGATATTTTAAAGTTTTTGTTCTTCCTAGGTCATGAAAGATTTTTGGCACTTCATTTGTGGGATATTTTAAAAAAATTTATATTATTTGAAAAGTCATTCGATCACCAATAACTACTAGCTGGTTTCAGTTATTGGTCAACTGTAAATATTGTTTATGAATGTCTACAAAAAAATTCACAGTAAAATTAATATGCCTATAGAAAATGTTGTTTGAAATTCATAAAAAAATCTATTGCTGACCAAACTAACTGAAAAAAAAGCTTATTATTTATTACTATCTAGTAATCTTACGGACGATATAAATTTTCTTGCGAATATCCCGAAAATTAGTTGTAATAAATAATAAGTTTTTTTTATTTAGTTTACCTGTTTTTGACCAGATAAGACGACATATACGAGGGCGGGTCAATAAGTCCGACTTTTGGAATAAAACAAAGATTTTTTGATAAAAAAAATAATTTTATTTTTCAACGTAGTCTCCCTTGAGCTCTATACACTTTGTCCAACGCTTCTCCAATTTTTGTATCCCTTCAAAAAAAAAATGATTTGTCGAGGTCCTCAAAATAAGCCTTTGTTTGCGAGATGACTTCATCATTGGAGTCAAATCTTTTTCCACCAAGCCATTTCTTCAGGTTTGGGAACAAGAAGTAGTCGCTCGGAGCCAAATCTGGAGAATAGGGTGGATGAGGGAGCAATTCATAGCCCAATTCATGGATTTTTGCCATGGCAACTGCACATGTGTGCACCCTTGCATTGTCTTGGTGGAAAAGAACTTTTTTCTTGGCCAAATGAGGTCGGTTTTTTTTTTTAAATCGTCATTGAATCGGTCCAATAAGTTGGCATAATATTCCCCATTGATTGTTCTTCCCTTTTGAAGCTAGTCAATGTGGATTATCCCGCGTGCATCCCAAAAAACAGTCGCCATAACTTTATTGGCTGACAAACCCACCTTGGCCTTCTTTGGACCCGATTCACCCTTAGAAACCCACTGTTTTGACTGTTGTTTGGTCTCTGGTGTGTTGTGATGGATCCATGTTTCGTCCACGGTTACAAAACGGCGCAAAAACTCCTCCATATTGCGATTAAGCAACGCCAAACCTTCCTGTGAAGTTGTTACACGATTGCGTTTGTGGTCGACTGTGAGCAAACGCGGCACCCATCTTGCGGAAAGCTTTCTCATGCCCAAGTGATCATTCAAAATTGAAACCACTGAGCCATGTGAGATCCCTACGGCTTCCACAATCTCTCGCACTTTCAATCTTCGGTCGGCCAACACCATATCGTGAATTTTTTGATTGTTTCGGGTGTAGAGACCTCAACTGGGCGTCCAGGATGTTCGGCATCTTCAGTGCTTGTACGGCCACAACGAAATTCAGTAAACCACTTTTTTACCATTGAAATCGATGGCGCAGAGTCCCCATAGTATTTATCAAGCCTAGCCTTCGTCTCGGTAATGGTTTTTTTTTCGCAAGAAATAATGCTTAATAAGCACACGAAATTCACTTTTTTCCATTTTCTCCTCAAGTTAGTGAGTAGTTTGATAAAAATAGCTGTCAAACACAAACTAACTGACGCAGCAAGTTTAAATTTTGACAGGAGTCAACTGCCTGTTGACAGGAGCAGTGTTGCTGTTTCAGTAAGGAGGTCAGAAATTCAAAAAGTCACGGACTTATTGACCCACCCTCGTATATGCTACTAATAATTTGAAATCGTTTGTGGAACGTCGACAATGATTGACAAAGGGTTATAACCTGTTCCTGATATTGGAAGGGAATCCTAGCTTTGAGAGGGTTTAAATGCAATAATCATTATTTTGGCATCAGAAACATTCACCGCAAAGTTCATTATCAAATCGTGGGCGTATCAAAAGTAATGCATGATTCAAGAAATTGGTCTTACGCATATGGGTGATTCCGTGCCAACTGTTAATCCGTGCCAACTGTGATTCCTTGTGTCCAGTGCTTTTTTTTTGTCATTTAATGTAAAATGTTCGTAATTATTTTTGATTTGAGTTGCTTACATGGCTATTTACTACAATCTAAATTTGATATCAAGATTAAATTTGCTACTTATTCTATTTGGCTTGGGAAAGTGTTTTCAAAATGTCAGTATCGTGGCATGTCCGTTCCTTGTTTTTCTAATTAAATTTACTATTTTCTAATGAAATATTTCATTGAATGGAATAGTTGTTCTTAAAAAAATTGAGTGCACTATTTACTTAATTTTTTTTTTGCAAAAATTAAGTCAAAATACTTATTGCTGAAAAAAATAAAAATGGATGAATGTTGTTCCAGGGTTTACTTCAATTCTTGATCAAAAGATTTCTCGATAAACCGCCATTTTCTTTTAGTTTCAAGACGTTTGAATTATGCTTTTCTAAAAGAAGCACTATTTATGCATAGTTAGGAACAGTCTTTTTATTTTTTTAACGTTGTTGCACTTTAAGACTTATATGATTTCATTCGAAGAAAGTGTGTCACCATTTTTTTTTGTAAGTATCGTGGTAGTATTTTTTAAGCATGTTACAACATGTTCTTAGTTGATTGTCAGAATTTTTTATTTCTTTTTGCGGCATATGTTGAACTTTTCCTGAAAATTATTTTTCTCATTAGGGTAGCGAAGTAAGGTCATATAAACTGTCTGAATGTGGTATCGTGAACTTTATTGATATTATCTTTTGCAATAATATTTATTTTGTTCAAATTTTCTTATATGAACGGTATCAACACCTCGCACGGGGCAAATACAAATTATTCCATTATTTTCCGACTAAAGCACTTAATTCCAAGATATTGTGACCTTAAATGGTCAAATCTCAAAAGTACCAATCTGTAGACCCAAAAATAGATACTTTGACTGCGCTGCCATAAATTCCGCTCTTTAATTTTGTAGGTACTCAAAAAACTTAGTTCTATAAATTATTGTTTTTCAAAAAATATTTCAAACTCAACATTTTGGGAGGAAGTAGCATCTGTAGGTATGCCTCCTGAAACACGGTATTTTAGAAGTTTGACAATTTTATTTATTAAACTGCTGACTTCTACTCTTGTTCTCCTGTCTCAAAACAAACAAATATAGAGGGGATTAACCTCGGTTGTATTATTTTTCGTCGTCATTGGCATCAATCCTTAAGCTAACATTCTAGGAATTTAGCGAATGACATTTAATGGCAAATCATTAGGTTAGAACAAAAACAGTGACAAAATATCATAAGAGTCTAGGGGCTTTCGAAGTCAATGATTCTCACATATTCTTCTGCTATTGTTCAGGAATGATTCGGAAGGTGCTAATGTGATCCTTACCACTATAGAAACCTTTTTAATGTTTTTAAAGCTTTGACTCAATCGTGGAATCTATCATCCCCAGAATGATATTTGTTGCCATACATTTTGGAAATCCGGAAAAAAACGGTGATACCCTGCCTACCACTTCTTCAGAAAGTCTTCCATAGGAAACAGGGCATTTTATTCCTCCAAACATAGCTTAAGCTATCGGTTCCAAAAAATATTCTTAAATTAATCAAATCAATATGACGATGAAAGCTTGTTAAGAACATATAGAGGATTAATTTTAGTGCAGCAAATTTTTTCGAGTTCAATTTTTAACCACTTATTGGAGCACTTCGAGTGTAATTTGATCGAAGATTATGTTTACTGGTTTCAACCAAGTTTGACAAAGCCGTTGACAATGGCCCAAGATGATCTTTCTTGATTAGTCAGGGTCATCAAGTAAACTTTTAGCTGAATCGTAGTTATCAAGTAATGGGTTTTGGTGCTTGCTCATGATTCACGAATCATCAAAAAATAATGAAAATTGTTTTTTTTTTATTGTCTATGCCATAGAGGCCATCAGACTTAAGAGTTGCTTTAAATGCACGATATTTTCTAAATCAATGAAATAAATTTTGATGTAAGCCATGGAAAGCCATGCAAGCCTTTGCAAAGCATAGTTTACAGTTCCCATACGAAAAACAAAAATTCAAAACGATTTTCCACCTAATCTGTGCACCATATTGAATAATATACCAGGCGAAAAACGTTTAGTCATTAATTTACTCTAAATTATTTAACTATAGGCCTTAATATGAAAAATAATTATTTTTGGGTGCAAAAACAATTTGCATGCAAATAATGACTCGAGCTGAATATATTTTTTTTTTGAAGTGGAAACCGACCATCCAAAAAAAAAGTATTTTATTTACCAAACTTTTCTTGCATGCAAAATAATTGCTGGTCCATTTGTTTTGCATGACATTTCATGACAGTAATGTTTTTTTTTGCATGAAACTGTAAATTAATCGTGCAAACACCTCAATTGTTTTTGTGCACGGCTTTATAAAAAAAACACATCACGAACTCATTTCAAATTTCCATTTGCTTAAATCCAAGAATCTTAAAGCTTGAAATGGAAAAATGAAATATTAAAAATCATTAAAAAAATTAACAAATAATTTATTAATTTATTTCAATGAATAGCTTAAATAGAGTAATATGATACCTTATTTTATATAATCGTGCAAAACAAAAAAAACAAAATGTAAATTTATAGCCAGCTACATAAAGCTGTTAATTTATAAGGGAAACTTAGTCTGATATGGTAAGCTTTCTTGCGATTTTTTTTACATAAAACTCACCCTTTATATTACACACTCTTAAACGAACAGTTACAAAAAAAAAATCAGAAAAAAAGTGAAACTTGTTTTCTCTCAATAAATTTTACTAAAATTTTGCATCAACGTGTTAATTTTATTCATCCAAGAATTTTAATTTACATTTAAATGAATTATTTATTCAAAATTTTTAAAACAATATCATAACGAAAGTAAAAATTCAATATAAATCAATAAATTATCCGTTCTGGTATCAGTTCTGTTTTTTTTTTTTAATTCAGAGTTCATTAGCTCTCACGCTTTACAGTCAACTACAGCCATTGAACTGGAAAATATTTAAAATTTTGTTACAGTGATAAATTATTGATCACAATATTAATTACAAAGCTGCTGTGGCTTCTTGTTAAATTATGTATCTTTTTTTTTTAAATCTAAAAAGGTTGAAAATCTTGTTGCTTAATTAATTCAGAATTTAAGATTTTATCAAAAATACCTATACAGAAATGAGAAGGAGTGGATTAAGAACTTAATGAAGAATTGTGGTGTCGTAATTAGTTGTTGTCTGATGGAATTAGATTATTATTATTCATTAAAAAACCAAGAGTTGAATTCTTAATTTTAGAATAAATATGACGATACCATATATGTTCATGTTTATATCATTTTTATTTATGGATTTAACAAATTTGTCATTTAAATGCGAACATCATATTATAATTTACCAATATTTATGATATTGTAACGTATAGTATTATATTTAACCTTATTTGTCAAGCCACACTTTAAAATAAGAATATTTTAGCAATAATATTTTGATGTAAAACAAAGTTGTAGTAGTTTCATTGTAGCTATTAGTTTTGTTCATTCTTAATATATTCATGAATTTTAGAAAGGAACAGGTGCGGACCAAAAAGACTTCCTTGTGGAACATCATTTACCTACTAATGATGTTTTTGACTGTCATGGAACGTATTGAGTATTTAACAAGGGATTCAAAGGGTGCGGAATTTTTCATTATCAGCATTTAAAAGGTTGAATCTTTTTCTGTTAATTTTTTACTATCACGTTGTATTTGGGATGATGGTCTTTTAATTTGAAGCACCCGGTGAAACTCTATCACTTTTTCATTCTTCATTGCCTGAACCTATACATACAACTTCTAAGCTTTGGTCCACTCCAATGTGGAAAGACTTATTCCTAATGGAGAAATAAAGCCCAACACAAAAAGGCACCAAACGAGTATTGTCTTATTTGAAAGCAACATACCGTAGTGGCCAATTCGCTAATTGGTTCCTTATTTCATCTTTAAATCCTCAATGATACTGGCAACTGTATACGCTATAAGACTCTGATTCTTCTTTAGAATAACTCTTAGTTTCTTAACTTTCCTTTTCATCTTTTGAGCCTCATTTCCTCATAAAACTTTGGAAAGCTTAATTTGTCTGCCTTAAAAATGTCATTGTGACAGGTCTTCTATATAAACTTAGGGCTTAGTAATTTTGGCACTTTCAATACCTCTTCTTCTCTCAGATTAAAATTCACATAACTTTTGAAATCTCAATTTAATAGAAGTTTCAATTTTCTGCTTCATGATTTTCACTCTCAGAGAAATCTGTTACCATCGTCATAATTTCATAAAGCCTTATGACACTAACTAATGCATTAAACTGCCACAACTTATATTCATCTATATATAATGTGATATCAATTCTATTCATTTCCGCTCGTTGAGCAGGTAATCTTCTTTGTAAAATGAGAGAAAAAAAAAATAACTCTCGAGAACTTAAATCCTACGTCGGTCGTCGTTGGTTGCTGTCGACAAAGTAGAGACAACGAAAGACGACCGGAAGATATTAGCAAAAGGGTATCATTTTCTCACCTTTTTATACTGAAAATACTGTAATGGTTAGTTATAGTTGGTAGACCTGCTGCAACTACTGCCTTTGCTCTTGATATATATATTTTTTTTTTTGTAAACTTTTTTCTTCTCATCTGCTTTTATGTTATATATTCTGCTTTTCAAAGCGAAACAAACGAGAAAATAATAAAAAATAGTAAAATGTATTAAAAAAAAAAACAAACAACGAACAAAGATAAAGTGTGAGAGAGCTACGAGAAAATTAATCATTGGATTAATGAAAGATTATGGTGTAGTTTATTTCTCATGGAACTTAAACACAAAGTTAATGTGAATACCTTTATGTGTGAAAAAAATACCTTAACGTAAATAAAAAAAAAATAGAATAAATGACAAACATAAGTTATTGCCCTGTAAATGGTTAAAAGTTTAATAGTTTTATTGCGTGTTGGTGTGATTAGCCTTTCTCGTTAAAACCTTGAGAAAGTTCAAGGAATTTAAGTAACCTAGATAAAGCATGAGTTTATTAACATTCTCAAGGAGAAATAAATGAATTAAAAATGGTATTATAGTAAACACAACAAAATTATATATTTTCACTTTATATTAATTCTTTTTTACTATTTCAACTACACTAGTCAAACAAAATTAAGGAACAAGATTTTTTTTCATTTAGAACTGTATCTCTGTGATTAGTATTTCAATTATGTTGTACTCGTAACAAAAAGCATTTCACAGCTATATATGTTTTTTGTTTCAAGATTGGTTTACAAATAATTTTTCTTGCAGTACTGTTATTGCAAGAAATTAAAAGGGACCAAATCTTTTTTTTACTTTTTTGAAGGTCGTCATTTTTATGGCAAAGCTTTTTTTTAGTCAATCAAATGTAATGGTCAGCTTGTGAATTCAGCTTTGATTTGACTTTTAGTTTTTGTTATTGTTGTATTATTTGTTTTGCATGGTTAATCTGACTTAAAAAAAAAAATACATACATATATTTAAAAAAGTCTTCTTTTTTTAAATTTTTTTACTAGTGTTTTTATAACAGTTTTTTAGGTGAATAGACAACTTTAAGAAGTTATAATATTCAAATTAAAAGTGAGTTAATTTGTTAATTAAAATTAATTTCCCAATTATTGAAACACCTTTTCTACACTGATTTGCTTGGGATATATTCTTTAACAATGCCTGATGTGAAAAGGCGGTACATAAACTGAAGAAAATACAAAAAAAAAATGACACAAAGATTACAAGCTTATAGTCAATATGGAGATTTAGGGCAACTATTTTAGCTTCTGATATATTGAGTACTTTTGGGTAAGAGTTTGAACTTTTCACTAAGCTCTAATTGTAAAAAGGCTATAAGAGGTATCAACTTTAGTTTTTTGGCATTTTATAAACCTGGATATATTTTAAAATAAAAGGAATATTAAAAAAGTCAAGTTTAGTTTAATAATTAATCAATATGATTTTCTTAAAAAAAATCCAAATGAAGTCAAGGTGTGTACTATTGCTCAGAATTCAGGGTAATATCGCACAGAATCTTGGGTTAAAGCACGTTCATTATTTTAATTGGAAACTTAAAAGTTTAAAGCAATCAAATCTGTAGGAACTAGGCAATGATTTCCATTTTTTAAATTAGTTTTTTTTTTAAAGCCTCAAATCTATTCTAATTATAATAAACTTTCTACATGAAAATAATAATATTTTTTTTAAAGTTTAAAAATTATTTTTTAAAAAAACTATTTACAATAAAAAAATTATTTGGAAAGTAAATTATAGAATTGATTTGTGGCTTTCAAAAAAAAAAATAAAGCATGACATTGTAAGTGTTCCCGTTTTTTTAAAAGAATTTTGTTCAATTTTGAATACAATTCTTAGAAAATAACCCCTCCCACCTGAACGGGGGAAAACAGACCCCCCACCCGAAACGATTTTGTTCTTGTCTGAATATTATATAAACGTTCTAATTTTTTGCGTGTAATAAGCTCGACCTTCAGCCTAAGTGAATGAAGCGTTTCTCTTCAATTTTTTAACCCAAGATTTTTTTTTGTAATTCCCTAGAGAGTAAACTGAACTTAGATCTAATAACAAGAAAAAAATTATTTATCTCAAAAATGATTTCTACGATTTGTATGAAAACATTTGTGAATTTATTATTTCGAAGTTACAAGATCGTTATATTTTATCGTGTTATTGTTCGGAAGACAATTTAATCTCAAACTTAGATGTTAGTTTAATTTTTTTTTCTCACTTTATTTATAATTAAATAAATGTTACATTTATAATAGTTAAAAGTATTTCTTTATACAAATTTTAAAATATTTTTCATATTTATTTATGTGTTTAATTTTTATTTTCTTTTTCTGAATTTATTTATTTGCTTGTGAATAAATTTTTTTTAATCTATTTATTGTTTTTAATTTATTTGTTTATTTTATTTATTTATTTAATTGTTTATTTGTCTATTTATTAATTAATTTATATATTATCTGTTAATTTTTTCATTAATTTGTTCAATTATCTGTTCGTATTTAATTATTTGTTATTTACTCTTATTTATTTTTCATTTATTTATTTTTCATTTATTTATTTTCTTATTTATTCATTTATTTATTATTACTGCGATACAAACATGTAAACATCATCTTAAGACAGTTATCTGTTCCTCACTATTCCAACAACAAACAAATTAGAAATGTCTAGTTAATGATTTTTTTTTGTAACCTTTTCTTCAAAATGTAATAAATCTGTGATATAAATTGAATGCAAATTAAAATATTCTCAGTAGTAAGTAGTAAGGTAATGCAAGATGTGCAATCTAGGCTTAAATGAAAAAGAAATTATAAGATTTTAAGTACTCGTAACAAAAAAGATGAATTATTGTAGGCATGGTGTACTTTTAGATACAAAATTGACAGAAACTATTATTTAGGTAGGTTAAGTCTCATAAAACGTTTTTTTTTTCGATTTCCCCTTTAACGGCTCAACCGATTTCAATACTTTTTTTTTCGAAAATTTTCTTTGTAATAATAATAAAAATGCTAGCAAAATTTAAAAGATTTAAACAAAAATTTCAATATTTATACGAGTAGGGTTCATGTTTCTCTATAGGTACTATAAGGGTTGTCAGATGTGTCGAATGGTGATTTGTCGCCAAACAGGCGATTTGACGTTTTATTTGACGTTACGAAAATCGGTTTGGTGATGTAGGTACGTTTTAAAAAGAGATATTATTAGGTTTAGATGATTTTAGTAAAACACACGAAGGTAAATCACACGAAGAACAGACAAATATTTTTTAAGAAAATGAGAATGAAATGCATTTTGCAAGTTATTTATTGACACATCAAAATGTATACCCGGGAACTTTTTTATGACAGGGAAAATTTTAAACTTGATGATTTGTATTTCATATTTCATTCGTAGAAAAATTCAAATCGAAATTTTGATCAGACTTGTCATGTCATTGCGATGATAGAGAAGACGAAAAAAGTGGGTCTTACGATTCTGTCCTTCTTTTTGTCTCTCTGTGTGTCTATTGGTTCTGTTACAGTCAGTGTTGCCAGATTTTGCAAAATAAGTGGAGCCCAATTTGAAAAAAACTTGAAGCAGAAAAAAGCCTCACTCAAAAATGATGTTCAAAAGTTAGTAAATTGAAATTTTTCGTTTTAAATTAAAATTTTTCTATCAATTATTACCAAAGTTATGAAAATTCAAAATTTTATGGAACATTTTACTTAACCCTTATGTACATAGTTTTTAAAATTCAATTAAGCTTCGTAAACTTTTTCCAAAAAGTCTTCCATACTAGAAGATTATACCTATTCTTCTGTCATTTTACAAGTCAAATTTGCATAAATATTTTACTAAAAACTGAATTTTGTACCCACGTTCTATAGCTCTCGCATCGAAAAAATTCGTCGAGAAACGATGAAACTTTAAACAAAATTTAACAGATGCCAGAAATACAGTGCAGCGGGTTAAATCAACTGCTTAGAGTTCAAAGTGTGGATATAAGCTAATTTAAAAAAGATTTTCCTAAAGTTTAATAAAGTTTTAATAAAAATAAAATGATTTTTCTTTCTCAATTTTCAAGGAGCCTAAAATCGCCCAATTTTAAAACTAAAGAGACCAAATTGGGATTTATCGCAAATCACAATTTGCAGGAGCGAGTGAATATTTCGATTTCGATCCAATTGGTGATAAGGAGCCCGTTCTGGCAACCCTGGTTAGGTTACAGCCCTAACGGCTACATCGGGTATCTTCAAACTTGGTAGCTAGATAGTACAGTTTTTGGTCATTCCTCCTTCAAATTTGTTTCACTTTTTTTCTTAGAACCAAACATAAAAGTACCTGCCAAACGATTCGTAAGCAATTTTTCAAATTCTCATTTTTCTCCAACATGACACTCAAAACATAAAAAAAATTCAATAATTAAATTTTAGTAAAGGTGACATTTAGGTACAAAACCATTAAAAACAATTTTGTTAATGGTAGGTACCTTCCTAAGAGCCATTTTATTTTAACAATTTTATTGAAAACAGTGCGACTGATTTTAAATATTTGTTTTTTTTTATGCAGAAATTCCCACAAATGATTTTTCGGTTAGAAAAATTTTAATTTTGAAAAATCAAAAAATTCAAAATCGATCAAGTTGACTTTTTTTTAAATATTTGTATTGGCAGTTTTTTAGCACTTTTTTGAATATTTCAACAAAAAAAATGAGCTTTAATGCAAAAACAACGGGAGCAGTATGATATCCCACAAATAAAAATTTCGAGTAATGAAATCTCACATTTATTAAAAAACTTGCAAATTGAAAATCTTGTTTTTCATAATTTCACAACAAAAATGTCCCGCTTTTAACAATCTCGCATTTGCATCTTTGAAAAGTGGTGTAACCCATTTTTTTGCAATTTCGATATTTTTGTTTCGTTTTTTAACATTAATGTATCAAAAGTCATCAAAACCAAAATTTTAAATTCTTAATATCTAAGCTTTCCAAAAATGTGACTAATTTTCCTTGAATGGCAAACAAAAAAGTATTAAATATTAATTAAAGATGAAAAGTATGATGAAAAAAAAATAGTTACACTACCTTTGCACTCATTGCCTCATTTCTACTACGCTAATCTTAAATATAAATAAAATAAAATGTACACTATTCTTGATTTATGAATTATTTCTTTTTTCTACTAAGTAAGTAATTTGTTTTAGACATTTAAAGGATGAATTCCATGCTGTTGAACTTTTTTCTCCAATAACATCTATTTTATAATAAATATAAAATAATTCTAAGGGACTTGAACGTAAAAAACCAATACATGCGACCTAGTCGTGCAAAAAAAAATATAATATTCTGAAAGTAATGAACTATTTTGACAGCTTTGGAGTTTCTTTACCACTTAGTCTTTTTGACTGTCAAAATCCTTTCTATTGCTTGAAATCTTTTTAAAAGCTCTTCATTGGTTTACTGATCAAATTATTCTTTCTTAAATTTCATCATTACAATTTTTACTATCTTGTTTTAATTTTTTTAAAAAGTTATATTGATTTTAAAAGAATTCAAGTCATACCTACTTTCAACAATTTAACAAGCAGTCAAAAAAACGTCAAACAGTTAAATGGATTCAAGAAATTAAAAAACTTCGAAGAAATCAATATGATGTAATACTTTAAATGTTAAGTTGACTATTAAGCCTGATGGTTATTGCTCTTTTTTTTTTAAGAAATTAAAGGTTTAGCTATTTCTGAAGAAAAGACCTGATTTTAGGTATTTTTTAATCGACTGCATTACCATTAAAATCTTCATTACTAAACACACTTGCAGTCATTTTTCGTGGCAGTAGTTATGTGAGTGTTATTCTTGCTGATTTTTACGGAATACAAATATTACACAATGCTGGAATTTACAGAAAAAAATAGGCGAGACGAAGCACGTTATAAAAAATGTTGATTTATGAACTAATCTTTGATGAAAATATTTGTATTATTTAAGAACAAGTTGATAATCTTTTTCAAAATTATTTTTTTTTAAATATCTTCGATAACATTCCCTACAAAAATTTCCTGTTGTTCTTGTATATAATAAATATTTAACATTCTTGAAGAATAACAAACACAGAACCTAATTAATTTGTATTGTTCTCCTCACAATGCATTGTTTGATTTTCTTTTTGTCAAATAAAATAAAACGAGAAGTTGTGTTTTTGTTTAATTTAAAAATTGTTGCAGACGCTGACAATTTGCAAAATACCCAATCATTTTTATTTTAACTCGTGGTAAAGTGATGCAATTTGAGATAAATAATTTGTTTGATTTTTACCGAAAGGAATTTTAAAAAAGATCAAAACAATTATAAAAAAAAAAATTGTTTTAACAAAAACCTATTAAGGCTGTGTTTTGTGAAAAAGTCAACAGGCAGTTAAGGTATAACGCGTAGTGCGAAAACAATAACCTTATTACTGCCAGTTACTTTATCTTTTGTCTGCAGTCAAATATGGCTTGCGAAGAAGGCCTTAGAACAGTTTGGAGTTATGGAAATATTTTACAAAAGGAGCTTTATAAACCAATTTGTTATAGTTTTCAAAACATGGCTAAGATTAACTTAGTCTCTGATCAAATACACGTAGCTACATTATATACTAGAAAAAATGGTTTGTAAATTATATAAAATTTTTTGTTGATATAACAAGTTTGAATTGTAAAATCAACATGATTCTTACAATACTTGTCTGTGAAGTCAAATCTTATAGTGTATTCGTTTGTATTATAAATTATTCCTAAGTAATTGTTATGGAATGATACCCTTAGTTAAAATAAACAAATTTAAATCCCAAAACCTATACCTATACACTTATACATACCTCATGTCGTAACTAATCATAATTAATGTTTTATGTTTTTCCCCCTATTTACAGATCTTGATAAACAAATCACTCCACAAATCATGAAAATGGACAGCAACAGTATACAAATAGTTCCTCCGCCTTTGATTGTGAACGATTATCTAACACTTAGTTCACCTCCAACTTATTCCCGCCTGCCACCCGATGGTCATGAGTTTCCTCCAAATTTCTCAGAACCACTTATAATGCCAGCAGCGAATTTATTAAAAGCCACCCTCTTAACATCGATGACAACAACAACCACAATGACGGGCACAAACACAAGTAGTACAGTTTATACAGAAAAACTCATAACACGAACACAAACCTCCACAACATCATCGTCAACTTCACCACCAGTGCTTGAGGATCAGCAGCAGCAGCAGAAAAAGATGATCGGCAATGGTGATGATCAGCGACCGCCATTGCCGAAGTCAGGGCCTCCGGCAACAGTTCCTAGAAAAGTCTATCGGCAGGATTTGGTTATCAGTGTCGATGATACCCGGCCCGAAAAGGAAGAAAAAAAATACATGCATGTTGACACAACTCCCCCAAGTCCACCGGTATCAGTGAAATCAGCTTATGAAAGCCGCTTACAAAAGACCCCACCAACTCCACCTTCCACTCCATTCGATCCATTAGAATATAAAAGGCCATTCAGCACTGGTCGCAAGCTCAGTGATTGGAGGAAGGATGAAAAGTCTGAAAAGAGTGTCCGTGATAAGATCGCCATGTTCTCCAATGATGACCAAGAGCGGAGCAGCACAAATAATTCAAGCTTCACAAGATCTGGGAAGCCACTTAATCTTAGCACAGAGAATCTATTAGATTCGGGAAGTCGATATAGCCAACCACCTCCACTAACCAAACGAGCCATGAGTGTGGAGAACCTAAACGATGTTAGCCGTAATTACACACGCACAAGTTCACACAACCTTTCAGACTCTATGTATTCCCTGAACACAATTAACACTGATTACAATCAAAACTATGCCTCCTTACCACGGCGCCATGTGCCTCATCTGGAGAGACGTATTAGTTTCTCCGGACAGCCATATGCCCCTGATGAGGCTACCCGCAAGGCGGCCATAACGAATATATTGGAGCAACGACGTCGCTCAATGTCCAAGCTGAGAGGCCTGGTCATCCCCGAGAGACCCCAAATCCCAATGTCCAACCTTGAACCAATCCTAGACTTGCCAGAGATTAAGAGTAGAGACAGTGAAAAGGTTAAACTTAATGGCACCGATTTATCTCTTCCGAATTCAGGTGCTGCACCTAAGCCAGCCAAACGAACCGAAGTGGGTATGAGTCCAGCCTTGAGACCGCTAACAGTGACCACAGGCAATAATTCAGCTAATATTGTTGCGAATAACTACAAGAGCATCTTCAGCAATGGTAGCCATCGCTTATCGAACAACATTCATCCCAGGAAGGCTGAAAGTCCAATTCAGCCACCAGCTAAGCCCCCAAGGACATCGCTATCGATTAGCAAGCCAGCTCAGCACGAGGAAAGTGATAGTGATTCGGTGTTCAGTTCGAAGATCTCTTCACCACCAATGTCCCCTTGTGTCCCAGTCGTTCCAGAGAAGTTTGCTTTAACAAGAACACTCAGCTCCGAAACCAACACTTCGATTGCAAGTTCTACAGCTTCGACACTTACTTCGGGCTCGGGATCCCAAGCAAGCTGCAGCTCTGTTGGTAGTACCCCAACTGTTGATATGTCCCGACGAGTTTTGAAGTCCGGTTCTGGAGACTCTGCATCGAATCGTAAGAATGTTCTTGCATCCGCAAAATGCCGAAGTGGACGAGATGATTCTTCCGCCCTTGTCCGTAATCGTCGTTACGAAGATGAAGACAGCACTGATGGATATGATGAAGAGGAGGTCCGACGAGCACCAAAATCCAAACCCCGTTCCACGATGATTGTGGCAAATAAAGTAATCCCTGTTACGGCTCCCATAAACTACAAACTGGTCTCCTCTAAGGATGATAGTTTGGTTGATAAGGTTATCAATGTTGCAGCTTATGTCGAAGTGACTTCGGACACCGATGACAGCAGTCGAAAATCAGATTCATCTCCATCTAAAGTCAGTGCCATTTTCATTGATGAGGAGCGCAAGGCCAGCTTCAAGGCTGATCCAAATCAAAAAGCCACCACTAAGAGAAGACCTTCTCCCCCACCAGTCGTGACTCCAGTTATGGCAGCTAAGAAATCATCAGACACCACAGACATGGCAAACTGGGTGAAGAAAGAAGCCGCCAAGGCTAAAGTTGAGAGCATGAGAAAATCAGAAGCCATCAGCAAGACTTCGACCATTGAAACAATCAAGAGCACTACATTGTCATCGGCAGCTAAGAACAAGATTTCCACAGCTGAGATTCGCGAGAGGTTTGAACAGCGTTCAATGACCCAAACCTCGACAATATCTTCACCACCTATCACAACTTCATCTAGCTTTGGAAAATCTTCATCGCCTAAGGAAAAGTCCAGTTATCATGAACGATTCTCATCTCTGGATTCAATTGCATCATCGTCATCTGGAGTCTCATCTAGCACACAGAACTTCACTTCGTCCAATCAAGAGACACCGACTGAGTTTGGCAGCTTCTCGTCCCTTGGCAGTAATCAGAGCTTGATCACTGCTCAAGACATCCAGCTTATTATCGAGGAGGCAGATCCTCCACTTAAGACTCCCGAGGCATTCATTGTGGTGCTTCAAAGAGAAACTCCTGAAAGCAGCATTGGAATCACCCTGGCTGGTGGATCAGACTATGAAGCCAAGGAGATTACTGTAAGTCTTGATATCTAAAAGTTTTATGTGTTCAAATTTTAAAGCTCATCTATTCTTAGATTCACAAAATCCTCACCAATACCCCGGCAGCTAAGGACGGACGTCTGAAGAAAGGTGATAGAATTTTGGCAGTTAATGGAATGAGCATGCGTGGTCTTACTCACCGGGAATCTATTTCAGTTCTTAAGGTAAGCTTTTTACCCTAAAAAGATTTGATTTTTACTGAGGAAACACTTTTCCATTGCAGACTCCTCGTCCAGAAGTCGTCCTAGTTGTTACCCGCTCTGAATCGGTTATAGTCAAACCGTTGTCCAAGAAGAGGTCCTCATTGGGCTCTTTGTCATCGCTTATAGAAAAACCTTTAGTAGACAGCGCAGAATTGGAACGAAAACGTAATTATCACAAAGCGTCACGATCGCTTGATCTAGATCTGGATATTGTATCCAATGAGGGTTCAAGTCCAAAGCAAAGCACATCGACCAGCCCACAACCAATGGTGGGCAGTCCTGAAGCAACAGCAACAACAACAAAGACTTTATCATCATCAGCAGCACTGATTCGCACAAGAAGACAACAATCACGTGGTGATGCATCAAAATTAAGCACAAGTGAGCTGCTAGAACGCGCTGCTGAGACTAGAAATATGTTGGCAGCGGAAATTCGTTCACAAGGTAAGTTAATTTAGGTTTAAAGAAAGGTTAAAAAATTCAAGTTCAAAAATACCGATCAGTTGATGTTGTATAGCCTTTTTTTTTAATATTTAAGTTTGAGTTAAATTTTTTCCTAGCTTTTCTTCAAAAATAAGCACACATCAACTTCTTCAACTTTTCGGGTACTAGTCAATCACGTGATACTTTCCGGATACTAATCAATCACGTGATACAATTTTTTTTTATTTTGATCTTGCTTTGATTTATTGTGATACACTTTAGACCTTCTTTTCTATCTTGCTTTGATCTATTGTGATACACTTAAGAGATTTTTCAATAATGCTTAAATTTTTAACTTTGTTTCATTTTAGAAGAGAACACAACCACCGGTGCTAGGACTGTAGAAATTGTCAAGGACAGTTGTGGACTTGGCTTTTCAATTGAAGGTGGCTTTGATTCGCCATTGGGCAACCGCCCATTAATAGTTAAGAAGATTTTTATGGGTAATTTCTGTCAATTTTTCAATAAAAACTTGTATTTAAACAGCTTAATTTTCTAACATTTTCCCCACTAGGTGGTGCTGCACAAAAATCTGGATTGGTTAAGAACGGCAATGAAATTCTCTTCATCAATGGTGCATCCACAGCAAAGATGACTCGAGTTGATGCATGGAATTACATGAAGCAGCTCCCAATGGGACCAGTCAAAATTGTTTTAACATAAACTTACATATTATAGACAAGAAAAAAATGTTATTTCTTAATTTTATTTTAATTAAATCATAATTTAGAAGTTTTTTTTTCATTTAAATACTTACAATTATTATATATTAAACATATACCTATGATTTTTTTTTATTGTCACGTATACAATTATTATTAAATATCAATTTGTCATTATCATAAACAAAAAATTATTTAGTTTTTAGAATATTTTTTTTTTTTGTTTTCTTATACAAATTGTTTATAATTTTTTTTTTTATACTTAAAAAAGAAAATAATTCTTGCCATTAGATTTTTCTTGTGTGGCTAAGAATTTTTAATTTTTAAAAATATTTGCATTTATTTTGGCCGTAAGAAATGCATTTAAAATAAATAATTTAATTATTTTAACTGAAATACAATAATAATTTGTTAAATATTTATTGGTTTGTGCAATTTTATCAAAATTTGATTTGTTTGTTTTGCTGCTTAATTTATTATTTATTGTTATTATTTTTTTTTTTTCAATAATTTTGTTTGGAAATTTTTGTAAGATAATATGAATTTGGCTTAAAGTATTGTTTTTTTTTCATTTACATTTTTACTATTAATAATAATAATAATAATTAAAAATTGATAAGATAATTTGCAATCTTAGATATAAGTGAATCTGAAATTGTCTCAATAATGATTAGTATACTCGTTTTCATCAAAAGTTGAAAATGGGTTACTTTTATACAAAAAAAAAAAAAGAATTCTGTTCGGGTTTTGTGAAACAATTTTATGATAAAATTTTGATTTTTCTTCTCACTGATGAATAAATATCAAGAAAATGAAAAATAAAAAAAAAATACAATAAATATTGTACTTATTTGAAATTTCAAATCCTGAACAAAATACTTTTTTTTTTAAATAAAAATGATGTGCAAAATGCAGAATTATTAATATTTTTTCTTCATTGAGTTCGTTTTGTTGATTTTTGTTTTAATTGTATACGTTTTACGCATAAAGCTTATTTTGCGCCATAAAAATTTAATCACAAAATTTATTATTTGTAAAATATATTACTATACTATATTATATGCCTATATAATTATCTCTTTATACCTTTATCTCTATAATGCATTAATTATTTTTATAATAAAAAAACCCAAGTATATTTTAAATAAAGATATAATCAATATTATTATTGTAGAATTGTTAAACTTTTTGTTGTTTTTTTTTTTTTTTGTAGCTTCTTCTAAAAATGTCTCAGGGAAAGATTTTAATCAGACTTATTTCTTGATTGAGTTAGGCTTAAGTGTCTACCAGAAGAAAAGCTGATGCAATTATCGGGTTGTTCAATAAGAGCGCTACAAAAGTTTTTTTGAAGAAAACAAAAACGGTTTTGGATATCAATGAAATTCTTTATTCCTGTGAAAGTACGTTCGATGCCATTATGTTTGATTGTGACATTCGCTGTGTGGCTTGTGGCGTGCCGTCCTGTTGGAACCAAATGTCTTCCAAGTCCATATCATTCAATTTGGGCCAAAAATATTCGGTTATTCACAGTAACGTGCCGGTATTGATCATCAAGGAAGAAGTACGGCCCAATGACGCCGCCGGCCCATAAACCACACCAAACCGTAATTTTTTCAGGATGCAATGATGACTCATGGAGAACGTGTGGATTGCTGCCGGAGAAATTTCGCATATTTTGTTTATTGACGAAGCCATTCAGCCAGAAATGAGCCTCATCGCTGAAGATGGTTTTTCGATCAAAATCCGAATCATTTTCAAGTTGTTGCTCAGTCCAATCACGAATATATGACGCTTCTGGTGGTCAAGCGGCTTCAGTTCTAGCTTAAATTTAATCTTGTAAGGATGTAGGCCAAGATCTTTTCGCAAAATTCGCTACAAGGACGCGACGTCACAGAGATGCCCAACGCTTGAGAACGACGTGCGAGAGACACATTTGGGCTTTCTGCAACTGAAGCCTCAGCGGCAGCAATATTCTCGACATTACGGGCACTTCTTTGTCTCACTGGTACGGTAACATTTTGTAATATGCCTGTGGATTCAAATTTTTCCACTAGACGCTCAATTGTTGATCTGCTAGGACGATTATGACGACCATAAATTTGACGTAGCGCTCATAACGTTGAGGCCACTGACTCCGAATTTCGGTAGTAAATTTTAATAATTTCGACTCGTTGTTGGCTCGTATATCTTTCCATCATAAAATAACAAACCTTACTGAAGAGAAATGTCAAAAGAGCGGCAAGAAATATGGCGTCATTTGCTGTCCCTGTCGCTCTACTTTTGTAGTGTCCCGTTTGAAAAACTCTTTATATACAATTAGTTGGTTAACTTTGATACCACATGAAGCTAGGAGACCTTTTCTTTTCTTCGTTAAACCACTCGGAACTCCGTATGGGACTGCCTCGAACTTGATCAATGTCTTAGCTTGTGTTTATATGAAGCTATGCTTATGCACACTTATGTATTTTACTCAGCCTATTTTTCTAAGTGAGTTTATCAGCAGAACTGCTGCAACATTTCCATATGTTCCATTTTCCATAATAGATGATCGGCAGTCAAGGGTTGTTAAGGAGATTGTAAAAACAGAATCCTGGAGTCTTTACCGATCTGCCCAGTTTGGTAGCTTGTTTAAATATGTTCAAAGACTTCTTTCAAGGTCGCTTTCTTTATGGCAATATTATCTTCAGTGTCAAAGGCAATCCCTGTTAAGCTTTTTGCTTACCAATTCTAAAGAAGGGGAGATTATACACACCTGTACAGACAGATGTTGTTACAGAAAAGTTTTGTATTTATAACTTCTTCTACTGTTGGTTTTGTTAATAAATTCACTAAGCAATCCATCTCCCTGATGTCAGTACAGATGCAACACAGCAAATGTTGTGTTCACATAGTCTAAAGCGCCCTCTATATCAATGAAAGAAATGACTCTGTAGTATACTATTTACTGTCGAAGGAATATTGTATGGTTCTTCATACCTCTATAATGCAGCAGTGTCCATCACCGGCCTCATTTTGCATATTAACAGTCAGTAAGCATATTGAACCGCACACAGAAGTCTTTTATCAGTGTCATCTGGTACTATTGACTTTCATAATTTGATACATCTGATTGCTCTTTGTAGTTTCTCGCTTTTAATCAAACTTTGTGGATAAGTTAACTTATAGTTGGAGTAGAAAGCTGAACGATTACTTTCAAAAGTTAGCCCATAAGCCTTCGACGCGTGGCGTTTTTCAAACAGCTTGCCATATTATTGGACATTTTTGAGAAAATTTTTCTTAATCTAGAATCTATGACCATTCGTCTTTGTATTTTGCCAAAGAAGATTTTCGTGGATACAATTAGGATTTCTTCAATTCTTTGTCACTAACTTTAAGAAAACATTTTCTTTAGCCATTTTTGATCGACTGAAGCACTGAGTTAAACCAGTATCCAATAAGGCTTCCTTTTTCTTCTAATTTGAGTAAGTGTGCAGAATTTTTCATAGATTTGCTTCAACCTAAAGTGATTCATAGTACATACTTACCAGGGCTGCCGTTTTGGAAATTTGGAGAGTATTGTTTCAGATGATTGGAGGGGTGTATTATCAAAAATGTGTTTTTAAATTTGTAATTTTTATAACCTTGGCAATAATGGAAAGAAAAATTAAAATTTCGATACAAATGTAGTATTTTTAATTTTTAATTTTAGACTCATCATAAGGAACATTTAAAAAAGTCGTATTTATTTTGTGTCTATAAGTTAGGAAATAACTGCCTAACAAAATGTCTCATACATGTTGCTGGGAACTTGAGAACTTTTAAAAATATACAAGTGACTATAGAAAGTTGTAAAGAAGCATGGAACTCGATCTTTCAATTGCTTAAGTAACCATTTAAAAAGATGGTGTCAAAATTGAGAATGTCATTTGATTACTAGCAGAAATATGAAAACACATGCAAACAAAATTAAAATCGTTGGAGAAAAAAACAATTTTTGTAAAATTCAAAAAATGGTATGGCAGTTTTTGAGTATCCATTTATGTACACTTTGCAAATAAGAAACCAAGTTCCAAAAAAAAAACAGTCGACAAATTTTTGAAATATTGTACTTTCTGATTTTTCTAAAACAAATTTTAATATTTTTTTTTTAAAACCAATGGCAGGTACCGTTAATAACAGTTTCGGATAATTTTTTTTACCAATGAGTACGCCATGCTCACAATAATTAACTAATTTTTAACTTCACATTGGAAGTTTAACTGGTCAGATTTGTCGAAACAAAATTTGACCTATCTTCACATTTCGAGCACTCGAAAATCGCAATCAATCATTACTAATGTGATGTCTGTGCTTAAAAAAAAAAAATGTTGAGACTTTTTTAAAAATTCAAAAACTTTTTTTTTGAAAATTTTATTATGCAATATTTTAAATCTTATAAGAAATTTGTATATAAAAAAACTAATCAAAATCTGTTCAGCCGATATTCAGAAAATTCAAAATTTAGGAAATATATTTTATGGTAGTAGTTCAAACTAATTTTAGCCTAAAAAAAAGTTTGGTTAAAAATCGTAAGAGCTGTTTTTAAGAAAAAACTAATTTTAATAAAGGGTTTTTTTAACATTTGTATGGAAGGTACCGTTATTTTGTCATAACTAAATTTTTTTCTTAAAAAATCTTAGAAAATGTAGACTTCTAAATACAGAGTTTATAAAAATCGATCATGAAGTTTTCGAAATATTTGATTTTCAAAAAAAAATTTTGAGACTTTTTAAAAATTCAAAAAAATATTTTTTTAAATTTAAGTACACAAAAATATTTATAGTTCTTGGAAGCCTCTGTAAGAAAAAAATTATTGAAATCAGTCATACCGTTTTGAAGAAAATAAATCTAAAATTGAAAAAAATGGTTCTTTTGGACGTACCATTAATAACCATTTTTTTGAAAAATAGTTTTCCACCCAATGGAAGCCTTCTAAAAGTAATTTTTGGAATTTTTTTTAAAGAAAAGTTGTCGTGTCGTTTTGAGAAAAAGGTAGCCTTTACCAAAAGAAATTTATTTAATTTTTTTTAAGAAAAGTAGTGGAGCTGGTTTTTAGAAAATTAAGATTTTGTTAAATTGCTAAAAAACTTGTATGACAGGTACCGTTATTTTTACTTCTAAGAAAATAAAAAAACAAAACGAATAAGCAAAATCACCAAAAACCATACTATATACTAAGTTTAACGAAAATCAATCCAGCCGTTTAGACTGTAGCCAAACAGACAGATAGACGGACAGAGAGACAGAATTTGCATGTTTGATTGTTATCTCCAACAATTTTTTCTTGCGCAAATCCAAAAGTTGCCTTATATATCACCTATATCGCAAGTAAATGCAATGAAGAATTTACCGAATGAATTTTACAGAACCTTACCCCTAATCTCAATTTTAGACGTACCTACTGTTACGAGTAAGTATATAAATTCTGTTTTAAGCCGATGATTTACCTGACTCTATTTTCCCATTTTGATATTCAGAACTTCAAGACCTAGACCAATGTAACGGTATCTCTTTTTAAATCCTTCCCCATTTTCCTAACTCTCGCACTGTGTTCAAACGTCTAAAGGGTAGTCACAAACCCTTTAATGCGAGCATAATTAAAAAAAATAAAAAGGTAAACCACCTACACGAATACAGAATATTTAAACAATTTTTGTTTAAATTTCAACAACTTATAATCAAATTAAAGCATTGAGTAGGAATTAATAGGTAGTCACTACTCCAAACAAAATTGCGAAAAATCAAATATAGTACAAAAATATTGTTGACTTTATCCGAAAAACACGGACCAAGTACTTACAACTTTAGAAGTCATACAATACCAATAAAAAAATGGGATGGTAACTCTTTTAAAATTGTTATATTTTCAACTCCTAACGATATGCAATATTTATTTCAAAGTCAATCTATTTATAAGCAAGTATTGCATACTCCTAGGCAAACTTATAATTTTTAAATACATAGGGTATCTACAAAATGTTTATGATGTATTTTTTTGTAAGCTTAAAAAGTTGCAGTCACCATCTTTAATCCCTTCTTGTGTGCAACATATTCATCAAATGTCCTCACAACAGGCAAAGGTCAATAATCCAAAATTAGTGCATCCAAAAGGAACAACAACCACAAGCTGTGTCCATATCCATGTACCAGATGAAATAATACCTCTCATAATAACTATACCGAACCAAAAAGTATCCATTCGAATCCTAAAGGATTCATTCACTTTCGAATATGAAAACAGTAGCTAGTTCCTTCCTACTATCAGAATCTCAAACTCAAACTCCATTGTTTCAGCAGGAGTCTGCAGTGAATGTGTTTCTATAAACTCCGAGATGAACCGAACCAAAATTTCACTTCAATGGCACTAAATATTCTTTTGTAAAGGGATTTTCATTTCCTTTCACTTTAGCTCTGTGTCCCAGCTCCGAGCTTTCCTGTATGGAATGTTTCATTTCATTTCCAAGTTTATTAGTCTAAAAGCATAGGAAGTTAATTTGTTACCATCCATTTCATTTTCAAATGTCCTTTTCCGGTGCGACTGTGACTGTATAGATCTATACGAAACCGAATACGGACTATACTGAAGCCCAAAACTCAAGCTCGTCCTCTAGTGTATGACGGAGGGGATGGGGATTTTCAGTTGAAAACTTCTGTTCTGAATTCGAATCACTGTCGACTAAATGAAAATTGAAAATGCACAAGTCTATATGGCAAAAGTGAATATAGAGGTTAAGGTACTCACTTTTATATACAAACTCATACATATCTACATTATGTCAGGCTGAACGAAAAGGGGATATAGGAACTTTGCTTCAATATCGAACGGATACAAATAGTAGCAAGACAAAAAAAAAAAATGGAATAAGCACCTAGAGTTATCGTGTTCTGGAAAAATTTGAATGAATTCCATAAAGCGATTGAAAAACTTTACAACAGAAATGAAGAGTTATTGAAATATTTTCTAAGCAAATATCCATTTGAAACAATTTTTGAGTGGAAGTCGAAACTATTGCAATTGAATTTTGGCACACTATAGGCTTTCAATTTATGAATTCATTGCTTTTTGGAATTTTAAAGGAAAATAAATTTTTGAAATTTTACTATGAGTTTGGAGAGTTTGAGAGGGTTGCATCAGCTGATTTAAAAAAAATTATCATGAGATGCAAAAAATATCATGATTCTTTATGACAATTTACTGTTCATCTAGGGAGGAGATTTATTACTTTTATCAGAGATTAAAAAAAAAAATTAAGTTCTAGAAACCCTGCGTGGTTATTTTCAGAAAAAAAAAAAACTTAACAATATTTTGTATAGCATGACAAAAGTTTCATTAGCAAGGAGTAGAAATAATTAGCGCTCTTTGCTTTTAACCCTTCTTAATTGCAACCATATTAAGCTAAGTGAAGTTAAGTACAAAAATCCGTTTTGAAATTAATTATCCGGCATCAGCGTCACCCATTCCATTCAAAAAGAGTAAAACAAAGTGGAAAACTTTGTATAAGAGCTGCTTTTATCAAACAAAATCTAGAACTTTTCCTTCTCAGGCAGACTTAAAGTAAAGTAGTTGTTGATATTGAGGAGTCCCTTTTAATACTTTTAGTTGCTAATTCCACTCAAACTTAATTCGTTTTGTTGGGTGAAACAACCAGACAACCACAAACAAAAAAAAAATTCAGAGTTTTATTCCTCTCCCACAGCTACTTATTGCCCCTTTTCTAACCAATCGAACTATCTTAACTATGTAAAAAGGAAAAACTTTTATAATTACTCGATAATGAAGAAGAAGTCTTTGGACTTCAATTGAACCATCATATTATTATTTTTTTGTCCCTTTTTAAAGCATTATCTTTGCTCTTAAAATAATCCCTTAAGGATTAATGCACAAAAACTTGTCCACACAAAGTTGTTGCAAAAAAGGATTTTTTTTTTAACTCACTTCTCCCACAATCATGATAGAAATGAAATAAAATTAAACCAAAAAATGGAAAATAAAAATAATCCTTGCAACGAAGAACCGCACACCATAAAATGGTTAAAGCGTGTAAAGAAACACAAAGGGATTTTGTGTGAACAAATTTTTCTGTTACTACTCTTGGTAATTTATATAAAAGTAATAAGGGGCCTGTTGTGGATACATAAAGTTTAATTTAACTCAGTTTTAATAAGAAACTTGGGGCACATACAATAGCTGCCTAGAATATAAAGGAAAAAGTGTTGATATCGAGGGTTGGGGGTTGTAGGAAGTGGGTGGTCACTAGTCATAGCACAAAGAATAGTTGATTATTCAAGCAGCATTTTCAGTAGCCATAAATGGGCATCAAGTAGAGTGAGAAAGAGAATAAGAGCAAACCCAATTCCAATCAATGAAGACCCGATACCACCACCCACTAGTAAATAAAGGTATACTTTAAAGAAGCTCAAGAACAACAGAGCTGCTGGATCAGATGGTTTACCAGTGGAGCTCTTCAAGCATGAAGGGGATGTGTTGACAGGGTGCATGTAACAACTCTTCCACCAAGTTTTTGCTAGAAGGGAACGTGAAGGTGATCCTATGTCCGCAAATAATTTGAGGCATCACCCCGATAAACGGCACATAGAAGATTCTAAGCAACGCACTGCATGAGTGTCTTATGCCGTTTTGCTACACTATAATCACCAAGTTTAGTTCATTTGAGTGAGCGATCAATTTAGTTCAATTCACGCAACTGAACTAGTTCGTTCATTTTAGTTCAATTTAGTTCAATAGTTTATTTAAAAAAATAACTTGGCATTTGAAATAAAAAAAAACACCAAGTTATTAAAAAAAAAAATTATTTTTCAAATTAAATAGGAACATAAAAGACGCGTGGCTGTGACACGTGTGATTATTAAAAATTATTGAACTCGTTACCTCAAGTCGCTGGGTCTTGATTGTGATAGTCGGTGTAATCACGTTTCCAGCCAGCCTATTTGATTTGAAGTTTTGAATTTCTTAAGAAATGTTTTTTTATATTCTTAAGCAGCTGTTTCATAGTATTTGGGAAATGTAAAAGCTAATGAATTCATTCAGACCTTATCAAATTTAAAACAAAAATTTTGGAAGTAGTTTTGCTCTCAAAAATAGATAAGCAAATGCCAGGTTAAAAGTCATGAAATAAATGGTTTCGACATTTGTGAATAGACAAGAGAAAGATATGTTGCTATTCGGAGTATGGACCCAATAATGGTTCATAAAAAGTCGAAACGTTGTTCAAACTAACTTCAACTGAGGTTATATGCTCTATAAACCCTTAAACCCTACCTTGGGGTCTAGCGCGATGAATTAACTTAATTTTATTAAATATTTTCTTAACAAAGCAACCCAAGATGGTCCTATTCCTGATATTCTAATAAAACATCAGCAGGTCATTAGTTATTTTTTACATTTGGTGCAGTGCAGTTGTTTATATAACCATTTCGGGGTCTCATAGACCCTAGGATAGGAATACTGTAACACTTTCAAGTTCTTGTTTATTAAGATATTTTCAATACGTTTGATTGGTAAGTTAATAAAATAGTTGCATTATATATTTCAAATGAGTGTTTTATGAAAATAAGTACTACGAGTAAAAGTTGAACAAAAAAATTATTTATTGTTATTTATTATTATTGTAACTATGATTTATTTATCGCGTCACTCGTGTTTTAGTAAACAAAAACTATTTCTTTGGCTACCTTTCTCTAGGTTCTGGTGGGAGATATTCTGAAAAATCAACAGCCATTTGGCAATTGTGGAGCCCAATCCTGTTGAACAAAGAAAAAAAAAGATGAGCAGTCTGCCCAAGAGCTAAAGACCGGAAAACAAAAATCAGGTGTGGGAGGTATCGAAACGCCCTTTCTGATATACTTAGCTGGGCTGTGTGCCAAGACTCCTGGAATCTATTATATATATTCAACATTTATGTCTCATTTGAATAAACATTTATTTATCTTCAAATGCTTTATTGCTTTTGGAAAAAGGACATACATATGTAAGGGGTTTTTTGGACCCCACGGTAGTAATAGTGTTTCTCTACGGATGGGTAGGGTTTAAGGGTTAAGACAACAGAAACTCCAAAGAAAATATAAAATAAAAGATTAACGAAAGAGCTAAAGAGTTTGAACTAAGTTCACTAGTTCACTTAATTGAATTAGTTCATTGAACTAGTTCGTTCGCAAACTACACAAGTCTAGTACCAAGTATGGCTTGCTACCAGGTAGACCGAGAAAAGACCAAATATTCAATCTCAGACAAATCTTTAAAAAGATCAACAAATTTTAAGTCCCGAGTCTTCATTTATTCAGCAACTTCAAAGGAGTATATGATGGCCTTCATCGTCAGGAGCTCTATACATGGCGATGGCCAACTTGAGTACCCGAAAAAAACTGATCCAGTTATATTACAAGACATTGGAAAATATGCGATGCAATGTGAAACTATAGAGGAAAGCTCTTCCGAACTATTCCAAACACGCTCAAGGTTTCTTTACGGTTTCTTCAATATCGTTCTGGAAAAAATAGTGCGTAGCCAAGGAGCAGGAGTTAACATTGAAAGCACTACTTCCAACCGATCTGTCCAACAACAACATCGGCTACTCCCAGCAGGCCGTTATAGAGTCTTTCTTGGCAATTGAAGAACAGACAAAACTTAGTGATCTTCAAGTAAACGAGGAAAAGACCAAATACATAAATGCTATCAACAAACTATGAACGATCTACTCGTATTACCTGGTTAGGATAAAACATCATTGTAGATAGCAACAACTTTGATGTGGTTACAGAGTTTATTTTCCTTGTTGGAGGAAACGTTTATCCCACAAACAACATCTTAGTGCAGATCCGATGAAGAACTACCCCCAGAAAACCGGTCCACCGGTGCTACTTCGGTTTCCAAATTTTTCGCTTGAAATACAAAGTGCACGCTCTTAAATCTATTATACTGCCAGTCCTGCTCTTAAGCGCTGCGTACTAGATAATATGCAGGAACGAAAGCTGATACTCGGCTGTCTCGAAAGAAAAATTCTTTCACTGATATTTTTGGTACTGTATTTGAGGAGAGTAAATGGAGGAGCAGAAACAATCGTGGGCTCCATGAGCTGTATGAAAACGTGCATGTAGTCCAAAACTACAAAGCACGCCAATTATATTGGCTCGTGCCCATCGAGTAAATAGACCATAAGCCAAGAAAACCATTTCTTTGAATCCCAGCTTAAGGTTTGAGAGAACGAAGAAGACAAACCTCCGGTTTTCAACCAAGCATCGCGAATGTCAGGGAGCTTGGTCTGGAAGACTGGAAGCATTGTGCTGGCGTTCTCGGTATTGAAGAGGATGGAAGGCTACCGTGTCTCAGGTGAAGACCCTTCATTGATTGGGAGCTGAATGAATAAAGAGTTGGCTTATTTCGTAAAGTCTTCCGGTATCCCGGTAGCTCAGGAAAAATTATAAATCTCTTACAACTTTTCCAGCTAAAATTGTTGAAACATTTTTTTTAACTTGTCAATTTTCATAGGAAATTTGGCATAGTTTAAAAGATACCTTTACCAAATATATAAAATATTAAATGGCTAACGTGATCACTCTCTCAGAAATGCATGGGTGAATTTAGTAGCATTTTCGGTTTAAAGCATTCCTAGCCTAATGCCCCAAAAAAACATATATAATTCTATGATAAAAATCGTTAGACATTGTTCCTTGAATCCCTTAATTTTCCGGTAGATTCAATAGCATATCAGTATCTCTTGTAAAACAGGCCGCAAGAGCAAGTACTTATGACCCAGTCGAGCACTTTTTTTTTGTGTTTTGTGGGAGTGCCACCGTTACACCAGGGTGCCACACCAAGGAAAGAAATACTAGATCCTGGTTCATTGTAAATTAATGGCACAGCAGGATTTTACTATTTACATTGTGTTTTTTTTTTTTTTTGAATATTTTTTGTATTTCATTTTTATTATTTTGTGGGGAACATCCTTCAGGCAACCGCATCACAGCAAATAATTAATTGAAAAAGTGCTTTGAATGAAATGAAAGTGCAACACAAACGTTGGTTTAGTGGTAGGTATTTTTTTTTTTTTTTTTTAATAAATATTTATTTTTTTTATTGTGTTCAAAGGGTGAAATGGGGTGATAGTTGGAGGTTGGTATCTAATAACTTTCATTGAAAATTATTGCTGTGCGGTTCAGAGAGAATATCTTTTATTTAAAGCAAAGTAAACTTGTTTACTTGAATTATTTCACAAAATGGAAAAAAATTAAGTGGGGAAAGACAATGAAAAAATATTAAATTGGTAAAGAGTTTATCTATTGATATATTTTTGACCAAGTATTCAGGCTTGTTTCATTCTTTGTCACCTATGAATTAACGACAACAGATTAGGAGGGATTATTCAAGTGGAAAAAGATACACTTTGAAGTTATTAGCCTTGGCAGTGGGACCAACTTTCTTACTTACTTATCCAACTCTAAATCAAAAATGGTTCGCATCGAGAGATACGGCAGCCTTCCATCCTCTACGATCCCATAGCCCACTGCATTCAGCCATATAGATCATGCTTTCTGACATCCGCAATGGCTTCGTCTTTAAACCGTAGGTTCGGTCTTCTTCGTTTTCTCGAACCTGGGGGCTAGGATTGAAAGGTTCTTGGCTGGATCATTTGTTTGATGTGGATGTAGCCAAGACATCTTTTGATTTTCTGGACTACATTCACATCCTGATACAGCTCATAGAGCTCGCTACTCTATCTTCTCGTCCTTTCTTCTTCGCACACAAGACCAAATATCCATCAAGGAATTTTCTTTTGAAGAAGCCCGGGATCACCTCTCCCATTCTGCTTGTAGGCCAAGCAAGTCGTCTTTCGTGTGAAGAGTTTTAAATCATGGCGTTTTGTCTTAGCTGGTTGGGACATCTTTCATTGTTTGTTGAAAAGAAGTATGTGTGTATTTGGCCTTGTCCTGGTTTAGTTTAAGACCAACAAGATTTGTCTGTTCTTCTATTGCCATGAAAGTCACTTAAACGGCTGTTGGGAGCAGCCAATGGTGTCAATATTATTGGAATAGGTGAGGTACCCTTGAAGTTTGACATATCTGTTGAAAATTAAAGAAATTACACAATAGCGCACCTTCTTGCCAAAACCTGTGCTTGTGTAGACTTATTCGAAGAGCTTTTCCCTAATTGCGCATTGCACTGCACATTTTCAAATGTTATAGCAAGAAAGGGGATCCACCTTTCCCGGATCCTACGTTAGGTTAGGTTATAAAAGGGGTGAAAACATGGTAAGCCGCATAATCTCACTTGGATCTTGGTGGAACCATTGCGCTCCCCAGGGTAAAGGTGGGTAGTGAGGAGAGATAGGGAGAGGGGAAGTTTAAGGTATGGGGGGCCTTCCGGAACCAACCTGAGTTTTGAATTAATTTTAGGATGTTTTTTAGAGAGCTGCTTTTCTGGTTCTAGCTAGCCTGGAAATTCACACAAGAAGTGAAAGAAGCGCTCTTCCACCTCTTCATCAATACACCCTCTACAAAGTCCAATGAGCCCATTCTGTTCATGTGGGTTCCCAATGCGTTGCGGGCCGTTAGGACGCCAACTATGAATGATAATTGAGGCCTGATTAACTTGTAAGTATTTAATTTTTTTCTTCGAAACCCAACAAGTGTCGATGGATGACCATCTGACATTTGTAGCTTCCCAGAAACTCTGGTGCAGTTTCCTTTTTTCTTGCTCCATTCGTATAAGCACGGACGCTTCGATTTGGCTCCGATGAAGGGATGACCCGCTTTCTCGTGAATATCTCTATACATTGGGACCCATATTAGGGTAATAGTGTTAATTACGTTGAGAACTCTTAACTCATTTTAGCAACGATTGATTAGAGTGAACTTTATAATGATTGAGGAAATGGCTTTAATTGCCACCTGGCTATTTATGAAAATGTCAATATTATTGTTGACTAATTCGCATGAGGCAAGATATTTCGCGGTTTCACAAGCCGCCAGCACTTTCGCTAGGAATATTTTACAAAGGTTTGAAAGTTTCATCCTCTATTTATGGGTGGGTTAGATGCCTGACCCAACACCCTCCATGGTTTTGGAACCGTCTGTAAAGGCCGAAACATGATTTGCATTTAAGACCCTGTTTTCATTCCAGAGTTCCCTGGTGGGGATATGTGTCATGGTTACTGGGTTGAAATCAATGTGCGGTGAAACGTAGTCTGTTTGAATGTCAATGCTTGTAAAATTCATTATAGTACTGGGACCGTAGAGGCCCCTGTTCCAATTTTTATATTGTTGAAATCTTAAAGCACTTTCGACTGCTAACTCTTTCGTAAATAGATCGCGTGAGGCAAGTGAAAGGAAACTTTCTAGGGCAGCCGTTGGTAAGCTCCTTATAGCACTGATTCCCGGAACCTTAGTTCAGGCATCGCCATAAAGAGCTTTTGAAAATGAAGATTATCATATGCGGCTTTAAAGTCGATCAATACTTGGTGTGTGTCATGAATTTATATTTCTCTAGTCTTTTTGAGGATTTGCCTGGAAGTGAATATTTAGTCTATGGACGATCTGTCTGCCTGGAAACCACATTGATACTTTCCGGTTGTATGGTTGCATAACGACCTAAGAAGTTCACATATTAAGTTGGATTGGATCTTGTATTCGACTTTTATCAGGGAGCAGGGATATGCTTAAGTAGTTCTTGCATTATATGGGATTACCTTTTTCGTAGATGCATGAAACATCTGGAGCTGATAGACCAGTCCTTGGGAATGGTTCCTTCCAACCAAACTTGGTTGGTCAGTTGATAATTGCACTCATTCAGCACATCTCCCTGATTGAAGATTTCTCTGGTAAGCTATCACACCCGGCAACCTTGATTTTTTTGAGCTTTTTTATAGCTTAGTCTTCTTCTTCTATACTGGGTGTTTGTTCTGTGTCATCATTAACTAGAGTTGGGTTCATCATCAAGACCAACTAACCCCTCTTTATATTGGACGTACATACTTCAAAAAACTTTAAGTGAAAATTTATTACTTATAAAACTTGCTAAGTACCTATGCTGGACTGTCAACCTGGAAGTCTGATATCGAAAGATCGACTACCTGCCCCTTCCACCTTAAAACAATTTTTTTATTGCGGATATAATACTTTTTAAAATATTTTTTGTATTTATTTTCCCGTGGGTAGGTGCAAAACCTGTATATCAGGCTCTATGCGGACCGAAAAACGCGTGCTCATACAATTGTGAGATTCTAACTACACTAAACCACCTCCACTTCCCGATTGCAACTAAGTTAAAACTTATCTAGCAAATTATTTTAAATGAAGTTAAGTAACTTGTTGCAGGTTACTTTCTGGTGATTTTAAAGCGGTTTTATGTTCACCCCACCAAATCAGAAGGTTTCGTTCTTCGCACAAGGCGTACTAAATTCGACTCGTCAAGAATGTCAATAATCGTTGAATTAGCGTGTTCTAATAGTCGATTTCTATGTTTTCGCGCGAAACTTTTTATTCCGTCCCGGGCCGTAGGAATCCCGAGATCCCTGTGAATATCTTCGTTTCTTATATACCACGGAGCATTTACAAATGACCTAAGCAATTTATTTTCAAACGTTTGTAAGTTATTTAAGTTTGTATCGCAGGTACAACCCCAAAGTTGTATACCATAAGTCCAAACAGACTTAAGTACCTGTCGGTAAAAGATCAATTTATTTTCAATACTAAGCTTTGAATATTTACCGATTAAGCAGTTCATCTCTTAGTTTACTTTTAAGTTCTTCGCATTTCTTTTTTACGTGCGGCTTCCATTTTAATTTTGCGTCTAGAGTCATTCCCAGATACTTTGCCTCATTTGCAAATGGAACACGAGCGGTATTAAGAAAGACGGGTAATCTATTTATTTTTTTGTACGTAAAGTCCACGTGGACTGACTTTTGTTCATTGAGCGCTATTCGCCATGTTTTCGTCCACTCATTAACATTATTAAGAGCATTTTATAATTTAATTGTAGCTTCGCTAATCGTTTTGCCTACTGCTAGTATTGCAGTATCATCAGCAAACGTGGCTACAATAGTGTCATCTGTTTGAGGTATATCGCGTGTAAATAAAAGGTACAGAACTGGACCTAATACACTTCCTTGTGGTACCCCAGCCACTATTTATTTGAAATCAGAATAGTCATTTCTGTGTCTTACACGAAAAAGTCTTACATTTAGATATCCGTTTAGAATATTGTAAGGTTAAGGTGTCTTAATTTGAATTTGAGGCCTTCGTGCCACACCTTGTCAAAGGCCTGCGACACGTCCAAAAAGACAGTCGAACAGATTTTCTTTTCTTTTAGAGCTCTCTTAATTACGTCAGTAATTCTACGGACTTGATCAACTGTCGAATGCTTGCTTCTAATTCCAAACTGATGTTCTGGTATTAATTGCTTCTCTTCTATTATCGGCTGCAGGCGCAGGAGTAGTACTCTTTCAAAAACATTTGATATTATAAAAAGAAGAGAAATCGGCCTGTAAGATTTCTTTTCGTGAAATCGTTTGCCAGGTTTCAAAACCATTATGACTTCCGCAACTTTCCATTGGATCGGAACATATTCTAACCTAAGAGCGGCATTTGTTATGTAAAGCAGGTTAATAAATCCTTTACGAGGGAGCATTTTTAAAATTTCGGACGTTATTAAGTCATATCCTGGAGCTTTTTTGGACTTAAGTTTATTTAAGTCTCTTTTAAATTTGGCAAAAGTAGCATTTCTTGTAAAATGCATACTAGTTTTTTTCGTTGAGTTCTTGCCCATCACGGTTTAAATGTTTCTTCAGAGTAATCGGTGAATACCATCGCATTTTCCTTGTGACTTTTAGCCCATTCATTTTCGCTTGTCTCAGAATGAAGTGACGTTTCCTCCACGACTATCTCTTGTCATAAAAAGTCGTTCTAATCTTAGCTATGTAGGAAGTTGTCCCTTCTTTGTCTAAAAACAACCGTGGTGTCATGCCTCCATATATTTTTATTTTGTATCTAGGTACATGTCGATATTTTCAATTCTGTAAAACCTTAGGTAGGTATTTCATTTAATTCCTCAGCTCAAATAAAAATTATTTTCCCTCATCTCATCCCTCAGATGATCAATAGAACCATCACAACACAAATCTATAATCACTCAAGTTTTCACACCAACTTTTCCTTATAGAGGAATCTCTAAGAAGATTTGCGGTCCAGTGAAATCATCTTCGAATCAAAGAACAAGAGGCAATTAATCATTAATTGCAGTTGTAGACGGGTTTAGTCTGTTCAATTAGACACAGGTATCACCTAAGTCGGATTCCTTTATTGGTGCCGCAAATTGAAGTGGTTGTATAGTCGTAGAATATTACAGTCTGTGAAGCTATAAATTATTGTTCAGTAGCATTTTTTCAAAGAGAGAAAACAATTATCAACAATTTTCTTTCAATTAATCGTTTTGTTGAAAAAAAAAAAAAATATCTCTCGAATAGTTCCATGTTGTTGTTTTAGTTCATTTTATGCATTTATCATTGGAATTCCAATTAACCAAGTAAAAAATAAAATAATCAAATCAAAGTGAAACTATAACTGAGCTGCAATTTTATTCTCCATCACAGTCATCAGCATCAGCACAAAGTGGAGAATTTTACTCGTAAATTCATTCTTCGGATGAAACTATTTCCATCATCTAAATTATCTTTGAAAGCGAAAATTGGAACATCACTTTCCAAAGATAAAAACGAAAATAAATTGATGGCAAAAAATTAATTTAAAAAAAAATTCAAAAGGAATAGAAGACATCCTTCAATCTTATCGCACCAAATAATAAAACCAATTGTCACCATCAGGCATAAATTTGCAAGAAATTGTCAAACTGATTTTCCGATGGAATCACTAAGAATGGAAAGGCCCATTGTCCTTTTCTTATTTACATATTTACATAAAATTTCATCCGCTCCATAAAATATTCAAGGACCTCCATTCATGCTATATAGTAGTGGTGATGAAGATATAAAGGACATTTTCACAGCCTGAATTTTGTTCGTTATCATCTTTGATTTATGACTTTATTGATGTCCTCTTATAACTTTCAACCATCACATTGTCCTTGTTTTGGAAATTGTCCAAGAATCTGGAAATAATAAAACATCCGGCATGGCATATGCCTTGCAATAAATACAAAAACAAAAATCAAATACAATAAATTTATGTGAAAAAAAGTTATTTGTTGAAATAAAAGGTTGATGGGTTTCGTTATTAAAAACGAAACTTTCAATAAATGGCTGGATATAGATTTCAGTGTTGGGTTTATTTACAAAGAAAATATAATAATTTATTTAATTTTGGATAACGGACATCTTTGTATTGCTCCTCAAACTGTAAGAAAAGTTAGTTTTCTCTTGAATGAACTTATATTTGTATTTTAAGGTGAAAAAAACCTTTTCCCAAGAAGAGAAAACTTTTTTGATGACTTTGATGTTCTTCAGAAAGTTTCTTTATATAATAAAATTGCATTAGTTGTTTTCAATCAAGATCTACGTCGTATGGTTTCGAATAGAAAACTGCGTCAATTAAATTCACTTAGTTTCGTTTATGTTGAGTGGAAAAAAACCCAAAACATTCAACTGAATATATATTTTCCACATCAAGCTTTTCGAAAAGTTTCGGTTCTCAAATTCTACATTCCCTATTCAAAAAAAATTCGCTGCTCAACCCCAGAAGCTTTTCTAACGCTTACTTCATGAAACGTTTGCAACCAAAATAGTTTTAAAACATTTCGACGCAATCCGTTAGAAGCCTGCAAATGCCTTTGGATATAAATATTTTCCCCACAAAGCTTTTCAAAAAGTTTCGGTTCTCAAATTCTACATTCCCTATTCAAAAAAAATTCGCTGCTCAACCCCAGAAGCTTTTCTAACGCTTACTTCATGAAACGTTTGCAACCAAAATAGTTTTAAAACATTTCGACGCAATCCGTTAGAAGCGAATATCTAACGAATCGAGCTTTCAAAATTTTTGCGGTTTTCAGTTCTGAATAGGAAATTGACACACCTTTCCAAAAATGTAAAAAATTTAAAAATTGTGTCCCCAAAATTTTTCACGAATTTCGGAAAAAAACGTGGACTAACCCCTTGCCGTTTTGTCAAAAAAAAAAACAACTTTTTTTCAAAGTTAATGAACTTAAACGTGCCGTTCATTTATGGAAAGGTCTATTGAAACCCTATGCATATATTCAAGCCGAATTCTTTTTCATGGTCTGATTCAGGAAATATTCTATCCAAAGTGATTTAACTAATTTTATGACGTCATGAACCTACCTAAATGTCTTTGGATGGCGATTTCTCAGAAACCAAGGCTTGTAGAACTTAAAAGGACCCAAAAATCAATAGAAATTTTCAAGAGCTTTCCAAAACCGAAAGCTAGACCTATCTTCAATGTCTGGCTCTCGAAGTATACTCATCCAAAGTGATATTACATTATTTGCATTTAGCCTGAAAATGCCTTTGGATAGATATATTTTCCCCACAAAGCTTTTCAAAAAGTTTCGGTTCTCAAATTCTACATTCCTTATTCAAAAAAAATTCGCTGCTCAACCCCAGAAGCTTTTCTAATGCTTACTTCATGAAACGTTTGCAACCAAAATAGTTTTAAAACATTTCGACGCAATCCGTTAGAAGCGAATATCTAACGAATCGAGCTTTCAAAATTTTTGCGGTTTTCAGTTCTGAATAGGAAATTGACACACCTTTCCAAAAATGTAAAAAATTTAAAAATTGTGTCCCCAAAATTTTTCACGAATTTCGGAAAAAAAACGTGGATTAACCCCTTGCCGTTTTGTCAAAAAAAAACAACTTTTTTTCAAAGTTAATGAAATAAATCGTGCCGTACATTTATGGAAAGGTCTATTGAAACCCTATGCATATATTCAAGCCGAATTCTTTTTCATGGTCTGATTCAGGAAATATTCTATCCAAAGTGATTTAACTAATTTTATGACGCCATGAACCTACCTAAATGTCTTTGGATGGCGATTTCTCAGAAACCAAGGCTTGTAGAACTTAAAAGGACCCAAAAATCAATAGAAATTTTCAAGAGCTTTCCAAAACCAAAAGCTAGACCTATCTTCAATGTCTGGCTCTCGAAATATACTCATCCAAAGTGATATTACATTAATTGCATTTAGCCTGATAATGCCTTTGGATAGATATATTTTCCCCACAAAGCTTTTCAAAAAGTTTCGGTTCCCAAATTCTAAATTCCCTATTCAAAAAAAATTCGCTGCTCAACCCCAGAAGCTTTTCTAACGCTTACTTCATGAAACGTTTGCAACCAAAATAGTTTTAAAACATTTCGACGCAATCCGTTAGAAGCGAATATCTAACGAATCGAGCTTTCAAAATTGTTGCGGTTTTCAGTTCTGAATAGGAAATTGACACACCTTTCCAAAAATGTAAAAAATTTAAAAATTGTGTCCCCAAAATTTTTCACGAATTTCGGAAAAAAACGTGGACTAACCCTTGCCGTTTTGTCAAAAAAAAAACAACTTTTTTTCAAAGTTAATGAACTTAAACGTGCCGTACATTTATGGAAAGGTCTATTCAAACCCTATGCATATATTCAAGCCGAATTCTTTTTCATGGTCTGATTCAGGAAATATTCTATCCAAAGTGATTTAACTAATTTTATGCCGCCATGAACCTACCTAAATGTCTTTGGATGGCGATTTCTCAGAAACCAAGGCTTGTAGAACTTAAAAGGACCCAAAAATCAATAGAAATTTTCAAGAGCTTTCCAAAACCGAAAGCTAGGCCTATCTTCAATGTCTGGCTCTCGAAATATACTCATCCAAAGTGATATTACATTATTTGCATTTAGCCTGAAAATGCCTTTGGATAGATATATCTTCCCCACAAAGCTTTTGAAAAAGTTTCGGTTCTCAAATTCTACATTCCCTATTCAAAAAAAATTCGCTGCTCAACCCCAGAAGCTTTTCTAACGCTTACTTCATGAAACGTTTGCAACCAAAATAGTCTTAAAACATTTCGACGCAATCCGTTAGAAGCGAATATCTAACGAATCGAGCTTTCAAAATTGTTGCGGTTTTCAGTTCTGAATAGGAAATTGACACACATTTCCAAAAATGTAAAAAATTTTAAAATTGTGTCCCCAAAATTTTTCACGAATTTCGGAAAAAAACGTGGATTAACCCCTTGCCGTTTTGTCAAAAAAAAACAACTTTTTTTCAAAGTTAATGAAATAAATCGTGCCGTACATTTATGGAAAGGTCTATTCAAACCCTATGCATATATTCAAGCCGAATTCTTTTTCATGGTCTGATTCAGGAAATATTCTATCCAAAGTGATTTAACTAATTTTATGACGCCATGAACCTACCTAAATGTCTTTGGATGGCGATTTCTCAGAAACCAAGGCTTGTAGAACTTAAAAGGACCCAAAAATCAATAGAAATTTTCAAGAGCTTTCCAAAACCGAAAGCTAGACCTATCTTCAATGTCTGGCTCTCGAAATATACTCATCCAAAGTGATATTACATTATTTGCATTTAGCCTGAAAATGCCTTTGGATAGATATATCTTCCCCACAAAGCTTTTGAAAAAGTTTCCATTCTCAAATTCTACATTCCCTATTCAAAAAAAATTCGCTGCTTAACCCCAGAAGCTTTTCTAACGCTTACTTCATGAAACGTTTGCAACCAAAATAGTCTTAAAACATTTCGACGCAATCCGTTAGAAGCGAATATCTAACGAATCGAGCTTTCAAAATTGTTGCGGTTTTCAGTTCTGAATAGGAAATTGACACACCTTTCCAAAAATGTAAAAAATTTAAAAATTGTGTCCCCAAAATTTTTCACGAATTTCGGAAAAAAACGTGGACTAACCCTTGCCGTTTTGTCAAAAAAAAAACAACTTTTTTTCAAAGTTAATGAACTTAAACGTGCCGTACATTTATGGAAAGGTCTATTCAAACCCTATGCATATATTCAAGCCGAATTCTTTTTCATGGTCTGATTCAGGAAATATTCTATCCAAAGTGATTTAACTAATTTTATGCCGCCATGAACCTACCTAAATGTCTTTGGATGGCGATTTCTCAGAAACCAAGGCTTGTAGAACTTAAAAGGACCCAAAAATGTCTGGCTCTCGAAATATACTCATCCAAAGTGATATTACATTATTTGCATTTAGCCTGAAAATGCCTTTGGATAGATATATTTTCCCCACAAAGCTTTTCAAAAAGTTTCGGTTCTCAAATTCTACATTCCCTATTCAAAAACAATTCGCTGCTCAATCCCAGAAGCTTTTCTAACGCTTACTTCATGAAACGTTTGCAACCAAAATAGTCTTAAAACATTTCGACGCAATCCGTTAGAAGCGAATATCTAACGAATCGAGCTTTCAAAATTGTTGCGGTTTTCAGTTCTGAATAGGAAATTGACACACCTTTCCAAAAATGTAAAAAATTTAAAAATTGTGTCCCCAAAATTTTTCACGAATTTCGGAAAAAAACGTGGACTAACCCCTTGCCGTTTTGTCAAAAAAAAAACAACTTTTTTTCAAAGTTAATGAAATAAATCGTGCCGTACATTTATGGAAAGGTCTATTCAAACCCTATGCATATATTCAAGCCGAATTCTTTTTCATGGTCTGATTCAGGAAATATTCTATCCAAAGTGATTTAACTAATTTTATGACGCCATGAACCTACCTAAATGTCTTTGGATGGCGATTTCTCAGAAACCAAGGCTTGTAGAACTTAAAAGGACCCAAAAATCAATAGAAATTTTCAAGAGCTTTCCAAAACCGAAAGCTAGGCCTATCTTCAATGTCTGGCTCTCGAAATATACTCATCCAAAGTGATATTACATTATTTGCATTTAGCCTGAAAATGCCTTTGGATAGATATATCTTCCCCACAAAGCTTTTGAAAAAGTTTCGGTTCTCAAATTCTACATTCCCTATTCAAAAAAAATTCGCTGCTCAACCCCAGAAGCTTTTCTAACGCTTACTTCATGAAACGTTTGCAACCAAAATAGTCTTAAAACATTTCGACGCAATCCGTTAGAAGCGAATATCTAACGAATCGAGCTTTCAAAATTGTTGCGGTTTTCAGTTCTGAATAGGAAATTGACACACCTTTCCAAAAATGTAAAAAATTTTAAAATTGTGTCCCCAAAATTTTTCACGAATTTCGGAAAAAAACGTGGATTAACCCCTTGCCGTTTTGTCAAAAAAAAACAACTTTTTTTCAAAGTTAATGAAATAAATCGTGCCGTACATTTATGGAAAGGTCTATTCAAACCCTATGCATATATTCAAGCCGAATTCTTTTTCATGGTCTGATTCAGGAAATATTCTATCCAAAGTGATTTAACTAATTTTATGACGCCATGAACCTACCTAAATGTCTTTGGATGGCGATTTCTCAGAAACCAAGGCTTGTAGGACTTAAAAGGACCCAAAAATCAATAGAAATTTTCAAGAGCTTTCCAAAACCGAAAGCTAGGCCTATCTTCAATGTCTGGCTCTCGAAATATACTCATCCAAAGTGATATTACATTATTTGCATTTAGCCTGAAAATGCCTTTGGATAGATATATCTTCCCCACAAAGCTTTTGAAAAAGTTTCGGTTCTCAAATTCTACATTCCCTATTCAAAAACAATTCGCTGCTCAACCCCAGAAGCTTTTCTAACGCTTACTTCATGAAACGTTTGCAACCAAAATAGTCTTAAAACATTTCGACGCAATCCGTTAGAAGCGAATATCTAACGAATCGAGCTTTCAAAATTGTTGCGGTTTTCAGTTCTGAATAGGAAATTGACACACCTTTCCAAAAATGTAAAAATTGTGTCCCCAAAATTTTTCACGAATTTCGGAAAAAAACGTGGACTAACCCCTTGCCGTTTTGTCAAAAAAAAACTACTTTTTTTCAAAGTTAATGAAATAAATCGTGCCGTACATTTATGGAAAGGTCTATTCAAACCCTATGCATATATTCAAGCCGAATTCTTTTTCATGGTCTGATTCAGGAAATATTCTATCCAAAGTGATTTAACTAATTTTATGACGCCATGAACCTACCTAAATGTCTTTGGATGGCGATTTCTCAGAAACCAAGGCTTGTAGAACTTAAAAGGACCCAAAAATCAATAGAAATTTTCAAGAGCTTTCCAAAACCGAAAGCTAGACCTATCTTCAATGTCTGGCTCTCGAAATATACTCATCCAAAGTGATATTACATTATTTGCATTTAGCCTGAAAATGCCTTTGGATAGATATATTTTCCCCACAAAGCTTTTCAAAAAGTTTCGGTTCTCAAACTCATTCTACATTCCTTATTCAAAAACAATTCGCTGCTCAACCCCAGAAGCTTTTCTAACGCTTACTTCATGAAACGTTTGCAACCAAAATAGTTTTTAAACATTTCGACGCAATCCGTTTGAAGCGAATATCTAACGAATCGAGCTTTCAAAATTGTTGCGGTTTTCAGTTCTGAATAGGAAATTGACACACCTTTCCAAAAATGTAAAAATTATGTCCCCAAAATTTTTCACGATTTTCGGAAAAAAACGTGGACTAACCCCTTGCCGTTTTGTCAAAAAAAAAAACAACTTTTTTTCAAAGTTAATGAAATAAATCGTGCCGTACATTTATGGAAAGGTCTATTCAAACCCTATGCATATATTCAAGCCGAATTCTTTTTCATGGTCTGATTCAGGAAATATTTTATCCAAAGTGATTTAACTAATTTTATGACGCCATGAACCTACCTAAATGTCTTTGGATGGCGATTTCTCAGAAACCAAGGCTTGTAGAACTTAAAAGGACCCAAAAATGTCTGGCTCTCGAAATATACTCATCCAAAGTGATATTACATTATTTGCATTTAGCCTGAAAATGCCTTTGGATAGATATATTTTCCCCACAAAGCTTTTCAAAAAGTTTCGGTTCTCAAATTCTACATTCCCTATTCAAAAACAATTCGCTGCTCAACCCCAGAAGCTTTTCTAACGCTTACTTCATGAAACGTTTGCAACCAAAATAGTTTTTAAACATTTCGACGCAATCCGTTAGAAGCGAATATCTAACGAATCGAGCTTTCAAAATTGTTGCCGTTTTCAGTTCTGAATAGGAAATTGACACACCTTTCCAAAAATGTAAAAATTATGTCCCCAAAATTTTTCACGATTTTCGGAAAAAAACGTGGACTAACCCCTTGCCGTTTTGTCAAAAAAAAAAACAACTTTTTTTCAAAGTTAATGAAATAAATCGTGCCGTACATTTATGGAAAGGTCTATTCAAACCCTATGCATATATTCAAGCCGAATTCTTTTTCATGGTCTGATTCAGGAAATATTTTATCCAAAGTGATTTAACTAATTTTATGACGCCATGAACCTACCTAAATGTCTTTGGATGGCGATTTCTCAGAAACCAAGGCTTGTAGAACTTAAAAGGACCCAAAAATGTCTGGCTCTCGAAATATACTCATCCAAAGTGATATTACATTATTTGCATTTAGCCTGAAAATGCCTTTGGATAGATATATTTTCCCCACAAAGCTTTTCAAAAAGTTTCGGTTCTCAAATTCTACATTCCCTATTCAAAAACAATTCGCTGCTCAACCCCAGAAGCTTTTCTAACGCTTACTTCATGAAACGTTTGCAACCAAAATAGTTTTTAAACATTTCGACGCAATCCGTTAGAAGCGAATATCTAACGAATCGAGCTTTCAAAATTGTTGCCGTTTTCAGTTCTGAATAGGAAATTGACACACCTTTCCAAAAATGTAAAAATTGTGTCCCCAAAATTTTTCACGAATTTCGGAAAAAAACGTGGACTAACCCCTTGCCGTTTTGTCAAAAAAAAAACAACTTTTTTTCAAAGTTCATGAAATAAATCGTGCCGTACATTTATGGAAAGGTCTATTCAAACCCTATGCATATATTCAAGCCGAATTCTTTTTCATGGTCTGATTCAGGAAATATTCTATCCAAAGTGATTTAACTAATTTTATGACGCCATGAACCTACCTAAATGTCTTTGGATGGCGATTTCTCAGAAACCAAGGCTTGTAGAACTTAAAAGGACCCAAAAATCAATAGAAATTTTCAAGAGCTTTCCAAAACCGAAAGCTAGACCTATATTCAATGTCTGGCTCTCGAAATATACTCATCCAAAGTGATATTACATTATTTGCATTTAGCCTGAAAATGCCTTTGGATAGATATATTTTCCCCACAAAGCTTTTCAAAAAGTTTCGGTTCTCAAATTCTACATTCCCTATTCAAAAACAATTCGCTGCTCAACCCCAGAAGCTTTTCTAACGCTTACTTCATGAAACGTTTGCAACCAAAATAGTTTTTAAACATTTCGACGCAATCCGTTAGAAGCGAATATCTAACGAATCGAGCTTTCAAAATTGTTGCCGTTTTCAGTTCTGAATAGGAAATTGACACACCTTTCCAAAAATGTAAAAATTGTGTCCCCAAAATTTTTCACGAATTTCGGAAAAAAACGTGGACTAACCCCTTGCCGTTTTGTCAAAAAAAAAAAAAACTTTTTTTCAAAGTTCATGAAATAAATCGTGCCGTACATTTATGGAAAGGTCTATTCAAACCCTATGCATATATTCAAGCCGAATTCTTTTTCATGGTCTGATTCAGGAAATATTCTATCCAAAGTGATTTAACTAATTTTATGACGCCATGAACCTACCTAAATGTCTTTGGATGGCGATTTCTCAGAAACCAAGGCTTGTAGAACTTAAAAGGACCCAAAAATCAATAGAAATTTTCAAGAGCTTTCCAAAACCGAAAGCTAGACCTATCTTCAATGTCTGGCTCTCGAAGTATACTCATCCAAAGTGATATTACATTATTTGCATTTAGCCTGAAAATGCCTTTGGATAGATATATTTTCCCCACAAAGCTTTTCAAAAAGTTTCGGTTCTCAAACTCATTCTACATTCCTTATTCAAAAACAATTCGCTGCTCAACCCCAGAAGCTTTTCTAACGCTTACTTCATGAAACGTTTGCAACCAAAATAGTTTTTAAACATTTCGACGCAATCCGTTAGAAGCGAATATCTAACAAATCGAGCTTTCAAAATTGTTGCGGTTTTCAGTTCTGAATAGGAAATTGACACACCTTTCCAAAAATGTAAAAATTGTGTCCCCAAAATTTTTCACGAATTTCGGAAAAAAACGTGGACTAACCCCTTGCCGTTTTGTCAAAAAAAAAAACAACTTTTTTTCAAAGTTAATGAAATAAATCGTGCCGTACATTTATGGAAAGGTCTATTCAAACCCTATGCATATATTCAAGCCGAATTCTTTTTCATGGTCTGATTCAGGAAATATTCTATCCAAAGTGATTTAACTAATTTTATGACGCCATGAACCTACCTAAATGTCTTTGGATGGCGATTTCTCAGAAACCAAGGCTTGTAGAACTTAAAAAGACCCAAAAATCAATAGAAATTTTCAAGAGCTTTCCAAAACCGAAAGCTAGACCTATCTTCAATGTCTGGCTCTCGAAATATACTCATCCAAAGTGATATTACATTATTTGCATTTAGCCTGAAAATGCCTTTGGATAGATATATTTTCCCCACAAAGCTTTTCAAAAAGTTTCGGTTCTCAAATTCTACATTCCCTATTCAAAAACAATTCGCTGCTCAACCCCAGAAGCTTTTCTAACGCTTACTTCATGAAACGTTTGCAACCAAAATAGTTTTTAAGCATTTCGACGCAATCCGTTAGAAGCGAATATCTAACGAATCGAGCTTTCAAAATTGTTGCCGTTTTCAGTTCTGAATAGGAAATTGACACACCTTTCCAAAAATGTAAAAATTGTGTCCCCAAAATTTTTCACGAATTTCGGAAAAAAACGTGGACTAACCCCTTGCCGTTTTGTCAAAAAAAACAACTTTTTTTCAAAGTTCATGAAATAAATCGTGCCGTACATTTATGGAAAGGTCTATTGAAACCCTATGCATATATTCAAGCCGAATTCTTTTTCATGGTCTGATTCAGGAAATATTCTATCCAAAGTGATTTAACTAATTTTATGACGCCATGAACCTACCTAAATGTCTTTGGAAGGCGTTTTCTCAGAAACCAAGGCTTGTAGAACTTAAAAGGACCCAAAAATCAATAGAAATTTTCAAGAGCTTTCCAAAACCGAAAGCTAGACCTATCTTCAATGTCTGGCTCTCGAAATATACTCATCCAAAGTGATATTACATTATTTGCATTTAGCCTGAAAATGCCTTTGGATAGATATATTTTCCCCACAAAGCTTTTCAAAAAGTTTCGGTTCTCAAATTCTACATTCCCTATTCAAAAACCATTCGCTGCTCAACCCCAGAAGCTTTTCTAACGCTTACTTCATGAAACGTTTGCAACCAAAATAGTTTTAAAACATTTCGACGCAATCCGTTAGAAGCGAATATCTAACGAATCGAGCTTTCAAAATTGTTGCCGTTTTCAGTTCTGAATAGGAAATTGACACACCTTTCCAAAAATGTAAAAATTGTGTCCCCAAAATTTTTCACGAATTTCGGAAAAAAACGTGGACTAACCCCTTGCCGTTTTGTCAAAAAAAAAAAAACTTTTTTTCAAAGTTCATGAAATAAATCGTGCCGTACATTTATGGAAAGGTCTATTCAAACCCTATGCATATATTCAAGCCGAATTCTTTTTCATGGTCTGATTCAGGAAATATTCTATCCAAAGTGATTTAACTAATTTTATGACGCCATGAACCTACCTAAATGTCTTTGGATGGCGATTTCTCAGAAACCAAGGCTTGTAGAACTTAAAAGGACCCAAAAATGTCTGGCTCTCGAAATATACTCATCCAAAGTGATATTACATTATTTGCATTTAGCCTGAAAATGCCTTTGGATAGATATATTTTCCCCACAAAGCTTTTCATAAAGTTTCGGTTCTCAAACTCATTCTACATTCCCTATTCAAAAACAATTCGCTGCTCAACCCCAGAAGCTTTTCTAACGCTTACTTCATGAAACGTTTGCAACCAAAATAGTTTTTAAACATTTCGACGCAATCCGTTAGAAGCGAATATCTAACGAATCGAGCTTTCAAAATTGTTGCCGTTTTCAGTTCTGAATAGGAAATTGACACACCTTTCCAAAAATGTAAAAATTGTGTCCCCAAAATTTTTCACGAATTTCGGAAAAAAACGTGGACTAACCCCTTGCCGTTTTGTCAAAAAAAAAAAAAACTTTTTTTCAAAGTTCATGAAATAAATCGTGCCGTACATTTATGGAAAGGTCTATTCAAACCCTATGCATATATTCAAGCCGAATTCTTTTTCATGGTCTGATTCAGGAAATATTCTATCCAAAGTGATTTAACTAATTTTATGACGCCATGAACCTACCCAAATGTCTTTGGATGGCGATTTCTCAGAAACCAAGGCTTGTAGAACTTAAAAGGACCCAAAAATGTCTGGCTCTTGAAATATACTCATCCAAAGTGATATTACATTATTTGCATTTAGCCTGAAAATGCCTTTGGATAGATATATTTTCCCCACAAAGCTTTTCAAAAAGTTTCGGTTCTCAAATTCTACATTCCCTATTCAAAAACAATTCGCTGCTCAACCCCAGAAGCTTTTCTAACGCTTACTTCATGAAACGTTTGCAACCAAAATAGTTTTTAAGCATTTCGACGCAATCCGTTAGAAGCGAATATCTAACGAATCGAGCTTTCAAAATTGTTGCCGTTTTCAGTTCTGAATAGGAAATTGACACACCTTTCCAAAAATGTAAAAATTGTGTCCCCAAAATTTTTCACGAATTTCGGAAAAAAACGTGGACTAACCCCTTGCCGTTTTGTCAAAAAAAAAAAACTTTTTTTCAAAGTTCATGAAATAAATCGTGCCGTACATTTATGGAAAGGTCTATTGAAACCCTATGCATATATTCAAGCCGAATTCTTTTTCATGGTCTGATTCAGGAAATATTCTATCCAAAGTGATTTAACTAATTTTATGACGCCATGAACCTACCTAAATGTCTTTGGAAGGCGTTTTCTCAGAAACCAAGGCTTGTAGAACTTAAAAGGACCCAAAAATCAATAGAAATTTTCAAGAGCTTTCCAAAACCGAAAGCTAGACCTATCTTCAATGTCTGGCTCTCGAAATATACTCATCCAAAGTGATATTACATTATTTGCATTTAGCCTGAAAATGCCTTTGGATAGATATATTTTCCCCACAAAGCTTTTCAAAAAGTTTCGGTTCTCAAATTCTACATTCCCTATTCAAAAACCATTCGCTGCTCAACCCCAGAAGCTTTTCTAACGCTTACTTCATGAAACGTTTGCAACCAAAATAGTTTTAAAACATTTCGACGCAATCCGTTAGAAGCGAATATCTAACGAATCGAGCTTTCAAAATTGTTGCCGTTTTCAGTTCTGAATAGGAAATTGACACACCTTTCCAAAAATGTAAAAATTGTGTCCCCAAAATTTTTCACGAATTTCGGAAAAAAACGTGGACTAACCCCTTGCCGTTTTGTCAAAAAAAAAAACAACTTTTTTTCAAAGTTAATGAAATAAATCGTGCCGTACATTTATGGAAAGGTCTATTCAAACCCTATGCATATATTCAAGCCGAATTCTTTTTCATGGTCTGATTCAGGAAATATTCTATCCAAAGTGATTTAACTAATTTTATGACGCCATGAACCTACCTAAATGTCTTTGGATGGCGATTTCTCAGAAACCAAGGCTTGTAGAACTTAAAAGGACCCAAAAATGTCTGGCTCTCGAAATATACTCATCCAAAGTGATATTACATTATTTGCATTTAGCCTGAAAATGCCTTTGGATAGATATATTTTCCCCACAAAGCTTTTCATAAAGTTTCGGTTCTCAAACTCATTCTACATTCCCTATTCAAAAACAATTCGCTGCTCAACCCCAGAAGCTTTTCTAACGCTTACTTCATGAAACGTTTGCAACCAAAATAGTTTTTAAACATTTCGACGCAATCCGTTAGAAGCGAATATCTAACGAATCGAGCTTTCAAAATTGTTGCCGTTTTCAGTTCTGAATAGGAAATTGACACACCTTTCCAAAAATGTAAAAATTGTGTCCCCAAAATTTTTCACGAATTTCGGAAAAAAACGTGGACTAACCCCTTGCCGTTTTGTCAAAAAAAAAAAAAACTTTTTTTCAAAGTTCATGAAATAAATCGTGCCGTACATTTATGGAAAGGTCTATTCAAACCCTATGCATATATTCAAGCCGAATTCTTTTTCATGGTCTGATTCAGGAAATATTCTATCCAAAGTGATTTAACTAATTTTATGACGCCATGAACCTACCCAAATGTCTTTGGATGGCGATTTCTCAGAAACCAAGGCTTGTAGAACTTAAAAGGACCCAAAAATGTCTGGCTCTTGAAATATACTCATCCAAAGTGATATTACATTATTTGCATTTAGCCTGAAAATGCCTTTGGATAGATATATTTTCCCCACAAAGCTTTTCAAAAAGTTTCGGTTCTCAAATTCTACATTCCCTATTCAAAAACAATTCGCTGCTCAACCCCAGAAGCTTTTCTAACGCTTACTTCATGAAACGTTTGCAACCAAAATAGTTTTTAAGCATTTCGACGCAATCCGTTAGAAGCGAATATCTAACGAATCGAGCTTTCAAAATTGTTGCCGTTTTCAGTTCTGAATAGGAAATTGACACACCTTTCCAAAAATGTAAAAATTGTGTCCCCAAAATTTTTCACGAATTTCGGAAAAAAACGTGGACTAACCCCTTGCCGTTTTGTCAAAAAAAAAAAACTTTTTTTCAAAGTTCATGAAATAAATCGTGCCGTACATTTATGGAAAGGTCTATTGAAACCCTATGCATATATTCAAGCCGAATTCTTTTTCATGGTCTGATTCAGGAAATATTCTATCCAAAGTGATTTAACTAATTTTATGACGCCATGAACCTACCTAAATGTCTTTGGAAGGCGTTTTCTCAGAAACCAAGGCTTGTAGAACTTAAAAGGACCCAAAAATCAATAGAAATTTTCAAGAGCTTTCCAAAACCGAAAGCTAGACCTATCTTCAATGTCTGGCTCTCGAAATATACTCATCCAAAGTGATATTACATTATTTGCATTTAGCCTGAAAATGCCTTTGGATAGATATATTTTCCCCACAAAGCTTTTCAAAAAGTTTCGGTTCTCAAATTCTACATTCCCTATTCAAAAACCATTCGCTGCTCAACCCCAGAAGCTTTTCTAACGCTTACTTCATGAAACGTTTGCAACCAAAATAGTTTTAAAACATTTCGACGCAATCCGTTAGAAGCGAATATCTAACGAATCGAGCTTTCAAAATTGTTGCCGTTTTCAGTTCTGAATAGGAAATTGACACACCTTTCCAAAAATGTAAAAATTGTGTCCCCAAAATTTTTCACGAATTTCGGAAAAAAACGTGGACTAACCCCTTGCCGTTTTGTCAAAAAAAAACAAACTTTTTTTCAAAGTTCATGAAATAAATCGTGCCGTACATTTATGGAAAGGTCTATTCAAACCCTATGCATATATTCAAGCCGAATTCTTTTTCATGGTCTGATTCAGGAAATATTCTATCCAAAGTGATTTAACTAATCTTATGACGCCATGAACCTACCTAAATGTCTTTGGATGGCGTTTTCTCAGAAACCAAGGCTTGTAGAACTTAAAAGGACCCAAAAATCAATAGAAATTTTTAAGAGCTTTCCAAAACCGAAAGCTAGACCTATCTTTAATGTCTGGCTCTCGAAATATACTCATCCAAAGTGATATTACATTATTTGCATTTAGCCTGAAAATGCCTTTGGATAGATATATTTTCCCCACAAAGCTTTTCAAAAAATTTCGGTTCTCAAATTCTACATTCCCTATTCAAAAAAAATTCGCTGCTTAACCCCAGAAGCTTTTCTAACGCTTACTTCATGAAACGTTTGCAACCAAAATAGTTTTAAAACATTTCGACGCAATCCGTTAGAAGCGAATATCTAACGAATCGAGCTTTCAAAATTGTTGCGGTTTTCAGTTCTGAATAGGAAATTGACACACCTTTCCAAAAATGTAAAAATTGTGTCCCAAAGATTTTCACGAATTTCGGAAAAAAACGTGGACTAACCCCTTGCCGTTTTGTCAAAAAAAAAACAACTTTTTTTCAAAGTTAATGAAATAAATCGTGCCGTACATTTATGGAAAGGTCTATTCAAACCCTATGCATATATTCAAGCCGAATTCTTTTTCATGGTCTGATTCAGGAAATATTCTATCCAAAGTGATTTAACTAATCTTATGACGCCATGAACCTACCTAAATGTCTTTGGATGGCGTTTTCTCAGAAACCAAGGCTTGTAGAACTTAAAAGGACCCAAAAATCAATAGAAATTTTCAAGAGCTTTCCAAAACCGAAAGCTAGACCTATCTTCAATGTCTGGCTCTCGAAATATACTCATCCAAAGTGATATTACATTATTTGCATTTAGCCTGAAAATGCCTTTGGATAGATATATTTTCCCCACAAAGCTTTTCAAAAAGTTTCGGTTCTCAAATTCTACATTTCCTATTCAAAAAAAATTTGCTGCTTAACCCCAGAAGCTTTTCTAACGCTTACTTCATGAAATGTTTGCAACCAAAATAGTTTTAACACATTTCGACGCAATCCGTTAGAAGCGAATATCTAACGAATCGAGCTTTCAAAATTGTTGCGGTTTTCAGTTCTGAATAGGAAATTGACACACCTTTCCAAAAATGTAAAAATTGTGTCCCAAAGATTTTCACGAATTTCGGAAAAAAACGTGGACTAACCCCTTGTCGTTTTGTCAAAAAAAACAACTTTTTTTCAAAGTTAATGAAATAAATCGTGCCGTACATTTATGGAAAGGTATATTCAAACCCTATGCATATATTCAAGCCGAATTCTTTTTCATGGTCTGATTCAGGAAATATTCTATCCAAAGTGATTTAACTAATTTTATGACGCCATGAACCTATCTAAATGTCTTTGGATGGCGATTTCTCAGAAACCAAGGCCTGTAGAACTTGAAAGGACCCAAAAATCAATAGAAATTTTCAAGAGCTTTCCAAAACTGAAAGTTAGACCTATCTTCAATGTCTGGCTCCCGAAATATACTCATCCAAAGTGATATTACATTATTTGCATTTAGCCTGAAAATGTCTTTGGATAGATATATTTTCAAAAAGTTTCGGTTCTCAAATTCTACATTCCCTATTCAAAAACCATTCGCTGCTCAACCCCAGAAGCTTTTCTAACGCTTACTTCATGAAACGTTTGCAACCAAAATAGTTTTAAAACATTTCGACGCAATCCGTTAGAAGCGAATATCTAACGAATCGAGCTTTCAAAATTGTTGCGGTTTTCAGTTCTGAATAGGAAATTCACACACCTTTCCAAAAATGTAAAAATTGTGTCCCCAAAATTTTTCACGAATTTCGGAAAAAAACGTGGACTACCCCTTGCCGTTTTGTCAAAAAAAAAAACAACTTTTTTTCAAAGTTAATGAAATAAATCGTGCCGTACATTTATGGAAAGGTCTATTCAAACCCTATGCATATATTCAAGCCGAATTCTTTTTCATGGTCTGATTCAGGAAATATTCTATCCAAAGTGATTTAACTAATTTTATGACGCCATGAACCTACCTAAATGCCTTTGGATGGCGATTTCTCAGAAACCAAGGCTTGTAGAACTTAAAAGGACCCAAAAATCAATAGAAATTTTCAAGAGCTTTCCAAAACCGAAAGCTAGACCTATCTTCAATGTCTGGCTCTCGAAATATACTCATCCAAAGTGATATTACATTATTTGCATTTAGCCTGAAAATGCCTTTGGATAGATATATTTTCCCCACAAAGCTTTTCAAAAAGTTTCGGTTCTCAAATTCTACATTTCCTATTCAAAAAAAATTCGCTGCTTAACCCCAGAAGCTTTTCTAACGCTTACTTCATGAAACGTTTGCAACCAAAATAGTTTTAAAACATTTCGACGCAATCCGTTAGAAGCGAATATCTAACGAATCGAGCTTTCAAAATTGTTGCGGTTTTCAGTTCTGAATAGGAAATTGACACACCTTTCCAAAAATGTAAAAATTGTGTCCCCAAAATTTTTCACGAATTTCGGAAAAAAACGTGGACTAACCCCTTGTCGTTTTGTCAAAAAAAAAACAACTTTTTTTCAAAGTTAATGAAATAAATCGTGCCGTACATTTATGGAAAGGTCTATTCAAACCCTATGCATATATTCAAGCCGAATTCTTTTTCATGGTCTGATTCAGGAAATATTCTATCCAAAGTGATTTAACTAATTTTATGACACCATGAACCTACCTAAATGTCTTTGGATGGCGATTTCTCAGAAACCAAGGCTTGTAGAACTTAAAAGGACCCAAAAATCAATAGAAATTTTCAAGAGCTTTCCAAAACCGAAAGCTAGACCTATCTCCAATGTCTGGCTCTCGAAATATACTCATCCAAAGTGATATTACATTATTTGCATTTAGCCTGAAAATGCCTTTGGATAGATATTTTTTCCCCCCAAAGCTTTTGAAAAAGTTTCCATTCTCAAATTCTACATTCCCTATTCAAAAAAAATTCGCTGCTCAACCCCAGAAGCTTTTCTAACGCTTACTTCATGAAACGTTTGCAACCAAAATAGTTTTAAAACATTTCGACGCAATCCGTTAGAAGCGAATATCTAACGAATCGAGCTTTCAAAATTGTTGCGGTTTTCAGTTCTGAATAGGAAATTGACACACCTTTCCAAAAATGTAAAAATTGTGTCCCCAAAATTTTTCACGAATTTCGGAAAAAAACGTGGACTACCCCTTGCCGTTTTGTCAAAAAAAAAACAACTTTTTTTCAAAGTTAATGAAATAAATCGTGCCGTACATTTATGGAAAGGTCTATTCAAACCCTATGCATATATTCAAGCCGAATTCTTTTTCATGGTCTGATTCAGGAAATATTCTATCCAAAGTGATTTAACTAATTTTATGACGCCATGAACCTACCTAAATGCCTTTGGATGGCGATTTCTCAGAAACCAAGGCTTGTAGAACTTAAAAGGACCCAAAAATCAATAGAAATTTTCAAGAGCTTTCCAAAACCGAAAGCTAGACCTATCTCCAATGTCTGGCTCTCGAAATATACTCATCCAAAGTGATATTACATTATTTGCATTTAGCCTGAAAATGCCTTTGGATAGATACTCGTATATTTTCCCCACAAAGCTTTTCAAAAAGTTTCGGTTCTCAAATTTCACATTCCCTATTCAAAAAAAATTCGCTGCTCAACCCCAGAAGCTTTTCTAATGCTTACTTCATGAAACGTTTGCAACCAAAATAGTCTTAAAACATTTCGACGCAATCCGTTAGAAGCGAATATCTAACGAATCGAGCTTTCAAAATTTTTGCGGTTTTCAGTTCTGAATAGAAAATTGACACACCTTTCCAAAAATGTAAAAATTGTGTCCCCAGAATTTTTCACGATTTTCGGAAAAAAACGTGGACTAACCCCTTGCCGTTTTGTCAAAAAAAAACAACTTTTTTTCAAAGTTAATGAAATAAATCGTGCCGTACATTTATGGAAAGGTCTATTCAAACCCTATCGATATATTTAATTCGAAATGAATTATCAATACCCTCGAGTCTCAGGTAGACCGATGGGATTTGTTTTTTTTTTAAATAAATTGCCAATATCATTGGTACTCTCAAAGAAATTCTCACTCAATCATGCAATTTCCTTTCAAAGATGAAGTATTTTCTATTGGAAACAGGTGGATAAATTGGAAATATCCTTTTGCTTCAAGACAAATCATATTCTCCATATACCAACCAACATTGTATTGTTATTGATTGAAATATTTCACAATGCGCATACAATTTCATGTTATCTATTCAGTCATCAAGTCACAGCCATATATTTACGAATATATGATTTGTGTAGCCATATCCAGCTAGTCAGAGTTCCAAAATGCTATTGCTTACAGGATTTTGTGGTTTCGTTCCGAATGAATATCTACATTTTTCAATGTAGGATTTTCAAGTTGAATCAATGTATAAAGAAAACTGACTGACTTTTATAAATGCATCTTCAGGGAAATCGTTGAATTTGTGAATTTTATTTAAGTTTAATATGCAAAAAGGAAGAAGACGTGAATTATGCTTTGAAAAATGGAAAATTCAAGAAAAGATGTTGTTGAGTACAGAAGAATCAATTTTCTGATCGGGATTTCAATTTTCAACAGCAATTGACAAACGATTCGAAATCTTTCTTAGGGCTCTTATGAAGTAAAAAAAATAATTTTTGAAAAGTGTGGTGTATATTGTCAGCAAAATACAATTCAAACATAAATTTTTTGTTAATAAATAAAATAATTTCAAAGTACTCGTAGTTCCCATTACCCTTTACCCATACAAAATTAATTTGCAACAAAAAAATTGCTTTGAAAGATATATTTAGACCAGGCGCGTATACAAGGGGAGGGCAATGGGTGCCATTTTTTGTTTAGTTTTCTTAGAATAGTCAAATTATTTCATTCTAGAGAGCATATTGAGTCCCACATCGATCTGATTTCACTTTTCAAAATGCAAATGTGTATGAAAAATTACACAGTTCCGAAAAACAATGTTCCAAAAAGTTAATGACCCAACCCTCCTCCCCAAATATGTGTTTTTTTTTATAATTAAATGTAACAGGGAAGGAAGTGGTGGCCTTATCTACATTTTACAAAAAAATGTCAATTTTATAAGTTTTAAAAATTCTAACTTCAAATGCTCAGATGAATAAGATCAAGATATTTGTTTATACTAAAAAGATGCGTATCCATTTGACTGTACTTTCACAAGAAAACTCTCGAGAGTAACTTTCGGATGACTTCTCCTCTGGTGAGCTAAATTCTTGAATGTGTCCACTTGCGAGTTTTACACTCTAGAACTTGTCCCCATCTTTTAACTCTCTTATGTATTTCGAGTACGGTTCAGTATGCAACTATGTTGCACATCTTTCTTAGCCATAACATACGTTTCAGGTGGTAATAGTAATACAGAAGACGTTCGAAATAGTGAACAAAACAAAAACCAGGCCTGTTCAGTGTTCATTCTTTCGAGATTGTTCACTTTTTCAAGGGGAAGTTTTTAAAGGTGTTCTAAAAATATATTTGATCCAAAATATAAATTTTAATCGATGTGAATGGTTTTTATATTTAGAAGTTAAGAAAAACCGAAACAATTCCCCAGTGTTCTCTGGTAAAGTTAAATGCTTGCGAGTTATTTTTATAAAAAATCCAATTTTATAGAAAATTTCGTGTGTTTACTATTGTGGATATTTAACTACTTTGAGATTCACTAAACCGAGCGTCTACTACATTCGTAAAAATTTTTGTAACTTTCATGGATGAGTTTAAGGAACTTCCGTATTATTTATCCACAAATCAAACAAAATTTACTTCATCGAATATTTTAGAAATTATAGGTTTTCACACATTTACTTGGTTTCATGTTCATTTAATTTGCTGTTTTGAATAGAAGACTCTTTTAAGGAATATTCTGCAAATGCATTTCTAATTCAGATATTGGCCTTTAACTTGCCTTTGTTTGGCCACATAGAATCTTATCCCAGGAATGGGTAAAACTTTTGCTCGAACTCGAACGTTATGCGTAGGAATAAGAACAAACCGAAGTGCTATTATTATTTCCGAAATTCTAGGTGGTGCTACAAAGATCTAGAGGGAATTTCAAAACACTGTTATGACACCCTGTTACTGCCACAAATTGCATAACTTCATTTCACGTAGTTCCAAAATCCGCTGCTCGAGGCACTGTGCAGATATAAAAGAGGTAATTGGCGTATTCTTCAAATTTTGAGTATTTTTTAATTTATTTTATTCAATACTTAGTACAAGCAGAGCTTAAAAACTAGATACATTAAATACAATGTTAACATTATATATGTACATATGTACCTACTAAAATTTACAAAAATATAATATCAAAAAATAAATAAAAGAAAAATAAGAATTTAAACACATTACTATGGAAGGCTTGAGAGGAGGGTATTGCGAAGGGCTGATTTGGATATGTTGAAGTCAAAAACATTTGAAAAGTTGTTAGCATTACGAAGCATACGAGACATAGGATTATAAAAGGAATAGTTTGTACGGTGATAAGGGATACGAAAAAGGGGTACTGTCCTTATTTACGCGGGTTGGTGTTGATGGAGATAGCATTCAGTAAGGCTGAGCAGTCAATATTACCAGTAAGTAAATCGTGAATAAAGACGATGTCTGAGGTTTCACGTCGTTTTTCTAGGGAATTCAGATTTATAAGGTGCAAACGATCGACATATGGAGGGAGACGATAATTATCGTCCCACGGGAGGCTACGCAGTGCAAAGCGAAGAAATCTACGTTGAACAGTTTCAATCCGTTTAATTTGTGTAACTTGATGCGGTGACCAAACTTGAGGAGCATATTCGAGAATAGGTCTAACAAAGGTAACATAAAGCGCTTTAGACACATATGGGTCTGGAAATTCTTTTGACCAACGTTTTATAAACCCTAGCATTGAGTTGGCTTTATTGATAATGTTGTCAATATGGGAGTGAAAATTAAGCTCTCTATCGACTATGACCCCCAAGTCATGAGAGGAAGTAACATAAGGCACTACGTCCCCTTGAATGAAATAAGTACGAAGTGGCCCAGGTTGGCGTTTTCTGGAAAAAGTAATAGTATGGCACTTGCTTACATTAAGTTCCAGGAAGTTTTTTTGGCACCAAAGAGAAAATCTATCTATCTGTCTTGCAGATAGCGAGTATCAGTGGGTGATGATATACGATTAAATATTTTCATATCGTCCGCATAAATCAAAAGATTACAATCCAAAATGTTAGCGACATCATTGATTGCTAAAATGAATAGCATTGGGCCTAGATGACTACCTTGTGGAACACCGGAAGGGGCGCTGAAAGGAAAGGAAAGGGATGATCTGAAGTGGACAATGTAATTTCTGTTAGACAAATATGAGTCAATCCGTGAGATGAAAAGTGAAGGAAAGCCGAGTATTTTTAATTTGAAAGTAATTATTTTGTGAGACATTTTGTCGAAAGCTTTGCTAAAATCAGTGGATACAACATCAACTTCGTCCCCTTTTTCCATAGTGCAAAGCGTATGAGACACAAATTCCACAAGGTTTGTTGTTGTAGATCTGCCAGCTAAGAAACCGTGTTGAACGGGAGACAAAATAGGTTTACAGTAGAAAGCGAGTGCATCATAGAGGATACTTTCGAAAATGTTCGGTATGCAAGAAAGTTTGGCTATTGGGCGATAATTAGACACATTATTTTTTGGTCCTTTTTTATGGATAGGAACTATGAAGGACACTTTCCAAGATTGAGGAAAAACACCTTGACAGATAGATAGCCTAAAGAGAGAAGTCAGTGGGTGAATAAAAACATTTGAGCATTTTTTGAGGACAACTGCTGGAATGCAGTCAGGACCTGTAGAGTAGTCCTCTTTTAACTTATCAATTTTTGCACTTACCATGGTTGGGAGAATATTAAGAGATGAATAAGATGTTTGCGGAGAATATTTTAAGTACTCGAAGTATTTTGTATCAGGCTCAGTATCACAATCCGAAAACGACTGTTTGAAAAAATTGGCAACAAAATTAGCTATTGTTGTAGAGTCCGATGAAGAGTTGTTCAAGTACACGAGCGAAGGAGGGAAGTCATCGGATTTTCTTTTCACATTTATAAATTCATAGAAACGTTTAGGATTGGAAGTTATGGAGGATTGCATGCACACAATGTATTCATTATAGAGTTGCTCAGAGAGAACAGAGAATTGCATAAAAGCGTTAGAGAAAACTTGGTAGTCGTAGTCCGATTTTGATTTCAAATATTTTTTCCACAAATTGTTCCTGACGTTGCGAAGAGACCGAAGCTCTTTAGTATACCATGGTGGAGAAGAAGAATAGTTTCTTCGAGGCAGAAAAGGCACAGATTGAGAAAAACAATTGAAAATTTTGGAATAAAAGGTTGACAGCTCATCCTCAATAGATCTTTGGGAAATATTCAAGTTGGTTTGGCTAAGAAGGAAATTAAGATTATGAAAATCAGCTTTACGAAAATTGAAACTATATTCTGGGGCTATATTATTAAAGGACGCATCAAAAGAGAAAGAGGTTAACAAGGGTGGATGGAATTGATCAAGAGTAGATAGTAGTTGATCGCTCTCAGTCACAACGGAGTTGGCGGGGTCAGAAGTGAAGACAAGGTCAAGCTGCCTATTCAGGTTGTTTGTGATTCCACTCACTTGAAAAAGACAGGAATCTTGTAAGCAGTCCATAAATAAGCTTTCTTTTTCACTTTTGACATTTACTGGGGAAAAGTAAGTTGCATCATCAGATAGACACCATTTGATGTTAGGAAGGTTGAAATCACCCAAGCAGAAAATATCATCATTTGAATCAGCGGTTTCAAAGAGAAGATCAATTGATTCGACAGCGAGTTGATAAGAACTAATTGGTTGTGCGGGGCGAATATAGCAACACATGACATATAAATACCGACTATGTAGCTTTATTTTGATGGAGACAAACTCAAAATCGGTTGTATTTGAGGACTTAAAAAAGGAAGCATCTAGGTTATTATTAACTGCTATTAAAACTCCACGACCGGAGGAGTCATTATCTTTATTTAGACCGTCACATCGAAAGGCAGTATAGTCAGAAGTAAATAATTCACTGAATAATTCACTGCTGAGAAAATCAGGTGTAAGATTTGTTTCAGTCAGTGCAAAGATGTCGTAAGGAAGTTTTTGAGAATTTGAAAAGATAGTTGACGTTTTTGTCCGAAGCCCTCTTACATTTTGGTAGTAGATCGTTAAACACGTTGGATGATTTTTTAGGGGATTACGAAGGGGGAATTCAATGTTAAAGAGAACTATTATTACCATGGTGGTTACGATGACGATAAAAATTACTCCTAGAATTTACATAAGAAGAATAGGCAGCCAGGTCATCCAAGACCATTTTATTGGTAACGTTAAAAGCTTCATGAAAGGAATTGAAAATCTTACGGAGGCTGGAGGTGTTGGTAGGAAGACCTTCTTGGTGAATAGAAAGCAAGACATTGGTTTTGGTTTTACCATCGATGCAGACAAAATCAGGCTTATCATGTAGATAAGCTAAGTAAAGTCGGACGTTATCGTAGATTCGGCGATCTCACAATCTAGCTCAATCTGTGTATCGAGATTCAGTCGAGTCAGAAGTTTGCATGGCTAATTTAACATTAGGAGGGAAAAGTGGATCGAGAAATTGAGGTTTATGTGAAGACGGATTAGAGGCATGTAGTGTATTTGAGTGATTATTATTTTGTGGATAATTAACATGAACATGATTAAGAGGAAAGTTATACGAAGGTGGAACATTGTGTTTGCTTGATGTTGGTACAGGTGGGTTAAGAACATGTGAGAGAAAGAAATTAGGATATTTGTAATTGGAAGTAGTTATAGCTTTGTTAGATAAAGGGGGATTGTTTGATTTGCTAGGTAAATTGTTTGAGGAAGGATATTTAAAGTTAGGTATAGATTTAGGATTAGATCTATAATTGAAATTAGGGAGAGATTTAGACTTATAACTATTCCTAGAATAAGACTTAGATCTAAAGCTATTATTTGAAGATGTTGCAACTAACTCGGGAACCATTTTCATAAAACTATTTCTTAGACACAAAGAATGACTAGAGAATAACCATTTATAAGAATATGGTATAGAAATTTTAAATATGTATGTCTGTAGATCTTATCAAGATTGTGGAAACTCTGGAAGCAATTTCGCATCAGTGTGACCAAAAATACACCGAAATTGCCTGGTTTAGACGCAATATTAATAAGCCTTTCCATTGATTCCAAAACAACCAACTTTTTAAGAAGAAAAAAAGAAAGTTGATTCCATATCAAGTTATTCCTAATAATAAGCCTACCCTTGTACCATCACAAAAATTATTTTAAAATAGCCGTGTTCTATAAAATTCTTAAGATCATTAAGTTGTAACAATATCAACCATGCGTCAGTATCATAACATGCGTCGAAAGCTTTTAAGTAAAATGTATCTTACTCTTAATAAGCTCACCATTATCGAAATCAATATTCTCATCATCGTCAGTTTTTGGTTGTTTGTTAAATAAGTTGCCTTTGAGATCTGAAGATATATTTTCATTTGAAGTATGCCTATACCCAATGACTCATTGTCAAAAACACAAGCTTATAGCGGGTTTGCTGAAACTATACCTACTTTATACACTTTTCATAAAAGTATTCCAAACAATAATAATCAACATTTCATTCTTAAAGATAGCTATTCCATTTCCTTGTTAATTTTCTCAACAAACTATCGTCATTCCTCTTTTGCTTCCTTATAGAAACCCTAGACTAGAACACCCAAAATCAAATCTAACATCTTGAACACTTATTAAACAAATCGAACAAATTGAAAACTAACTTTTGTTGGTTCTCGACGCAGCAACACTGCGTAAATAACACAATTTAGGTATTTCTTCTACATCCTGATGGGTGTTGCTTATGAACCCCACTCCCCTCACACAAACCCCATATCAACTCCAAGTCGAAAACCATTAATTTCTCAGTTCAATAGTTTATCAGGAAAAATGCGTTTTGTTTGCTTGGGATCACGTGCAAACAGATGGAGTTCCTGTGTTATGTGTCAATAAAGCTATATGTGCCCCTTTGGCTAACCCTCAAAAAATACCCCACATAACCAACAATGCAATCAACTACCCCCTCATCACTATAGAATATTCGCACATAAATTCGTAGAGCAGAAAAGAAATTCTTCATGATTTCTCTTAGGCTGGATGAGGATGTGGCCTAATCAAATAAATTCACTTTTGGACCCTGAGGGTTGTAAAAGTTGATTCCAAACTCCATAGTTCTCAACCTCCCGCCATCGCAGGATGAGTCATTCATTTTTATAGCAAAGTAGTTAATAAGGCACAGTGTGCCATGCATATACAGTAACTTTGATGTGGAGGGATGTTGTATATTATCCTCCTTGACTTAGTTATTGTTATTGTTTTGACCATTCCACCAAAAAAAAAAAAAAAATACTATAAGGGTGGGTATACTTCTGGCGAATTATGGGGTCGAATAATTTCCATTTATAATTCTGTCTTCACAACACTGAATGCAGGCGCGGATATATATCTACTCAATCTCAAGAGAGAGGGGCTAGTGTAACAAAACGAAGAAATAAGATTTTATATTTTTTCAGGATGTGGCTAAAGACATGCCAATAGTTCCACAGTGCGTGCTTTTTAACCTCACTATTATAGTCATTGGGATGACACCACATAACATACGTTTTCCCTTAATTTAGCTTATAAAAGTCTTTTATAAAATTTCAACCCTAAAACAAACATTGAGAACTCTCATCTTAATAATTTGGTTCAATTCAACTATATTATAAAAAAAAACTCCCACCCCTTCCCTCTCTATCCGCACCTGGTCCAAAAAGTCTAATTTTGATGAATTAAATAAGAGTAAATTCTACTGGGATTAGTTTGGCACACATAATATTATTATCTACACTACATCATGAATAATAATCTACTTAGTATGTTTTATCAATGTTGGAGGTTATAGTATCCTACTTAGTCTAATTTTACCAAACGATGCTACAAAAAGCCCAAAGCTGAAATATGCTTTTTCCATATCATAGATAAATGGGAAAATATTCACTTTCATAACACTATCATCATAATCATAACCTATGAACTGAACATTATATTATTATTTCATCATTTTAAAACAAAAATTGTTGCATAATAAAATCAACACGATTTGTTTATATATTAGAAAGGCAAAGTTAAAATTTAGAAGCAAATTGCATAATTTAATTAAACTGCACATCATCCATTTAGAAATTGGCTGGTTTTTGGTTACCTTACCTGACCTATATCTCTGTTAATACATACAAAACTACCAAAATGTTATATTGTGATAAAATTAATATATTATTCTGGCAAATATGAACATTGAAATACTAATTTTGTTATATACATACAAGGATATTAATAGGTAGGTTGAATATTAAATTATGTTATTTACGAATAAAAATAGCACATTGTTGATGCCGCAGGAAGTTGTTGGTTATTCTATATCTGGAATTAGAAAATACATAATTTAATAAGGCCTCAAGTAGAGTGTATATAAAATTAAAAACTGCTAGGTATTCAATTAGAAAAATATTGCTGTTTTAATAATAATTAAAAATTGAATATTTTTTTCAAAATATATCCTCACATGAAATGTTTAAGAAAAAAAAATCACTTTTTAAAAGTGAAGTCTTACAGGCCGATTTCGCTTCTTCCTATTATATCAAAAGTTTTTGAGAGAATACTACTCCTGCGCCCGCAACCGATAATATAAGAGAAACAATTAATACCTGAACATCAGTTTGGATTTAGAAGCAAGCATTCGACAATTGATCAAGTGCATAGAATTACTGACGTAATTGAGAGAGCTCTTGAAGAAAAGAAAATCTGTTCGACTGTCTTTTTGGACGTGTCGAAGGCGTTTGACAAGGTGTGGCACGAAGGCCTCAAATTCAAATTAAGACAAGTTCTGCCTGAAGGACTTTACAACATTCTAAACGGATATCTAAATGAAAGACTTTTTCGTGTAAGACACGGAAATGACTATTCTGATTTCAAAGAAATTGTGGCTGGGGTACCACAAGGAAGTGTATTGGGTCCAGTTCTGTACCTTTTATTTACACGCGATATACCTCAAACAGATGACACTATTGTAGCCACGTTTGCTGATGATACTGCAATACTAGCAGTAGGCAAAACGATTAGCGAAGCTACAATTAAATTACAAAATGCTCTTAATAATGTTAATGAGTGGACGAAAACATGGCGAATAGCGCTCAATGAACAAAAGTCAGTCCACGTGGACTTTACGTATACAAAAATAAATAGGGTAATCTTTCTTAATACCGCTCGTGTTCCATTTGCAAATAAGTCAAGGTATCTGGGAATAACTCTAGACGCGAAATTAATATGGAAGCCGCACGTGAAAAAAAAATGCGAAGAACTAAAAAGTAAATTAAGAGATATGAACTGGTTACTCGGTAAATATTCAAAGCTTAGTATTGAAAATAAATTGATTTTATACCGACAGGTTCCTTAACCTGTTTGGACTTATGGTATACAACTTTGGGGTTGTACCTGCGATACAAACTTAAATAACTTACAAACGTTTGAAAATAAATTGCTTAGGTCATTTGTAAATGCTCCGTGGTATATAAGAAACGAAGATCTTCATAGGGATCTCGGGATTCCTACGGTGCGGGAGGAAATAAAAAGTTTCGCACGAAAACATAGAAATCGACTATTAGAACACGCTAATTCAACGATTATTGACATTCTTGACGAGTCGAATTTAGTACGCCGTCTGCGAAGAACAAAACCTTCCAACTTGGTGCGGTGAACAGAAAACCGCTTTAAAATCGCGGATTAAGCAGGAACTTTCACCGGAAAGTAACCTGCAATACGTTACTTAACTTCGTTAAAAATAAATTGCTAGATAAGTTTCAACTTAGTTGCAATCGGGAAGTGGAGGTGGTTTTAGTGTAGTAAGAATCTCACACTTCTATTAGCACGCGTTTTTCGGTCCTCATAGAGCCTGAATAGCAGGTTTTGCACCTACCCACGGGAAAATAATAATAAAAAAAAATAGCATTTGTTTATGTAAATGACAATTGCTTAACTAACTTAAGAAATAATAATATATTATTTAAACAAGCTTAAGTTTCATTAAACATTCAATTTCAAAATGTTTGCTGTCCACCCACTTCCACGCCTTTATTTGATTAAAAAAAAAAATACAATTATAATAAGACCTACTAGTTTTTTTTTTTGTAATTTGACTATAGAGACATTAATTTGTTGTTTAAATTCCTCCAAAACAAAAATTTTCATTTATATTTTTTAAAACTTATAACTAAAAATGATTTTTAATTTAATACAACATTGCAAAAATTAGTTTGACAAACAAAAATTTTTTTTCTCAAAGCTTAAAGTTTGAAAATTATTTTTTTTTTTCAACAACTAAATTGGAAACTGGATTTTTGATTTGTAAACTTTATGCACTGTTGTGATAAGTGTTTTATCTCAAAAGTGAATGAATGAGTACACTCTGGAAATATAAAATTTGTACTTTTCTGACTGATTTGACTTGTGACTGAATTCAATTTTTCCTTAATGCTTCTAAAAAATGTAATAGTATTTTGAACAAAGTTCTTAAATATTTTTTTTGGATTTTTAAAAATAATGAGCATTTTTTTCAAAAAACTTAATTCAAATTTGGTAACAATATTTGATTACACTTCTTGGAATTATGTATTTTAAAAAATATTTAGCTTTAATAAAAATTTAAGTTTCGTAATAATGTAAGCTTATCTTCTGAATTTTCCAAAAAAAGATTAGCTACTTAGATTTTGAGAAAACAATATATTTTGCAAACTACAATAATTATAGGGCTACATGAAATTTGGGCCCAGTGAAAAATCACCCCAAACAAAAAATGAAAAATTTGTAAATTAAATTTAATTTTAAAATGCGTATTAAATAATTTTCATGACTGGATCGCATGTACTTGCTTTTATGTTCAAGCTGCTTGGAGTTTAAAACTTCTAAAATATGAAAGTAACTATATAGAAAACAATAGAAAAATATATAAACAACTAATTAAAAAGCTTATAGGCTAAGAGCTGGCAGCATGTTTCTGGGTTGAACACAACCAAAAAAAGATTATAAGGGTCTGTAGGATGTAGGTGCATGCGTCGTGACATAAAATTTTAAAGTCTGGCAGGATTTTTTTGTCACCGATGGGAAGGATGAGGGGTTGAAAGTAGCAGTTTTCAGACTATTATGTAAGGGCCACATACACTTCACTTCATTTTTTAGAAATGGGAATAGAGCTCTGACATTTTGCTTCCACAGAGTTTAATTCTTAAGATCCGATTAATAGAACACACGATATAAACTTTTTGATTGCACCATATCGAGAGATATTTGGAGAATTAAAAAAAATCAAAAATCACAAAAAAAAAGTCTCCAAAATAAAGTAGATAGGATTTGCTTCAAAAGCTTGAGTTTATTTTTCAAATCGCTTATATTAAAGTCTGTGGAGTAGAAGAAAATGACAGTATCTTTTTCCATTTTTAATAAATTAATTGAAATGCATGTGGCCCTAACCCAATAGTCTAAAACCCGCTATTTTCAACTCCCCGTTCTTACCAGGGGCGACAAAAAAATCAAGCCAGACTTTTGAATTTGATGTCAAGATGCATACACCTACAGACCCTCAAACTCATTTTTATGTTATAAGTTCAACCCAAAAATATGCTGCTGGTATGCCAATTTTGCATTTTTTGATCATCCATCCACCAGCTTTTAAAGCATTGAGTTCTCAAAAAAAAAAAATTGTTTGTATCCAAAATTTTCATGTGCAGTATTATTAATGTTTTAAAAGAGCTTTTGCATTCAAATTTTGACTTAAACGCCTCAAACCCTTTATGAGAAAATCGAAAAATTAAAAAACTGTTATATAGCGGTTTCCGTTAATAACGGTTCTCCGTAAATTTTTTCTTATCAAAAATTACACCGCGATTACAATAATACACTGATTTTTGTATAAAAATTGGTTGGAGTATTTTTTAAGATGAATAAGATTTTCATTTACGGTAGAACGGCAAGTACTGTTATTTTTGGAGCAAAACAAAATTTAAATTTCTCCTTTGGAGAGTTACCAAAAAAAAACCCTTATTTCAAAATTTGAAGAAAATCGCTTCGGTGGCTTAGGCTGTAGGTTGATATACGGACAGACAGAAAGGCAGACAGAATTGTGTCACCCACTTTTTAAGTGTTCTTTATCATCGTAATGTCATGTTTGATTGTTATCTCGAAATTTTTTAACTCAGATATTAACGTATTATTTAAGAGAATTTGAATATTGAGTACAAGTATCATCCTTTTAAACATATGTAGTTCTCGTATAAAATTAAATAACTGGATGTTGCTAATACCTTTAGAGCCTGCAAACTAACTCTGTAAATATTACACTAATGAACTAGATTAAAAGAAATAGTTTAATTTAACACAATTGAAGTTTAATCTTAAACAAAATTCTCGGTCAATATAACAAAGTTCTTCATTGAGTTTAATTATCTTTGTATTTTATATAAAACAATTTCTTTTAACCAAGGCGGCTATGTTTATTTTAACCTAGTGCATCCAGATATTTTTTACCCGAGATAACGTTATTTTGAACGGTTAAGAATTATTTATCTGCTTCTGTGCAAATATGAGTTTTTAAAACTCTAAGGGCCAGTTTGTTCACATCTATAATCGGCGAATGTGCTTTTTTAAGTAATGAATCCTTTGTTCCACACTGTGAACAAACTAGCCTTAAGGCTTTCCAATATTTATAAAAGGAAGTACGTGTAATCCAGTTGTGCATTTTATTACGCCTGTGTAATAAGCAGGGTGGGGCATCTTTTACTTAGGCGAATGGAACATTGACAGGAATGTTTGCATTATTATAACCGATTTTGCAGTTCGCCTAAAAAAGCACCAAATCAGGGTTCAATCAAGTGACCTACTAACTACATTGTGAAATTAGCAGATCATATCATTTATTTCAGGAATCAAGCATGCTAGAAACTTGAAGTAGGGCTCTAAGTTTACTTTTTTTTTTGCAGTTCAAATTAAATTAAATTAAATTATCCCACGCCTCTTCCCCCCCCCCCCCCCAGATACCGCACGCACTGGGGTCCATTTACACCGAGTACGACGGCAATTGTCATTGCAAGTCATATCGGAACTTATAAAATTAATTAATTTATGGTAAAAAAAATAACGATATTTTTAATGTTATGTTATTGCCATCATAATAAAATAACTTCCTTTTAAACGTGATACGTTAGATATTTACTGAGAGATGAGAAGTTGGGTCAGCTTGGTGCAAGCAGTTACAAAAAGGGAAAATATAAGTTGAACAAAAAAGAATAAATAAAATTAAAATTAGAAGGTTTTCCTATAATACAAATTCTATATACTACTGAAATAAATCAGCCAAGTAACGGGTGATTTTTTAGCTGGTTTGGTTTTGGCAACACTGGTTTTGACAGCTGACGTGTGTTTAGTACCTTGTGTCACTCTCAAACAGCTTCAGTTTGGTTTGCAATTTAACCATGGATCGTCTTACAAATGAACAACGCTTGCAAATTATTGAATTTTACTATCAAAATTCTTGCTGGCCGAGGATCCGCTTTTTTATCGAAAAATTGTGTTCAGCGATGAGGCTCATTTTTGGTTGAATGGGTACGTAAATAAGCATAATTGCCACATTTGGAGTGAAGATCAGCCAGAAGCATTGCAACAGCTACCAATACATCCCGAAAAAGCCACTGTTTGGTGCGGTTTATGGGCCGGCGGCATTATTGGGCCATATTTCTTCAAAGATGGTGCGAATCGCAGCGTTATTGTCAATGGTGAACGCTACCGAGCGATGATAACAAACTTTTTTTTGCCCGAAATGGAAGTTCTTGACTTGCATGATATGTGGTTTCAACAAGACGGTGCCACATGCCACACAGCACGCGAAACAATGGCGCAATTGCGAGGCGAGTTTGGTGAACAGTTAATTTCACGTTTCGGGCCGGTCAACTGGCCGCCTAGATCGTGCGATTTGGCACCATTAGATTATTTTTTGTGGGGGTATGTCAAGGCTAATGTCTATAGGGACAAGCCCGCTTCGATTGACGCACTGGAAGCCAACATCCATGCATTCATTCGTGAGATACCGGCCGATATGTGTGAAAGAGTATGCCCAAATTGGACTCAGCGGATGGGCTACCTGAGACGCAGCCGCGGTCAATATTTGCATGAAATTATCTTTAAACATTGAATTGCAAGGTTCAAACTATCGATTCAAATAAATATTTCATTAATTTTTTCGAATTTTTTGTGTTTTTTTTTTTAAGTTCTAAACCTCTTAAAAAATCACCCGTTAGAAGACTTAGCATTAAAGTTGGACTTGTTGAATAATTGATGCAAAATAGCTTTTTATGGCCTTTAGTCCTACAAATTGGCGTTTCGTCCGGCTTATTCACTTGGCCTCATCAGATTAGAATTCCTAATCATTAAGCTGGAAATTTTTTTGCCTGGAACAAGTACAAGTTCAAGATATACTTGAATATTTAATTAACGTAATCGAGAATAAAGAAAATAATACTAATTTAGTATATCTCTATCCATATTAAATCAAATCGCTTACCTAAATTAATTGTTTTCTTTCCACCCTGAAAAGTCTTAAATTCAAGTTCCCTATTTTTAATATCCTAGAGCACTCACTTCAATTAAAATGGCATTAACTTTTTAAATAATGAGTTGGAGTTAGTCCGTAAAATTTTTGAAATAATATAAGTAGGTAAAATCTGGAATTAAGTAATTTGCCACCATAAGTTCTGTTGAATCAACACACTCCAGGGTTTGGTGTTAATCATAAAAACTTATAAAAAATCCACTTTTATTTTTTAAAACTTATAGTTGAAGTGTAGATTTGCCAGCTCATAACCAGAATGCATTATTCTGTACCTTTAATGCAAAAAAGGGCTTAACGAACTTCATTTATTAGTAAGTCATTGATATAAACACTTGGTTTCCGGCTCTATACCTTCATCCTCTAGAATTACTCCTCGTGTATATACCTAAAACAAGCAAACAAAAACAATTTTTTAAGGGTAATACCGACTCGTAATTAAGTTCCTTTATGTTTTTTTTTTTAAAGTTGAAGTGGAGAATAATTATTGTGAATCTCTGTGGAAGTATATGTAATTGTATAATTGCACTTAGGTTATTACGCTGAACCTCGGTAATGGCACATGATGGATTATAATTTATGTTGTTTTGTTTTGATAGTTTAAAGAATATCATTTAATACGAAATTCATTAATTTCCAGTCGTCCTTTAAAAACTTAAAGCTCCAAAGGATATACAAAATATTGAATTATTAAATGGCATTTCGATTCATTCATATGGACAATTTACTTTAAAGGCCAATGTTTACTTAACCTATGACTAAATTCGTAGTATTGTATTAGCGTAATGTTGAGTGATGGACGGTGAATGCTTACGTCACATAAATATGTATTTGCTTACACTCTTACCGCAAATTCGTCATTTGGAAAAAAAAAGTGAATAAATTCACTGACTCTGAATGAGCATCAATTTATTAAATCACTCTTGATTTGACAGATCATCATCAAAAGATAAAAGAAACCGACAGAAACTGCTATAATCCTCTATACCTTCATATACTCGTAGCAATTCACATTAGGGAAAATTTATCAATCGCGTGTCTGTTAACTATCAGATACAACAGTCATTATAAATCGTCTTTTACCTCCATTCAAAATGCCAATGTTAAACCCATCTAGAAGATCCGTGCAAAACTTAAACAACTGTCAAGAAGTAAGTGTTTGACTAATATGGTGGCTGCGGCGGCGGTGTGACACACAAACCTTGATATTTCTTAATGACGAAAAATGGCGTCGTCCCAAACCACTTTTAAAGAACCACCCACCCGTCGTCTGCCGCCGCCGCCACATGTGTGTTAGACATTGATACGAACACAAACTGCTCCTAATCTCTACCGTTAAGGGTATTTAAATTAAGTCGAACGTGTGAATTTATGTATTGAATTCAGGTGAGACTTAAGTTCTGACGTTAACTTTTTTGTTGCGGGTGGTAGGTAAGAGTTGGGGATAACCGGATGTGCGTGTAAGCAAACATCTATAATAAATTTCTCTCGTAAGAAATTCAACCCTCCCCTCGTTGATATGAACAAATTATATAAGGATTTACTTGATTATATTCAGAAATGTGAGCTCTTCGGCTGTAAGCTGGAATCAGGATATCCATTTAATTAACATGTTGTCGTTTTTAATTAGAACAACGTGCTCGCGCCTACGTACGTGTTGTTGGTGCTCAATTTCACTTGATTAGTAAAGGCCACACTCCACACACAAAACAAAAATTACTTATTCAAGGTGTGTTTGAGCTTTCGCTTTTTATGATTTAAATTTATTTGTGGTTCTGGTTAGTTTGTTAACCAAGTTATAAATAATCCTTCTTTGACATATTTTTTTTTGCTAGTTTTACTTACTATTTTAGTTAAAGCCCACCACCAGCGTAAAAATAAAGTAATCTTAGTTTTAGAATGGAGAGAGTTTATGAAGAAATGCTGTTTCTTGGTGAGTCCAGGTTTTTGGAACACCATGGCCAAAAAGAGGTCAACCATATTATAAAATACGTATTGAACTAAGTATTACTCTGAAGTTATGATGGCGAAAAATTATGGGCACGCAAAAAATTTAGAAGTCCAACTGTACCTTTGAGTAGCAGCATCAGCTGTCTTCATCGAATCTAATTTTTTTTTCTTATAGCTGTTTGAAAAACTCGGCGTTTTTTGACAATATTTTCGATGTATGTATATGAAGTTAAGAAAACACTTTTGGAAGTTACGATAGCAAAGTATCCTTCCATTAGTTGCTACTTAATTGCAAATGAAATACGTAAAACAAAAAATTAATTGCTTCTATTGGTTTTCAATAAAATAGGTATACTGCTAACTTCATATGAACTTAGCAGGGCTACTTTATCAAAAATGAAGATAAAAGATCTGAAAAAGTTCGTTGCTTTGAGCTAAGTAGTTGCGAATTAGTTACGCAAAAAAAACATAAAATTTTTGTTTGTTTGCGAAAAATTGGTGAATTGCAATTTTTATATCTTACTTAACAGGAAAGCCATTTTTTCGCAAACCAAAACTGGAATTGAATTTTTTTAACGTCACTTAGTTCTCAATAGCTCACTTTCTTCTTCTATAAGTACTATCTGCATTTTTGATAAAGCTGCCTGCTACTTTGACAGTGCCGTTCCAAGCCTTTAGGGTACCTAGAGCAAGCTTAGAGAAGCCTCCCTTTTGATACTAAAAATGTTATACAGAATTTAAACAAAAAATGAAATAATTAATCTTGGACCCAGTCGTTCGTCACTTCCATCATTTTTATTCTGACTCAATCAAACCACTACCTACACAATTCAGTACGTTTTGTACGAATGATCGAAAAAAAAAGGGTTGAAGTTGCCCTTCAAAGTTAGCTTTATATCGACTTTCTTGAAAGTTAAAGTACCTACTTGTTTGTTTTGTTTTGCTGATAAATAAAGTTTCGACTTTTATGAGAGGTGCTATTAATAGTTGCTACCTACAAGTTTTCATAATTTTTGGTTTATCGCACTATTTTTAGCATAAAGAAAAAAGTTTAATAAGAACCGTAGTTGCCGTTTTTAAGAAAAAAAATATTTTCATTAACGTTTTTTTTAACATTTGTATGGAAGATACCGTTATTTTTGTATAAAAGTAAATTTTTTCTCAAAATAATTTACAAGGTATAAAAAAGCCTTCAAATACCACCCATTTAGTTTTCATAATATTTAATTTTCAATTAAAAAAACTTTGAATAATATTTAAAAATCTAATAAATATCTTTTTTGGTAAAAAAGCTATTAACATTGCCTGGAAGCTTTTGTATAAAAAATGTATTGAATCAATAATATAACTGCCGTTTTGAAGAAAATCGAAAATAAAAAAATGGTTCCTTGAGTAAAATTGGTAAGAAAAATTGTTATTTTTAGATCTATTTTTTTTCAACATATGGGCATGAATCACCAAAACCACTATATACAAAGTTTTAAAAAATCGATCCAGCTGCTTAGGCTGTAGCTGAACAGATAGACAGACACAGCAGACAGACAAACAAAATATTGCCACTCACTTTTTGGTGTCCTCTGTCATCATCCTGTTTGATTTTAATCTCGAAATTTGTTTTGCCTTATAGTACCTATATCGCAAGTAAAAATATTTTTAATCGTTGGAGCGGTTTTCTTTAAAAATAATTTTTTAAAAATCAAATTCTTAAAACATTTTTAAGGAAAATTTTTGTTATGCAAATCGTAAGAATTAATTTATGTGCATATAAAAAGAAAATTTAAAAAACATTGTGAACCCGTTAATGAGATATCGAATTTTCAAAAAATAAATTCGAAACTTTTTTTAAAAAATTCAAAAACCTTTCAAAAATATTTTTTAATATTATTTGAAGCTGTTATATAAGAATATGAGATAATGAGAAAATTCAAAATAAAAAATCGTTCTATGAGTAGTACTATTAATAGTTGCAATTTGTAAATTTTTATATTCTTATATATCTATTTAAGCATACAGAAAAAGTTTAATAAAAATCCTTTGAGTCATTTCTTAAGAAAACAAATATTTCTTAAACGGTTTTTAAAATTTGTATGAAAGGTACCGTTATTTTTTCATAAAAATAACAATTTTCTTAAAATACTTTACAAAGTGTAAAAATATCCTTAAATACCGAGTTTTATAAACATCGACTATGTTTTAGATTTCACAATATTTGATTTTCAAAAAAGAATATACAATTTTTTTTAAAACTCGCTTCTTCATACATGTTCAAAGGAAAGATCCGGAGAACCCCGTCAAAAGGCAATATCCATCGAAATTCTAACACGATCGCGAAGAAGAAAAAAGGAAAGCTGATCAAAACACTCCTGGCTCAAACAATTGCAACTACATTAGCATTTTGTTGGCTTCAGGCATGGAACAATTCAAAACCGGGAGCCTTGCCGATACTTTCTGAAGTCAATGTGGCGTACCCCATGGGGGGATCACTATTGTGAAGCATACATGTTGGAAAATTGTGATCCTTTTGAGATCTCAATAGTACCAACATAAATTAGAAGAAGAAGGAGTTTCGGCACAAAAAAAGTTATTTACATTAAAATAACCATTTTGAAGAAAATCGAAAATAAAAAAATGGTTCATTAATAACCATTTTCTGAAAAATGGTTTCCCATTCAAAGGTAGCTTTTTAACAAAAGAAGCCGTGTTTAAGAAAAATAAGATTTTGTAAAATTGCCACAAATTCTATGGCAGGAACCATTATTTTCAGTTACAAAAAACAAAAAAAATTTTAGGCAGAATCACCAAAAACCACTTTACACCAAGTTTTAAGAAAATCAATGCAGCCGTTTAGGCTGTAGGCGAATATACAGACAGATAGAATTCTACTTATCATCGTAATTTTATGTTTGATTTTTATCTCGAACATTGCACGAATCCAAAATTTGCTTATAGTTCCTGTATCGCAAGTAAAAAGTATGCCATTGCCATTCAAAAGGCCACTTTACGGTCAAAAAAAGTCAGCAAGTTTTAGTAATTAATCAATTATTATGAAAACAATTAAAGAATAATTTTAATGTTATTTTTTAAGAAAAGTTACGAAGCCCTTTTTGAGAAAAATACGGCGATGAAATGTTGCTTAAATGTTGGATATTTACCGTTATTTTTGATTTATAAATGGTTAAGCAGAATGCCCAAAAAACGCTAACATGTTTGATAATAGACAGACAGAATTTTGAGACCCACTTATTTCGTCTTTCCTATCATCGTAATAACAAGTTGGATCAAAATCTCAAGTTTATTTTTTTTGAATGCGCATAACTTGGCATAATGTTGATATATAGCACCTACCTATCACAGTTAATTCCCAATAGATGCCAGAAATTTTTGCATAGATGACTGGAAATAGCGTGCTCGGGATAGTACAGGATGAAAGGCTACCGTATCTCAGTTATCAACTCTTCAAAGATTGGGAGCCGGATAAGTTATTATGTAAGTAAGTTCAAAGAAAAAAACAAATTTCCTAAAATTTCAGTTTCTGTATAGTTGATTATTTAAGCTACGAGCAGACGATTTGCAAGAGTCACAAATATTTGCGAGTATGACGTCATTTTTACCTCACAATTGCGGTCTTTGATCGCAAATTGTCTAAACACAACTTTGGGACAGCCTGCAAATGCTCGCAAATCATTTGCGGATGATTTGCGAGGCCTAAGTCGCAAATGCATTTGTGACTTTTTCGCAAATCGTGTGAACACTCACAAAAATAATTTTTGACAATTTGCGAGTATTTGCGACCGTCAATTCCATTTGCGAACACACGATAATAGAACACTGCAAATGCGGACATTTGCAATGAATTTTGTTGTTTGGCTTGAAGTAATTGGCTGTGGTTCTTAGTATATAGGTACGAGTACCTTCTTTATTTTTATTACTATATTTTTTATTTAAATTTATTTTATTTATTTTTCCGTTTTTTATGAAAATAAGCTTTACGTATTTAAAAGCTATGACAATACCCAACAAATAAACAAATTTGTCAATAGAGAAATGTCAGACTCGCAAATCTGTAAATGAGTAATATTATGATATCTACAAATGTTGCCGCAAAGTGTGTGAACACCTCGCAAATATGCTGCAAAATTTGCGATCTTATTTGCGAACATGTCATTTGCGAGCACCTTAATCGCAAGTGTATTTGAAAACTTTGGGACAACAGTCGCAAATCGTCTGAACACGTATATTTGCAGGTTTGCGATCACTGTCAAACGTAAGTCATTTGCGGTATATTTGCGAGTTTTTTCGTGACGTCAGTGCTCGCAAAGATTTGCGACTATTGCAAATCGTCTGCGCTCGTAGCTTTAGAACATTAATAAAACTTTAATTTTTTTTTTAGAATTGTTTTCACTGTGGCGTTCAATCACTTTAGTTTGCTTGTTCTTATCTAAAGCTATGTAAATAAATTTTGACAGACAAAAATGTCATTGTTACTGCAAAAGTTTGGCATTGGTTTGGATGAACCTTTGTGTTGTGCTTTCTGAAGTATTACGACATTAAATATTGAAGCCTTTTATTTTTTATTATTTATAACGTCAACCAATTGCCGTTTCAATAGTTCCTTAAATGGATGTCTTCATTCTCTTTCACTTACAAGTCAACTGCGTGTGTGGTCTTTTGTTCAATCATTTCTATTTATTCTTGAAAACCTTCAAGTTTCCTATTATTTCAATTGAATTTCAAATTACTTATTCAATGAAATCCATACTACATAATCTTTCAAATAAACCATCTTCATTTCGAAATCTTCAATTAATTCTTTAGATGGCATTCTCAAAGCTTCTTGTTGCAAAATATCAGTGCGCAGTCAAAACGATGCTTTACCTCTATTTCTCTATTGCCATCCCATGAATAATCGTGATGGTCACATTTTTTTCAATTTATTTTTTTAGAATAAGAGTTTCATCTCATATAAAATTATTGTAACTCCATGGTATGCCATTGCGAAACAACATTCGTGATCTTCCAATGCATAGAGCACAACGCGATCTCGTAAACATTGTTGAATATGTCTTGACTTTATGGCTATATATATGTTCCTTGATTTGTGGTTAAGATTTTTTGCCCACTCTCTCTATATCTCTGCTCATGGCAAAACATAATGAAGCGCATGCAAAATGAATTCATAAATTCAGATTAATGCAGGCGATATTGAGCAATGCGTTGGTGTAGTTTTTGTATCTTTGTTTGGTTTATATGTTAAGCCTAGTGCATCTTATCGGTTGCAAAAAATGTGAGCAACTATTATAGTCATTTCAAAGATATCACGGATGTGGAACATGGAAATGTGTATATTATTTTTAATTAAATGTGACTTGTAGATAGGTGTGGGTAGAATTTGTATAAGTTCGATGTAATCGCAAAGTCCAACTATTCAATCCTTACACAATGGAATATCTTTAGGTCGGCTTTTTGTTGGTAGAAGACGTAGGTGAAAATAACTGTCTAAATTTACGCATAGCATCATTAACAAAAAAGGCAGTACCTACGTCGTGGAATAATAGTAAGTTGGACTGTCATGCCAAAGGTCTGGGTTCGATTCCCAGCTGCTACCACCTAAAAACAGAAATGTTTTATCGATGAACTGCATCTTGCGAAGAACTGACAAATCCTCCGAGAGTATACTTACTTACTTTACTTTAGATGGCGCTCACAGTCCAGGATGGACTACGGCCTCAACCAACAAGCCCCTCCAGTCAGCTCGGTCCCTAGCTAACTGCCTCCAGTTACGCACTCCAAGTTGATTGAGTTCGCTCTCCACTTGTGTGTGCCACCTTAGATGGGGTCTTCCTCTGCTGCGCAGACCATCAGGGGTGGATTCGAGGACTCGTCGGGCTGGTGCGTAGGTGTCCATACGCTCCACGTGACCTAGCCATCTCAGCCGCTGTATTTTCAGCTTTTTGACCAGGTCGACGTCGTTGTATAGCCCGTAGAGCTCATTATTAAATATTCTCCTCCATACTCCATCGATACAGACTGGACCGAAGATCATCCGAAGAATTTTCCTTTCAAAGCACCCAAGCAGACTCTCATCCGTTTTTGACAGAGTCCATGCTTCTGCCCCGTACAGCAGGACCGGGATGATAAGGGTCTTATATAAAGTCTCTTTGGTTCTTTGAGAGAGAGCTTTACTACTCAAATGCCTTCTTAGCCCGAAGAAACAGCGATTGGCCAGAGTAATTCTTCGTTTGATTTCTGCACTGATGTCATTTTGCGATGTAATAGTGGAGCCTAGGTAGACAAAGTCCTTGACAACTTCGAAGTTGTACCTATCCATCGTGACGTTTTGCCCGAGTCGCCGATGTTGAGATTCCTTTCTCGATGATAGCTTATACTTCGTCTTGTCCTCATTAACAGCCAAACCCATTTTTGCCGCTTTCGATTCAATACTTGCAAACGCGCCGGTAACAGCTCGCTTCGTTCTTCCCATGATGTCAATATCATCTGCATAAGCAAGTAGCTGAACGGACTTTTGAAAAATTGTACCTCGGTTGTTGACTTGCGAGTTGCCAACAATTGCTTCAAGTACGATGTTAAAGAGGTTGCATGATAATGCATCGCCTTGCCTCAAACCTTTCTCGACATCAAAGGGGTCGGTGGTGTTCTTACCGACTTTGACGGAGCAGCGAGATTTCTCCATCGTCATCCTGCATAGGCGTACGAGTTTAGCAGGGATGCCGAGATGCGACATGGCTCTGTACAGCTCGTCTCTGTTTACGCTATCATACGCGACTTTGAAATCGATAAAGAGATGGTGTGTATCGATTTGAAACTCCTGGGTTTTTCCAAAATCTGTCGGAGTGTGAACATTTGATCGACGGTTGATTTGCCGGGCCTAAAACCACACTGATAGGGGCCGATCAGATCGTTGACAAATGGTTTTAAGCGATCCACAGTAAAGATGACAGAATTTTGATTGCGACGTTGAGGAGACTTATACCTCTGTAGTTGGAACAATTCAGAGCATCTCCTTTCTTGTGGATGGGGCACACTATACCGAGGTTCCATTCATCGGGCATACTTTCTTCCGACCAAATTTTGAAGATAAGTTGGTGTATACTCCCTACCAAGGCATCTCCCCCTGCTTTGAATAGCTCGGCTGGCAGGGCATCTGCACCAGCAGCCTTGAAAGCCTTAAGCTTAGCTATCGCTAACCGCACTTCATTTAGGTCGGGTGGACGGAAATTTTGACCATCGTCGTCCAGGTTGAATGGATTATTATGCCTCACAGCGGAATTTGGACTGTCATCGCCATTTAGCAGTCTAGAAAAGTGTTATTTCCAGATCCTCAGCACCGACTGTGTGTCTACCACCATATTCCCACTCTCGTCTCGGCAGGCTTCCGTTCTAGCCTTGTAACCCTGGGTAGATTGCCTCACCCTTCGGTAGAACTTTCGAACGTCCCCCTGCCGCAACAGTCCTCAATAGACTCGACCGCCCGCTTCGCATGCTCTCTCTTTTTCCTTCTGAGAAGTCGGCGTTCCTCCTTTCGTTTTTGCCCGTAGAGCTCACGGGCTGCCCTCTCAGCAGCTCTGGTTCTAGTTTGCAGCATTGACTGGTAGGCCTCGTTCTTGGCTGCATGCGCCATCCGGCATTCTTCATCGAACCAGGGGTTTGGTTGTGGTCGCCTAGTGATACCCAGCACATCAGTGGCGGCACTTCTGATGGCTTGTTGACAGTGTTTCCACTGGTCCTCTGCAGTTTGTGCTGGTGGCGGAGCTGCTGAAAGGTTACGGGAGACTCGGTCCGCAAAGGTCCTAGCGATCTCTTGCGATTTTAGCTTTGCGACATCAAATCTTTTCACAGCATCCGTTCGGTGTTGTGGCGTCATAGATATCCGCATACGTAGTTGGGCTACAACCAAGTAATGGTCCGAGTCAATGTTGGCCCCTCGGAACGTTCGGACATCCAGGATACTGGAAGCATGTCTGGCGTCTATCGCAATATGATCAATCTGGTTGACGTGTCGTAGATCTGGAGACCGCCAGGTACCTTTGTGTATATTGAGGTGTGAGAGTATGTTGTCATGAATTAGTGCTTCTCATCTCGCCGTTCTGACTAGGCAAAAACTTGTAGGTCCCCTCCATTTCTATCAATAACACTCACACAGGAATGGTTGAGAGTTGTAGGTCACTAGGCCCTGGTTCTTCAAAAGGTCTTGTGCCACCAAATTTAATTATTTTTATTTTATTATTCACAAACAAAACTATGGAAGACAGGGGATGAAGAATACTAGGCGTAGGAGTAAATTTTCTTAAATTTTTCTGAATCATACATTTCGTTCTTAAGCTTAAGCTTCACAATATAGTACTGCATAGTATTTGATCTAATTTTGACAGTGCAAACAATCTGCGGCTACAATTATTTTTACATCCGAAAACGATTAGTCACAGAAGGTTATTTTGAATCGTACTTGGAAGTAATAAAGTATTTTAAAATGTATAGAATTCACTTTAATTGGTTTAACTTGAAAAGTTAACACGCTTTTTTCCTTAAAGCCTTTTCAACTCGAACAACCCTTTATCTTAACAACTCGGTCTGGGTTCTCAGATGACATCTTCAGAAGGAAATTATTTTGTCTTGTTTGCCTGTTAAAAATTCTTACTTCCGGCGTTAATTGTTGTTACTCCACTCCAAGAACAAAAGTAACAAATTTTCCATCTCTATCACTGCAACAAGAATTAAGAAAACAAAAAAAAACACTGTGAAATTATTTCTCTTTTTCGTCAGCTAATGATATCCCGGGGTTAAGAAATTTAATTAAAATTGGCTACAATTGTGTACGAACTTGTTGGTTGTAGCAGTAGCAGGACTTTCTTTTCGTTCTTACTCCAATAGTTATTGTTTCGAAATTACTTCGAAAAACAATTTCCTAGAAATGTAAACGCTGGTGCTGGATGCAAGTTCCAGTTTTCTCTGGAATTAATAATTATTGTTGCAGTAAACTTCAACAAGAAGAATCTCTTGTGAAATCAGTGTAGGAATTTTAGTTTTGTGAATTAGTTTGGTGGGTTTTATGGGAACATTGTTATTACAGTAAAGGGTTTTTGTTAACATTTCTCATCAAAATTTTCATTCCGGTTGTAAATGAAATATAGTTAAGGACATTTTTCATTCATTCATTCACTTCACTTAAAATCATAATTTGAAATCTAAAATGAATTTATAATATTTCCCAAGATGACTATTCAAAAAACCTTCAGCTGTATATAAATGCAGTTTTCATATTTTTTTAGAAAAAGAAAGTCCTCGGGATTTCATTGGAAATGTGCATCCATTCATTAAAAATGAAAAACTTTTCCTTTTCTCCAACTCTCCAACCGAGCGGGAAGAGGATAGAACACAGAAGAAAAGTGCAAACATAATTTAAATCGCAAATTGAACCACTGAATGGGAATTCCCAGCAGCAAAACTGGTACGCCCAGGACACGTTTTACAATGCGATGAAAATGTTCTACCATATACCTTATACTTGCCAGAGAGCTATACGCTATACCTGCTGGCTCCTGCTGGCTGGAAGCTTGCTTATGATGGTTGCGTAAGATGTCTTGTTGTTTGATAAAGAAAACAAAACGACAAAAGAATGAGAAAGGACTTCTTATCCTGAGCTCTATATTCCTGGTGGATTTTACCTCTACACAGTAGAATGCGGGCATTACGGTGACGACGATGAAAAATGCGTTATACAAAAGTAGTCAACGTTTTATTCATTTCATCCCCTGAAGCGCTAACAGTTTGAAACTGATCCCACTCCCTGTGTTTTTTTGTTGTTGTTGTACAAGCATTACAGGAAAATGGGGAAAATGACAATCTCCTTCCCTATTTTCTCCCTTTGGGACATTATATAAAACTTTTCTTTTGGTATTTTGAAATAAACAAAAAACGTGCACATCACAACTTGGAATACTTATTCAAACTTTAAGAGACAATTCTATCGTGTATACCCAGTTTCTTTTATTCTTGAATAACTACACAGTACACATGCTAAAGAATTTTTACCTCAGGGGAGAGGTTATCAAAACGAACAGCACTTATGTGGAAAAGCTTGAATTTTATTCAATCTTAATATAATATAGTCAAGCAGGAAATTGTTGTAACTTGTAGAGGAATAGGACGTTCCAAAGCTGTTTGGTGTTTGACCATAATATTTGGTTCAATATACTTATGTATATTTCAATGCATTTAAAAAAAGTTAAAGAAACTATAATCTAAAAAAAAAACTAAAATTGCACAATTTTAACAAACTAAAGTGACGATTAGAAATTATATTTATCGTTTGGAATATCAAAGTTCACCATTAAAATAATTATAATAAGAAAAACAAAAATAATTCAATCAATACCGTCGACTACTCGGGCGTACACGCACTTTTTTTCTTTAAGAAAATTTCATTATTACAAATCACAACCTTTTATTTTTGCTTGTGCACGATAAGTTTGTCTAAGTATTAATGTTTTAGGAAACTTCGTGGTTGCCTAGTTCAAATTTGCTTTTTCGCATGCCATAGTTTGAAAAAAAAGTAACTTATGAGAAAAAGATATTTTGATGAATTTTTTTGTAGTCAAATACTTTGACTACAGAAAAATTCAAATTGAACACGTGGCCTTTCTTCTTTTTGGTCTTTCAATTCAAAAAAAAAAATTTGAGAGTGGTATATTTTAAAACGGTAATTTTTAAATAATAAACGAAACTAATGACTGAAGCAAAAATTCATTAATCATTTCACTTTGGGAGTAAGATTAAATTAATTTAGAAATTACCAAAATATTAAATTGATCAGCGAAAGACGAGAAAGAGGAAAAAAGGAATATTGCATAAAACTGGAGTCCAATTAAATATAATTAATAAATAAGTAATCTAAGTTAAAAGTAAATTGAAACAGAGATGTTCTTACGCTAAAAGTTTAAAGTTCAAACTTGAGCCTGAAATTTTTCTCCAAAATAGCACAATTATCAGTTAACTTTCTATACAACAAGTAGAGAATAATTCTAATAATAATTGTTGGTGCTGAAGCTTAAATGCGTCATCAATTTTCCACTATCAGCTCAGGCTTTCAAGATATTTCAGGTAGAAAATTTAAAATAATCGTTTTTATCATTTTTGAAGTTATTTAAAAATACGATATAATTTTTGGTAAAACAAATTCAGTGATTTCTCCTAAAACCTTTATTTTTTTCTCCAAATCTAGGTAACGATCTTTTCAATTTTTTGCCAATATCTGAGATATCCAAAGTAAGATGTTAGATCTCATCGTTTAAATTCGTTTGATAAAATTTACAGATAATTGGATATGTATGCTATTTAATATTTTACTACACTAAAACTAATGGTTGAAAAAATTTGACGGATTTTGATTCAGGGATTACCTTATGAATGAGTCTAACCTGATCCCCATCGGAACAAAAATTTGATTTTTATTCATATTTCAAATTTATATGAAAACAAATACTTAAAAAGAGGCCGGGTGTGACCCACACTGGTACCTTCTCATTGATGACCTCGGAAGTAAGGGGCCCGATTTTATTTAATATCAAAAAATTTCCAACTAAAGTTTTTGGAAAACGTTTTCAGGTGCTCAAAGACAGAAACCAAAACATTTTTTAATTAGTAAGTAGAAAAAGAGGCTGAGTGCGAACAACACTGGTAATTTCCCAATGGTGCCTTTGGAAACTTGAGGGCCGATATTAATTTATTTTTAAAAAATCGGCAATTCAAGATCTTCGAACACGCAATCAAGTGAAGATTACTGTGTAGTTGGATGTTCGCAAGATATTTGAAAAGAAAAAATTCTTTAACAATTTTTGGTAAAGTTTCTTGTAGTCTTATTCACTTTGAAAAAAAAAATGTTTGTTGAAATTTAAAAAAAAACGAAACAAATATATATTATATATATTATATTATTATAGCATATAGAAATTAACTAACCCGAAGCGAATACCTTTTTGTGTGATCTCAGGATATTTGAGAACAAAAATTTTTAACGATTTTTGGTTCAGTTTCTTGTAGTTTTTTTTTGATTAAATAAAAACTACATTAAGAATTTTTTGGAAAGTCCTATCAACTATTACTTATAAACTTGTTTACAAAATTAAATTAACCTAAAGCCAACAGCATTATTTATTCTAAAAATATCATTGTTTGTTATCAAGATATTCAAGGAAAGCCACTTTTTCCAAAAATTTTCAGCGACTTTTTCTTATTAAAAAAAACTAAAAGCTTTTATGTTTTTAAATTTCAACAAATTTCTATCCACATTAATATGAGTTGAAAAGAATTAAAAAAAATTAATACAAAGTCGCTAGCATGATTTGTTCTTGAGATATTCGAGACTAAAGAAACTTAACAAGGGATCTTTAAATTGTTATAGTAAAAAAAGCGCTCATTGAATTTTTTTAAAATAAAAGATAAAATTTTTTTTGAAATCGATATCCTAATTCGTTCTTGAGATATGGTGAGCAAAAAAAAAAAACGAAGGAACGTATGAACGTACGTACAGACACAGACATATCTCTCTTAAAATAATGGATTCTGATTCTAGGGAGCTCGAAACGTGAAAATATGTAAAAAATTTTAATTCGACAAATCGGACCAATTACAGTAACTTCCAATGGGAATATTACGAGTATAAAGATATTTAGGAAGAATAATTTTGTTTCACATTTTTGGTAAAGTTTCTGTAGTTCTTTTCACTTAAAAAATAGTTCTTTGAATATTTTTACAAATTTTATCAATTATTTATTATAAACTAGAGATGAAATATATATAGCCAATATTATAGTTTGTTCTCAGTCTTTTAAGACAACAAAAATCTGATAATTTACCCCGATTTATTATGAAGAAATTCGAGTCGAAAAAATGTTGCCAACAATTCTGAGCGGTTTTTTTGTATCTTTAAGATAACTATAAGCTAATGTTTTTTTTACATTTTTACCAATTCTTTATTATGTCAATATGTGTAAAATAAAATCAACCAGATATCATTAGCATCATTTGTTGTCGAGATATTTGAAACTAAGGAAATTAAACAGCGTTTTTTTTTTAATTGCTATAGTAAACAAAAATGCTTATTTAATTTTATTAAGTCCTTTCTTCACCTTTTGCAACTTCTGTCTATAAAATAAAATTTATCTGAAGCCGATATCTTCATTCGTTCTTGAGATGTGGTGAATGAAGAAAAGTAAAAGAACCTACAAACGTACAAACATACGAATGTAAAAACGTACAAACGTATGAACAAACACAGACATCTCTCTAGTTAGTTGTGGCAACATAAGAAGCTTTCCATCTTCTTTCAAAATTAATCTTGAAAACAAAAATTAGAATTTTATTTCACAAAATAAGTCTGTTCGGGTACCTCCCAAAATTTGGAATTTTTACGAATTTAGCCCAAAGTTCTGTCAAAGCTCATGTAAAAAATGAAATTCATAGAAATTCGATGTTATGGGAAGTACACGAACAGACCTATAATCTGGTCTTAAGTTGGTGATTCCTCTTTCATATCTTTCTTCACCATAAATGTCAAAGCATGATGTCTCAGTATTAACTTTATATCGTTTGCACAAGTTTTTTTTTTGTTTGTTGTGTTGCAAGACAAGTTCTAGCGAAACACATAATATCTTTTGAAATTCCGGGTGAAAAAAGTTTTTAGTGTGGGCGAAACTCATGAAAGGCTTACTATTCAAAAAAGATGGCACATTAACATTTAATTATTAATGTTCCCTACCCTATACATATACATGCAGTTGTTAAATATACTTATAAAATTTCCTTTAATATATACATACATATATGAATAAAATAGATATGTAACAAAAGTTGTACAAATTTTCAATTTATATCATTGATTTGAAAAAAGGGAAATTGTAAATATAAAAATGCACATTTTATTTCTTCAATTAGGCATTTTAATATACCTACATATTTAAATAACCTGAGCAAATAATGTTCTTTTTTAATAATTCTATTAAATTCAGAAATCATTTGTTTATTTACTATCAAACTCTAACTCACAACATTACCTCCTAGACTATACAATATTTTATATTCGAAGTATTTTCTCCTCTCAACATTATATTTTGTTTTATTCGTTTTGCCAGGAACATACTGATAGTCTTTTTTTCTGTGTCATTCATTGTGATACAATCAACCGACCTATATGCTCCCTCTGTTATACTCGTAGTTTAAGGAGAGTTAAAAGATTGATTTTTTTTGTAAGATTTGTATAATATCGTATTTTTTATTTTTATTTGGGAATACAGGGAAATTATTGTTGTTTAACATGACAATTCTCATGTCAATGTGGTTTCACTTATCATCTTGGTTAAGGAAACAGGCAAGTATAAGCCACTATCTACAAATAGGAAATAACTATTATGGAAAATATACCTTAATAAGTTCCCTTTTTTTTTGTTTTGTTTTGTCTAGACAAGGTTATTTTTCAAACTTTCATATTTGGTAGAAAAGGATGGAATTAGTCTATCAATTCGTAAACATAAAAGTTTGGTGAAGAAATCAAAAAAAATTTGTCTATCATGAACAATAAATTGGATTATAAAGGTTTCTACAAATCAATAAAATGATAAGTCTTTTCGACTTTAACGCCATAGTCCTCGTTATAAATTTCCATATAACCAGCTTCTGATAACTTAAAAAGAAGCCTGTTGCAAGTAAGCTACAAGTCCTCTATAAGAGTCTCTACCTTGTCAAAAAAAAAAAATACGCTTTTTATCAAATCGTTTCGACTGTTTTCAAAAACTATTAAAATAAATCTTTATGGTTTTGTTTAAAGAGGCCTATTAGGGGAATAACAGATTGAGACCTTAAGAAACTAAAAAAGTATATCCACTGTGTTTTTGATAAATGTATTTATCACTCCAACAACAAATCTTTTATAGAAAAAAAGTAGCTTTGTAAATTTAACCACCTACTTTTAATGCTTTCTTAAAAAATAAAACACATGACTGGGTCCCACGTACTTGCTCTTATGTTCAAAGCTCTGAGAGTTTAAGAAAATTATATGTAAGGATATGGAAATTATGAGAGAAAAATGTTTAGAAGCATAAACAAACTTCTTGAGAGTTTAAGATGAAAAAAAAGAACGCCATCTTAATTCTTTATTAAAAATGATTGTATGGACAGGAAAAATTTAAATCGTTAGAGCGGTTTTCTTAAAAAAATATTCTTATATATAAAATTCTTAAATCATTTTTAAGGAAAAAACTTTTGGTATGCAAATCTTAAGTATTTATTTATGTGCATATTAAATTTAAGCTTGAATTTTTTTTTTTTGTTTTTGAAATTGAAATTCCAAAAAATGTATTGAAACTTTTTTAAAAATTAAAATTTTATTTAATCTTATCTGAAATTTGTAGTTATATAAGAAAATTGATCTAAATCCGTTCAGCTGATAATGATAAAATTCAAAATAAAAAAAAAACGTTCTATGACAGGTAGGTACTATTAATAGTTGCTAAGTGCAGAATTATATAAATTTTTTTAGCAGGTCATATTAATTTTAGTAGATATATGGAAAAAGTTTAATCAAAATCGTAGGATAACTAAAAAAAAAAAATAGTTTCCAATTTTTTAACTTTTGTATGGAAGGTACCGTTATTTTTTCATAATTTAAATTTTTTTTCAAAAAATATTTAAGAGAATACCAAAAACTCCTAAGTATCGGGTTTCTTTAAATCGGTCATATCGTTTTCGACATATTTGATTTTCAAAGAAAAATATTGAAATATTTCATAAAAATCCAAAAAAATATTTTGTTTTAAATTTAATGGTCTTTTTCGATTGGCAATCCAGAAGCGTTCGGAATGCGTGAAAACTCTTCCGAAAGTGTTCTATTGGCATTCAGAATGACAGTTCTTCTCCTGAGAAGAACAGAAAACGATTCGAGATTTCATTCGAGAATCGAAACGAGAACAACACAAACATTCAAAACTTGCCTTATGGTACCTTACCTATGTATGTATATCGCAAGAAAAAATAATGGGAACATTGCATATTTAACGGGTCAAACACTTAAGCCGAATATTTCATTCCCATCATTTTACCTTCAATTTTTTGTTCGAAATAAATTTTTCAAAAATTATTCCATACTTTTTACTTGCGATTTTGATCATACTTGTCATAACGATGATAGGGAAGACGAAAGTAGTGGGTCTCACAATTCTGTCTGTCTGTTCGGCTACAGCCTAAGCGGCTGAATCGTGTTTCCCAAAACGTGGTACATAGTGGTTTTTGGTAATTCTGCCCACACGTTTTTTTCCATTTTTTTTTTCTTAGAACTAAAAATAACGGTACCTGCTATACAAATTTCCTTAGCAATTTTACAAAATCTTATTTTTCTCGAAAACGGCTACATAACTTTTCTTTAAAAATATTCAATACAGTTCTTTCAGTATAGGCTACCTTTGGCAGGAAAACTACTTTTCAAAAAAATGGTCATTAAGATTACCCCCCATAGGACCATTTTTTATTTTCGATTTTCTTCAAAATGGTAATTTTTTTTTCAATTTTTTTAAATACAGAAGTTTCTAAGCAATTAAGTTAGTCTTTTACGTAAATATAAAAAAATATATTTTGAGTGTTTAAAAAAAATCAATTAATTTATTTTTGAAAATATTTTTTTCTTCAAAACAGCTCCTATAAATGTTATTAAGCTCAAATTTTTGCGCTATACTACTAAAAATTATAAAAATTTACGACCGGCAACTGTTAATAGTTTTTCTCCTTGGGTTTTTTTAATTTTGAATGTTCTCATTATCGGCGGAACAGATTTAGATTAATTTTTTTATTTACAAATTTAAATAAGATTACAAAATATTGCATGTCAAAATTTAAAAAAAAAGAAGAGTTTTAGAATTAAAAAAAAAAGAAATAAAAAAATATCATGATTATAAAGTTATACTTAGGTTGGTATTCATCAAGCACTCATACATAGAGTACCTATATTATCTAGAGTCGCGACTCGTACCCCTCTTGCCTATAACACCCGCAAATTTTATTTGAGCACATTAAGAGAAAACTCTCTTAAATTCCCTCTGCGTAAATACGTTTGATAGCTCTAAATTTGACGTTTTCAATTTTTCTATTAAATTTTTTGTTGTTTTCAGTCTAATGAGCCAAAATCCATTAAGTTATCATTGCATTGGTGAGGTTCCATTTAAAATGCATTGGGCAGCTAACACATGCTCAGCCATGTGGAGGAAATACTAACAGTGGAGTTTGTAGGGTGAAAGAGAAAAAAGCCCTGAAGTCGGTTCTCTAGATAAAATAGGTACTCTATGCACTCATAAACGGCTCATAAGTTTATAAGACTCATAACTCAAATAATATTAATGCTATTCACCAACTACTCATAGCTCTTTTTCGAAGTCCGAAAATGAGAACAACTCTCTTCTTTTATCCTTACAAAAATGAGTGTTGCACGCACATACACACAAATTCTTTTTGACTACAGTGATTTTATATTATTTTCACTTATTTGTTTTTATTTTTGTTTTGTAAGTCCCGCGGTGAATATCATTTAATGTTTCAGTTTGTTTAATAAATGGAAATTTTCTTTTAATACTTTTTGAATTCTCTAGGTGTGTCGTCAAGCTGAACGATTTGTATTTATTACTGACGTTTTTTTTTAAGTTTTCACAACAAAACGAACTAAAACCAACAATGATCTTCACTGCGTGACTTACAAAAATAAACTTATAAGATAAGTGAGAAAAAAAAATTAAATCTCTGAAGACATTTATAGTATGTGTAAGGATCCAAGAAGTACCAACAAAATGGATAAGTGAATTTGCTTGAAGGGTTACTTCGAAGGTTTTCGAATAAGTTTTCGGAGAGCGTGCTCATAACCTTATGAGTGGCCAGGACCAGTCATAACTTTTATGAGCGCTCTTAAATATTCACTATTATAACGGGTGATTTTTTAGCTGGTTTGGTTTTGGCAACACTGGTTTTGACAGCTGACGTGTGTTTAGTATCTTGTGTCACTGTCAAACAGCTTCAGTTTGGTTTGCAATTTAACCATGGATCGTCTTACAAATGAACAACGCTTGCAAATTATTGAATTTTACTATCAAAATTCGTGCTCGGTTCGAAGTGTTCATCGCGCGCTGCTTCCATTTTATGGTCGGCATTCTCGACCTTCTGAGCAGTCTATTCGGAAGATTGTGACCAAATTTCGCACCAAATTTACTTTGTTGGACATTAAACCACCAACACGTTTACGTACTGTGCGTAGTGAAGAAAATATTGCGGCCGTATCAGCTAGTGTGACAGAAGACCGCGAAATGTCGATTCGGCGCCGTTCCCAGCAGTTAGGCCTTTGTTACAGCACTACGTGGAAAATTTTGCGGAAGGATTTGGGCGTAAAGCCTTTTAAGATACAGCTGGTGCAAGAACTTAAGCCAGCCGACCTACCACAACGCCGAATTTATGGTGAATGGGCTCTTGGAAAGCTGGCCGAGGATCCGCTTTTTTATCGAAAAATTGTGTTCAGCGATGAGGCTCATTTTTGGTTGAATGGGTACGTAAATAAGCATAATTGCCGCATTTGGAGTGAAGATCAGCCAGAAGCATTGCAACAGCTACCAATGCATCCCGAAAAAGCCACTGTTTGGTGCGGTTTATGGGCCGGCGGCATTATTGGGCCATATTTCTTCAAAGATGATGCGAATCGCAGCGTTACTGTCAATGGTGAACGCTACCGAGCGATGATAACAAACTTTTTTTTGCCCGAAATGGAAGTTCTTGACTTGCATGATATGTGGTTTCAACAAGACGGTGCCACATGCCACACAGCACGCGAAACAATGGCGCAATTGCGAGGCGAGTTTGGTGAACAGTTAATTTCACGTTTCGGGCCGGTCAATTGGCCGCCTAGATCGTGCGATTTGACACCATTAGATTATTTTTTGTGGGGGTATGTCAAGGCTAATGTCTATAGGTACAAGCCCGCTTCGATTGACGCACTGGAAGCCAACATCCATGCATTCATTCGTGAGATACCGGCCGATATGTGTGAAAGAGTATGCCAAAATTGGACTCAGCGGATGGGCTACCTGAGACGCAGCCGCGGTCAACATTTGCATGAAATTATCTTTAAACATTAAATTGCAAGGTTCAAACTATCGATTCAAATAAATATTTCATTCATTTTTTTGAATTATTTGTGTTTTTTTTTTTTAAGTTCTAAACCTCTTAAAAAATCTCCCGTTAGCTTGGGGAATAGATTTATGAAGCTCTTAAGTTATGAGCGTTCGGTGAATACCGCCCTTAGTGTTGGTTTAAACTCGTTAAAGAAAGAGTTATGTGGGTCTGGTAGCAAATAGGCTATACGATTTTTTCATCTTTTCCTAGCGAACCGTTAAAAAATTATAAATAGAGAATTATGTGAAAACATAATTGTTACGTCTTTCCTTCTAAACCTTCAATTATAAGATCTTATTACACAAATGCCAACCAACACCTCGCTACCAAATCAACTAACGACATGATCCTTACTACTCTTTCGTGAGTGTTTCGTTTACAAATAATAAATTTAATTGAAACTAAAGCCGTTCCAACTTATCGTCATTAACCTGAACCTGAACTTTAATAAAATCGAAAGCAGAAAATCATCAATTTTCAAAAAAAATAAAATTAACACTCTTAAGTCCAAATAGCTTCGGGCAATCTGTTAGTTTTCTAATTTAAAAATTACCCAATAATATTTTACACAGTTTTCAATTTTTGTTTTATTTTTTTATATAATAATAATTGTCAACCAATTGCTATTTTCAGTTAACATTTTTCACAGTTCACAGCAGTTGTCGCTAGCATTTGGAACTATCAAATATTGTAATAAAAGTTGACTTTAAAAGCAGCAGCAATAACTATACAGAACAGCTTTTGCAGTTCCATGGTGTGTAACATCAACTGCAGGTGTTGTAAACAAGCAAACATAATGATTTCAAGTAGGGAACGAAAATAATAAAAAAAAAATATCTCCAATGCAAGGAAAATCAAAATTATAAAGCTACACAGAAATAAGTGAACGTCGTCCTCAACGGTCAACATGACGTCCTCTGCAGTGCAATGTTGATGGTTAAACGGAGGACATAGTTTAGGAAACAAAGTTGTATTTAAAAGTAAGCAAAAACTTGGTTTACAATAAGATCATCGCGTTCTTCCGTAAATATTTCAGTAAAACACTATCGATTATATGTACTGGAAAATGAGGGTTATAAAGGAACGAATACGTTCAAGGGTTTTTATATTCTAAATACAGTAGACACTTGATTTAGTGAACCTCGAAATACTGAACTATTCACAATTATAGTGAACACAAAAATTTGTTTATAAAAACGGATTTTGTATAAGAATGTCTCGCAAGCATTTATGATTTCTTGGGGACACTAATACTTCGTTTTCATTTGAGGAATTTCGCAAATTACAGAAAAATTGTTTTCATCTAAAATTTGGTAATTCCATTTGAGAGCTCATTTCACTTTTGAATTTCAACTGGCTGTTAATCACTTTTGTTGTTGTTTTTTTTCTTTTTACTTCCATTGAGCTTTGACATTTTCCTACAAAATATTTTCAGAAACGCGGATAGATTAAATAAAGTAGATGCTAAAGGCCTTAATATGCTATATTCAAAAAGCCATTTTTATTTAAGGCTGACATAGATAAAGCCATTCAAACTATTTCTTAAAAATCATTTTTCTCAGTTTTTTCCCGAAAACCTATATTTTTGGTTCTACAAATAAATTTAACATTTTTTTCACCTAGTACCAAGGCTGTATATTAATCGGCCTAGTCATTCAGCCAATAGGACTGAAAGCATTTAAAATCAGCCGGAAAACAAAAATTATTGCTTACCTACGAGGGCAGGTCAATAAGTCCGTGACTTTTTGAATTTCTGACCTCTTTACTGAAACAGCAACACTGCTCCTGTCAACAGGCATCTGTCAGTTGACTCCTGTCAAAATTTAAACTTGCTGCGTCAGTTAGTTTGTGTTTGACTGCTATTTTTATCAGACTACTCACTAATTTGAGGAGAAAATGGAAAAAAGTGAATTTCGTGTGCTTATTAAGCATTATTTCTTGCGAAAAAAAACCATTACCGAGACCAAGGCTAGGCTTGATAAATACTATGGGGACTCTGCACCATCGATTTCAATGGTAAAAAAGTGGTTTACTGAATTTCGTTGTGGCCGTACAAGCACTGAAGATGCCGAACGTCCTGGACGCCCAGTTGAGGTCTCTACACCCGAAACAATCGAAAAAATTCACGATATGGTGTTGGCCGACCGAAGATTGAAAGTGCGAGAGATTGTGGAAGCCGTAGGGATCTCACATGGCTCAGTGGTTTCAATTTTGAATGATCACTTGGGCATGAGAAAGCTTTCCGCAAGATGGGTGCCGCGTTTGCTCACAGTCGACCACAAACGCAATCGTGTAACAACTTCACAGGAAGGTTTGGCGTTACTTAATCGCAATATGGAGGAGTTTTTGCGCCGTTTTGTAACCGTGGACGAAACATGGATCCATCACAACGCACCAGAGACCAAACAACAGTCAAAACAGTGGGTTTCTAAGGGTGAATCGGGTCCAAAGAAGGCCAAGGTGGGTTTGTCAGCCAATAAAGTTATGGCGACTGTTTTTTGGGATGCACGCGGGATAATCCACATTGACTACCTTCAAAAGGGAAGAACAATCAATGGGGAATATTATGCCAACTTATTGGACCGATTCAATGACGATTTAAAAAAAAAAACCGACCTCATTTGGCCAAGAAAAAAGTTCTTTTCCACCAAGACAATGCAAGGGTGCACACATGTGCAGTTGCCATGGCAAAAATCCATGAATTGGGCTATGAATTGCTCCCTCATCCACCCTATTCTCCAGATTTGGCTCCGAGCGACTACTTCTTGTTCCCAAACCTGAAGAAATGGCTTGGTGGAAAAAGATTTGACTCCAATGATGAAGTCATCTCGCAAACAAAGGCCTATTTTGAGGACCTCGACAAATCATTTTTTTTTGGAAGGGATACAAAAATTGGAGAAGCGTTGGACAAAGTGTATAGAGCTCAAGGGAGACTACGTTGAAAAATAAAATTATTTTTGTATCAAAAAATCTGTATTTTATTCCAAAAGTCACGGAGTTGTTGACCCGCCCTCGTACTTTTTAAAATTCACTTTTATCCTCATGTAATATTTTTGATCAAAATCTTAGTTCAAATATTTTTGCAAATATGAAACTTCCCATGTATAGTAGCTACCGAAAATGAAAAATTATAATAAATCGAAAGGTCTGAGTGTGGGCATATTTCGATCAATTTTGCAAAAAATGACTTTTTGAGCATGGCATATTGAAGATTTTAGCCACTTGTTTATTTTTCCTGTGCATTTCTTGAGCCTAACCTTGCTCCAAAAAAAGATTATGCATATTTTTTTGGAAAAAATTAGAATTTTTTTTTGATTTTTCCATTTTGTTTGGGTTGGTTTTAGTTAACTTTTTTTCCTTCATTTCTTCCGACAATACGCCCAAAGAAATGTATGAGAATTTAAGCTGATAAATCACTAGTCTCTTGTCTGACATGAGGTGTCACACCAACAAGTTTGTTTTGTTACTTGCTTTATTGTGAAATGGCTACATGGACAAACATTTCCAATATGGCAGCCTCCATTATTATTGATTTTGAAATCGTTATACAACCTTACCTCTTCAACTATTATAAAAATTGTACTATTTATTTTTGCTCAATTGCACTGTTCAAGAGTGTTCAACTGCATTCATAAATCAATTTCGTATCCTGTATGACCATTTAATTAACCTAGGTGACAGTCAAACGGAGCCAAATCGACAGTTTTATTGGTCGAATTTACTTTGTCCTTCCTATATTGCGTGAGGTTAAATTTTTATGTTTAAAACTCTTAAGGAACGGTTTTAGAGAAATCAGTGAAGCAGCGTCTTTTGTATAGGGACTAACAGAAAGCAATGATTAATGTTTAAATAAAATTGCTTATTTGATCTGGGTCATAAAATATGTAACTCAAATCTAAAGCTATAAACATATCAAGGGGAGTTAAAACACGTTTTCCATTTTGTCATGCAAACGATAACGAAATGGGTGGTCATTTTGGATTGCTATAGTTGAAATAAATTAATGAGTACTTCTTAAGCAGCGTCCACACTATGCCGATCAACATTGTTGGTTAACATTGTCAATCAACATGTACAACATGTGTGTACGTCTTAGTGTTGACGTGTTGACTTTTATTTTTGTGAAACAATTTTTATATTTTTATTTTGTGTAAGTTGTTTTGCATAGAGTCAATATAAATGGAGTGACCGATGAAATTAAATGGACAGGACAGCTGGCAATTGTGTAGATGTAGATAACAATCCTATATACTTAAAGATTATTGTTCTGTTGAACAACTTTGTTGATTGTTATCCATGTGGGATGCGTTTGGGTCAAGAAATGTTAGTTGGCATTGTCGATCAACACGTCTACACTTTTATGCAACTCTGTTGATCAACGGTGTTGCTCTACAGACACAATTCAACATAATGAATGAGGTAGGGGGTTTAAAGTCACCTGTAGGCTTTTTTATCGGAGGTGAGCCATGGAAGCGCCCATGATAGATGTTAAAGAGTATTGGCCAACAGAACCCTACAGTATACCTATAATTCAGGCGAATTTAAAAAAGGTTGGCAACGATTTATTTTAGTTCTTTCTTGGCAGCAACAGAATTTTTATAGGTTTAAGGAGTAACTTTCCCAAATATGGGAATTGTACTCAAGCTTTTGACAAACAAAGAGTAGATTTGTCTTTAGTTTGATTGAGCATAATCGAACAAAATTGAATTAAATTTTAATTGAATTGAATTGAATTGAATAGAATTGAATTGAATTTAATAGAATTTAATTTGTTTGAATAGAATAAAATTGAATTGAATTTAATTCAACTGAATTAAATTTAATTAAATTGAATTAAATTGAACTGACTTGAATTGAATTGAATTGTACTGTATTGTATTTTAATGTATTGTATTGTATTGTATTGCATTGTATTGTATTGTATTGTATTGTATTGTATTGTATTGTTTTTATTGGATTGAATTGAAAAGTTCATCATGCTCGAATTTCAACTGAAAATTATTCTATACTATGCAACGCTATTGCCCAAGAAAGTTAAAGATTTTCTCCATCTAGCCTGAATTTTGTTATAGAGTTTTGGTTTGACATTCTTAAGTGTTATATAAAATAAAGTTTTTAGCTCTCGAAAGCTTTCAGTTTTTTTTTTTTTTTTTTTTAAATGTGAAGCAAGACTTTTAGCTTACTGTCGGCTTTCAGCCACTCATTACTCCGAAATTAAAAATGGCTTAGGAGGTACAAAAAACCGTTTTAAAAAATAATATATTGAATTTTTTGGATCGTGAATGATCTTAGAACTGTTTGAAAGATGCAAAATGAACCATGACACATAATTCCAAAACATTAATATTAAAAAATTTTGTCTCAAATTCACTAAATTACCATTTTAAGAACTTACGAGGTTTTGATGGGAAGCCGTAGTTTTGTTAGTAGTCTTACACAAAAAGATCTTATGCAATTTTTATTCAACCAACCAAGGGCGTACGCAGGGGGTGGCAGGGGGGGGCAGTTGCCTCCTCTTGGATTTTCAAATTAATTAGCTAAAGAAAAGAACTATTATTTCTTGACAACTGTAATTTTCAAACTTTTTATTTTACTATGTATGTATTACTATGTATTCATTTCGTGACCTTTTATACAAAAAGCTGATTGATTTATTAAAAAAAATTTAAATAAAAGTAAAAAAGACCTAAAGCCCACGATATGAACTTAATTAATATTTAAAAAGGTCACGAAAAAAGGATATAAATTATTATTTATAGTTCTTTAAATGTTAGTTAAATAATGTACTCAACAAATAAGCTATTAGAAATGTATATATAAGTTTATGTATTAAAAAAAAACAATGTTTCTATGTTATTGGCAAAATAAAATGAAAATATTGAGGTAAATAATCGTTTCTTATATAAGTTTGCCACCCCCTGATCAAAATCCTACGTACGCCCTTGCAACCAACAGATTAAGAGAAAAACGAGCTCGAACTTAATGTTGGAAATAGGCAAGTCGAACAAATTTATTAAAACTCCATTTAACGATGGGCAAAATTTTATCTTAGATTCGTTTTTGTAACATCTCGTTATAAAAACAAGTTTTTGGGGAGACAAGGCAAATTGCCATCCAGACAAAAGAATTACCTATGTTACAAGCTTACAAGTCTACAAAACGAGAAACAGCTTGTACCAACTTAATGATGTTTACAATATTTGTTATGACATCCAGTTAAAATGGAGGATAATGTGAATTTCATCACTATTCTGAGAGACTTGATTTGAAATAAATTCTCTGAAATGTTGTGTGAATAATAAAAATGATGGGGCCATCTTTTGTTGTTATTTGAGTTTTAAGTGGGTGGAGTTTGTCTTTAATCTGGCAAAAGCTGATGTGACATTTTCTTATTTGTTTGTAAATAGTTCAAATCGTGGTATTAAAATCATGCTTTTAACAATAAAATACGATTTAACCAATGCGGTTCACAGAAAGATATCGCAACAAAAAAAAAACAGTTTAGCTATGAAAAAGTTTTTTACTACAATCCAATGACTTAGAGTGTAGTTACCTACTTATATTCATACCTTATCTAACATTAATAATCGAATTCAAACGGGGGTCCTAAATAATTCTGTATGTAATCACGTGACTGTGGTCACCCACTGTCGCAATAGGTTGTCATCAGATTAAAACGAAGACGATTTCTGAAGTCCTGCATCACATAACGGCAGATTCAGTGGTTTTCACAAATTGCCCAGAACAGCAGGGTGTCTTAGAGTAGTGCTTGTACCACATCTCTAATATCTTGTAACCACGTTCATAGAGTCACTTTTTTTTTTAGCTGCCATCACGCAATTTCATACGAACATTGATTCAAGAAGGTTGGTATTTCTTTTGAATCGCACCTCACTACATGTGATGCTGTCCTCCACATGGAGGAGAGACTCAGACTATAATAATATGACTACCTGGCATTAGATGCTGCTGCTGCTGTAACTGTTGCTACATCTTTGGTAGACCAAACCCAGAAGAATTATATTTATGTCCATCTTTACGGTATTTGCTGTTCATAATAACTCACTGGCAATTTCATTCGTGAAATGCCAGAGGCCAGCGCCAGGATTAGGAATAAAACGTTCCATGCATGGGCTTACTGTATATTCAGTGGAAAAGTTTACGACAACCGACGACGACGGATGCACGGCAAAGATCCTCTCCACACCACATGAATGACATAAGTAGACCAATTGACATTTAATGAATATTAGATGATCATGAAAATCAGCATTTATCTTATAAATTTGTTTTACGGTAGTTGAGAATTTGTGAGTTCGTGTTTAGATATGATGTGGAAACAAACATTTTCGTATCGTGGAAATAAAAAAGTACCGTCATAAATAGCACTAGCACCAAAATTCCTATATCTAGTTGACATGTTTTTTTTAGTAGCTACTAAATATTTTCAAATGCAGTTTATGGATGATTGGATATTTTATATCGATAGTTCCAAATAATTTGATAATAAAGGACAATGAAGTTGGCATAACCATTTTCATTTAGACCAATGAGACCACAACAGGAATTTGCTGTTTTTTTTGTATATGCTTTTGCATTTTTATTTCGAATTTTGCAGCTCAGGGAATAGTTGGTATAATTGAGTGTGCTCCTAACTTTATTGTGAAGATGAAAAAAACTTAATAAAATATGAATGTATGGAAACAAATTTAAGAATTATTGAAGCGGTTTTTAAAAAAATAATTTTTGATAACAAATTTTTGGTATGCAAATCTTATTACACTGTGTGACGAAAAATAAAAATTGAAATATACTTTTCCTGAAACCTTGATTACTTGTAGGTAAAATGATTAAAAATAAACTAATACACCTAGGTGACCATATTTCTGGAAGCAAAACCCGGGACCAAAAGTGTACAAATTATTATTACTTTTTAATAATTTGTATTTATTAATATCTTAAATAAAAAAAAAATAACAGATAAACAATTGAATAGAAGGGATCAATAAAATTAGTTATAATGTCTTCTCAACATAACATACTTAAAACTTAAAAAAAATAAGAACTTCAACTTTCTTAATTTCATTATTTAAATAATTCTCTATTATTTAAACAAAGCAATTAAGGGACAGTTTTTCACAATTGAAATAGAGATGGCGCAACTAGGGCTGGGCACGATATCAAACCAAACGATATTTTTGTAAGTATCGTCTCGGTATCGTCAAAATCGAAAAATTTCAGTATCGTCTCGGTATCGGTCTTGGTCTCGTATAGCTCAGTCTCGTTTGGTCTCGTATAGCCAAGTTTAGTCTCGGTATTGGTATCAGTCTCGTCTGGTTTCGATCTGGTCTGAGTCGCAAACCAGAAAAAATGCGTGACTTGTATTAGTTGAACTGGCTTGGTATTTTTAAGATTAAAGACTAAAATCATTATTATAAGGACAATTTTTTTAACTGAAGTATTTTTTTTTGTTAACTTTAGAATTTTTGAAGGCTTTTTTAACAATGTTTTAGTAAAGTTCCTGATCCGATAAGGAATTCAACACAAAATTTTGACAAAATATTTTCTGCCGATACCAAATGATATTACCGAGAGTATCGGTAAATTGAGCTGATATCGTCTCGGTATCGTTTCGATGTCGAGACTTTTCTGGTATCGTAGTCAGCCCTAGGCGCAACAACTCCATATCACTATCGAAATTAAAATCGAAATCGAGATGGTGCCTCAGAAGAGCTTTTGGTCTGTGAGTTAACTGACAAATTATTTGAGTTAAATCAGAATTAGCTTAGGATTTATATTGATTAAAAAATGCGTTTCCGAAGTACTGAGAAATTGGCCCTTAGTCCTAAAGTAGTTTAAATTAAAGCTACAAAAAACAACATTTTTGCAACGCGTTATTATTTTTGAAAGGGACTTTCAGCAAATCAGTAAATGGCATAATGTATAGTAGATCCCTTTGCACGACTTGTTAAAGAGATATTTGCACTTAAATACGTTAGTATAGGCAAGTTACGGACGTAAATATGAAAGTTTTTTTATTTATGTGCAGTTAAAAAAAACTTCCGAAAATGCGCAAATACGACACTAATAACTAAACTCGGGACACTGTTGGTCCCCGTTTTCTAAAAAATTAACCAGGACCGATCTCTCGATGGTTAACGTACATATAAACCCAATAACTCGTTTAAGGTAATTTCATGTGGAGAATCACTAATAACACCATTGTTAATCGCAATTTCGATTTTCTTTTTTATTTTAATAAAAGAAGAAAATTATAGTCCTTCTTATTTTGGTATATTAAACTTACAAAATTAAAAAATGTCTAATAAAAATACGAACATATATTTACCTTTATATTTTTCCAGCTTTGAGACCAGTTTTATCTTATTTTTTAAATCTTGAATGCTTCCTTTTGGAAAAATATTAAAAGAGAGTTGAATAATGCTTCCAAATCTCCTATTTTTAATTCTCTTACAAAAAAAAAATATTTAAATAAAAAGTAGTCGCATAAAACCATAAATTACATTAAACATTTTTCTACACTCGTTATTGCTTAATTCAGTGATATGAAAAGATTTGAAAGTTTTTTTGTATTTTTAAGCAATTTTTGTTTTTTGAGTGGTCTATTATAGTTAGAAAAAATGTGAAGTTATCCGCTTTTCAATCTTAGCCAACGACATGCAGACACCTTATAAGGTATTTTCATTTAAGAAATTGTCACAGTATGGTAAGAGGAATGTCATATTATACGATTCAAATACTTTGTACATGTAGATACATTTTGTACAAGGTTTCAAAACGTCAAAGATTTAATTCAAGCTGTGCAGGCAAATTTATACTTTGATTTGAATGACTCAGACAATGTTCATATTTTTCCTTCAAAGAAAGCTCATTGCACCCTAAATTGAAAAAACTTTTAAAATATTGATAGAAAAAAAAGTTATAAGATCGAATAGTTCCTAAAACTGTTCTTAAATTTGACAAAATAAGATAAGAAACGTAAAGTTCATAATGCTTTTGACTAAAACTCCATGATGTTTTTTTGGGGAAAACATACGAAACATGCGGTTGAATAGGTATGATTTGTATCATTTCAAAAAAGTAAAGGAAAATGAAATCGAATGAAAAATGGCGGAGTTTCAGACTATTAATTTCAAAAAGTTCAACATTACGGTTTGTTCCTGAATAATGTGATTTTGGGGGTATATGAAAAATTTAAAGTTCAGTTCGAAAGGACCTTCCCATTCTGCTTTTCAGTGTTGCTTCTTATAAAACTCAAAAGGGGTCCCAAAAAGGGTCTCGGGAGAAAAAAAGTTGTCCATATAAGAAAATGCCACAAATAAGAGAACAAAAGAAACAATATACACCAGAAGCAAAGCATTTGATAAACGTGTATACAAAAACTTAAACAAATTTTGTTCTCATAACAAATAAAAAAATAATTTTACCAAAATTAAAACACATATATTTAAAACTGTTTTTACTTTCCAATGAATTCCAATACAAATATTATAGTATTATTATTTTCTTCTTTAGGTTTGCAGAGCTCAGTACGAATCTTGGTGAAATTCAGATATTTTTATAAAAAAAACTCAAATTTGAATAATAATCACGTTGTATTCTCAAAAAGGAGCAAATTGGGTGATTTTTAAAAAAGTTGGGGCCACGGGACCTGAACTGAAAATAAGGGCCAAACGGAAACGCTGTTGAGAGTCTCAGTTCGAGTATTTTTACTTTCGCACAGTGTTGTAAGAATGAAGCTATAAGTTGTTAAGTAATTGCGAATTAGTAACAAAAGAAAACACTTTTTCTTAAATTAATTAATTATTTTTTCTATTAATTTTGTTTAATTAATTTCTTAAAATAAAATATTTATTAGTTTTTTCACCATCTTCTTAGTATGAATTAATAAGTTGAGAAAGATGTCCAGCTAAGTTCATATATGGAATTAGCAGAGAACCCATTTATTTGCAAATCAAAAGAGTAATTCATCTCTTTTTCTGCGAAACCAATTCGTATTTAACTTGTTGCCATCAACCTTCTTTTGTTTAGATTTTTCTTCGGCATTTTTGAAAAGATTGTCCTCTTAAGTTTATAATGAAGTTAGGGTCATCCATTTGCTCGTAGACCAAAAAAGCAAATATTTTGTTTGCGTTACCAAAATTGGAAATTAACTAACAACTAATCATGCGATACTTTCACACCTGAATTTCTAAAAGTGTGCTGCTAACTTCCAACACAACATGCATATAAAAATAGAATTTCAAAAAAAAAATTACAAACTCTTTTTAAAATATCGCATTTAAAAAAAAGAGGATTTTATTTTAAATCAAAAAACCTAGTTTTTTTTTGAAAATTTGTTTATACAATATTTTGAAACTTTAAAAATTTGTACATACAAAAATAATAATATTCCGTTAGGCTCATAGTGAGAAAATTCAAAATAAAAAAATTATTTCAACAAAATCATAGAAAAAGATTTTGAGAATAAAAAAAGTTTAGCTTGGAGTTTTTTTTAAACATTTGCTTGAAAGATGTAGATAGGATATATAATATATATAAATAAATATAGTAAATAAATATATAAGAACGTGGGGGACAGTTGGTCCCCGAGTACAAAAGTTATAATTGCAACCAAAATATTTGATATTTTTTTTACATTTATCCATCAAAAGTCATCAAAGTCAAAATTTTAAATTCTAAAGTAAGTAATCTTTAACAAAAATATGAATCGCAAATAAAATAGTATTTACTATCGAAAAAATTGTAACAGTAAAGGTAATAATACTTATCCTAAAAGAATTAAAAAAAATAGTTGAGAACTAAGTTTCCAAAAAATTGACTCAGTCGTTTTCGAAATACGTATCAAATTTTCGTACAAAATTGGAATATGTATTTTTAAAAATACAAAATATATTTTTTTAATTTCTTAATCTGCTTATGCAAAAAAAAAAATAACGAAATCAGTCAAACCATTTTCAACATAATATAAAATAGAAAAACGTGGTTTATTGCAAGGTATTATTAATAAACATTTTTCGAAAAACAATTTTCTACTTAAAGGTAGTTTTTGAGGAATAATGAATTTTCCTCAAATTAAAAAAAAAAAAACAATATTCTTCTGCGTTTATATAATAAAGTGGAGCGAATGAATAAAGTTCAAATAAAAGCTTAAGAGAATTCTATTCCATATTGCGTTTGTTCTAGGTAAAAAAGTTAGGCCAATCATTTTCATGAGAAATTTTAGATTTTGTAAAAAAATATATATGGCATGTACCGTTATTTTTGGTTCTAAAATTTCTGCTTAATTATTCATTGAAATGATGCTTACTATTTTTCAAAACTCAATAAAATGTTCCTAGCCACTACGTTGGCAAACACAGAGGTACACCATGCTCGTACACACATATTACAATTAACCTTAACTTTTTTCTAGCATTTTGCCCACAGAATTTTGAATTTAGGTATAAATCACTTAATTCTATAAAATCACACGAATTTTTTGTGAACTCAAAAAATAGAAAAAAATAAAATGAAATTATAAAAAAATAAAAATCGGATTTGCAAAAGCTTCCCATTTAACGATGATTTAAATTCAATTTCGTGCTCGCTCGCTGGGATAAGACCCGCATTTAAATATAAATAAAAAACATATCTCCCATCGAAATGGGTGAATCCGTAAAAAATAATAAAATTGAATTGGAGCTTGGAGTAGCATCAGTTGGAGCATGCTGCTGATGGGATTTGGTATATCTATGTTCGTTGGCCAAGGTATCTACATACAAATGAACTATACCGAACTCTTATTGTTCTTATTGTGAAGTTTATGCGATTTTTATGAGCCAACAGAATATTTTTATGGATTTTAATTTTTTTTTTTATGGAAGCAAAGTAATGCGGTGGGATGATTGGAAATTCAAGGATTTTACTATGGAATATACTTGTTTTGTTAATTTTTTTTTATTTAGTTTGCAATCAACGAAAATAATAATAATAATTTTGTTGATGGTAAAGTTTCCACCAATGTTGTTCACCAACTATCAATCAACAAAACAAATAATAAAAATTTAATGATCGTGAAATAAATACCGTACCACATACATACATGTGTGGGAAGGTAGGTAAGGTACGCTAATAAATAAAATGTATTCACGAAAAAATGTGGGTTGTTTTATGAACAAGGAATGCAATTTTGTATGCTTCTCGAAAACCTAATAAAAAAGAGATAACAAATGTTTTAATAATCTCGATACTCTGATGCGCATGAGCACTTTGGTCCACAGTCAATCGAACACAAAACTCTTCGTATGGATGGCAAAATTCCAATCTTGCATCCTTGCATGTTCCATCAGTTAACGAAAGAGCTCAAATTAAAAGATTGCAAACGCCACACCGACAAACCCAAACTTAAACGAACCATCATCGTTTAGCGTTTAACCCATTGAGCAACAATAGAAAATTAATTGAAGAGCTCTCTTCTGATTCTGACCACTTATATGGATTCGGATGGTTAGTCTATGGTTCAACTGTGGTGCTGTGGCAAAGCAATTAGACAAAGAGGTTCCTCCGCACATATATAACAACTGCTCCTATTTCTGTACTGAGAATTTGGTAACCGCGTTTGCCATGTTTTCCGCTTATTATAGTTCTGATGTTCAATGTAAATAATGATCTCACAAGAACTATCTCTATGTAGGTATCTCCTCCTTTCTATCCCGCTGCAATGTTAACATCACCACAGAATTGTCCGTCCGTGCATCACGAGCGCCACCTTTGGTTGCTTAATTACATCCGAATGCAGTTTTAAAATCATTCGACCATTCAATGAGAGCTAAGGTACACACTAGGTATGTATGTATATGTGCTACGCAGTGCAGTGCATGGTTGCATTATGTTGTTGTTGTTGTTTTTGTTATGGAGGAGCTGCACTAATCTACTGTGTGGAGCAAATGATTTTGTGGCTGCTTAATGGTGATGTTGATTAATTGACACGAGCATTGTTGTATATTTCTGTTGGTGTTCTGGTTCTGGATGAAATGAAAAGGAAACCACACGGCAGAATCAAGGGTACTTAAACTTCAACCGATCTCCGCCTCAGTTTAATGAGATAATTATTACGTTTAAAACAAAAACACAAAAAAAAGTTGAAGGCAACAAAAAGTGAAAATCCTCTTACGCAAGAGTGAGCGAATAATAGATTTTTGAAAAGTTAACAGTAGAGTCTCGATAAGATGAATTTTGGTATATCTAAATATAAGCTGAGAAGGTTTTAAGGAAAGTTTAACAAAATAAACCTGGTTACCGTGAAGATCTGCAGAGTCTGTTAGCCTATGACAGCATTCGAATAAATTTAAAAATAAACTGAAAATGACTTAAAAAATATATTTAGAGAGTTCAAGAAAATGAAATCGGGCTCAGCAAATTTTATTCGTCAAAAAGTGAGCAAAAGCGAATCCAATATTTCCCATTGGAAGTTATTGTAATTGGTCCGATTTGTCGAATTGAAAATTCTGACATATCTTCACGTTTTGAGCTCCCTAGAATTGGAATCAATCATTTTTTGAGAGATGTCTGTGTATGTACGTTCGTTCGTACGTTCCTTCGTATGTACGTTCGTTCGTACGCCTCGCAGTTTTTTCGCTATAGCAATTTAAAAAAAAAAACTGTTAAGTTTCTTTTGTAATAACTCAAGAACCAATTATGCTACCGACTTCGAATTGATTTTATTCTACTCATATTAACGTGAAAAAGAATTGATTAAAATATAAGAACTTGATATGTTATATTTTTTTTTTTTTAATAAGTAAAAGTTCCTGAAAATGTTTGAAAAAAGCGGTTTTTTTTTCAAATATCTTGAGCAGGCTTTAAACAATGACATTGGCTTCAAGGTTATTGTATTTTATGCACTAATTTATTAATAAAAAATGGTCAGATTTTTAAAAATATTGAATAAACAGTTTTTTTTTAAGTGAACAAAACTGCAAGTAATTTTACCAATAATTGTTGAAAATTGTTTTTCGTCTCAATTATCTTGAAAAAAAAACAATGATATTGGCTTTGGGTTAGTTTAATTTTATAAACTTTTTTATAATAGATAATTTATAGAATTTGTAAAAAAATCGACCCATAAAAAGAAAAACCAAAAAAAAAAGAAAAAGCAACAAGAAACTGTACCGAAATCGTTGAAATTTGTTTTCTCCCAAATATCCTGAGATCACACAAAATGGTATTGACAACGGGTTAATTAAGTTCTTTACACTGGTTCATAATTGTTATTTGATTGTAAAATAATTCAACTAACATTGTTTTTTTTTTTTAAGTAAGAAAAACCTACGAGAAACTTTACCCAAAATTGTTAAAGTTTTTTCTTCTCAAATATCTTGTGATTGATATTGGCTTTGGGTTAGTTTTACTTGTTCTCACTAATCTTCACTTGATTGTATATTGAATATCTAAGAACTTTTTTCGAAGATCTTTAGTAGGGGATTTTTTGAAAATAAAATAACATCGGGCCTACAGCTTCCGAAGGCACCAATGAGAAGTTACCAGTGTGTGTTGCACCCACCCTCTTTTTTACTCTGAAATTTGACGGAATTTTTCTGAAAAATTCTGTTCAGGAGACTGCGATTGCTGAGGGCTCTGAGGTATCATTTTCCTGAATCCGCCTATTATTTGGTGACCCTATAGCTCATTTATATAATGTGACTTTCTTTTAAAGCCAGTTTTTCAGCGCAGTGTTAGCTTTGAGTTAAATCAGAGTTAGCTAATCCTTAAAATAAATTAACCCCGAGTCAACTCAGAAACAGTTTTTCAGTTTCAGCTGTCAAAAATCTAGGGCCATCGATGTGCAACACTATGGATATTATCCATCTCACCACTCACGCATGAGATGATAGAGAACACGAACAGTGGGTGGCACAATTCTGTCTGTCTGTCGGTATATCGACCTACAGCCTAAACCACTGAAGTAATTTTCTTCAAATTTTGAAATTAATGTTTTTTGTAACTCTCCAGAGGGGAAATAGAAATTTGTTTAGCACCAAAAACAACGGTACTTGCCTTACAACCGCAAATTAAAGGCTTATTTATCTCCAAACAGCTGTTACGATTTTGATAAAAAAAAAATAAATGTTTTATTGAAGATATGGTGTACTTTTTGATAAGAAAAAAAAGTACCGAAAACCGTTATTAACGGTACCCGCCATATAATTTTTTTTTAAATTTTCGATTTTCTCATTGACGTCTCAAACGATTTCAGTCAAAATTTTTTTATGCAAAAGCTCTTAAAATCGTAATAATTTTCATATGAAAATGAAGAAAACAATAAATTTTAGATTTTTAAAAATTCAATGTTTCAAAAAGATTTAATGATGTTTTTTTTTTGACACTAGGTTAAAAAATGTATTCTAATACATACTTAAAATTGGCATACCAAAACTTTTTTTAAAATATTAATAAAATTTTATGTATACAATTTTATTTTTTAAGAAAACCGGTCCAATACTTTTATTTTTTTTTTTTTTCATGTAACTACATATCCATTTTTTCCTAGGTGATCAAATGCTTACTTGTTTTTTACAATGCTACTTGTTGTTTATAAATCAAAAGAACGAATTAATTTTTTTATATCCTTATATTTATTTTTATAATTACTTATATGTATATCGTCCCCTGATTGCAAGAACTAGCCTAACTCATTTTTTTGAAATTTTGGAGATACTACTAGAAAAATTGGACAACAAATCTTGAGAACTGTACCAAATAATAGCGTTTTTGTGAAGGTATTATAAAAACTGAAAATTGAGTTACCTGGTTCTTGCAATCAGGGGACGATATATTAATAGTTTTTAATTCCAAGCAACTTGAACATAAGAGCAAGTACGTGCGATCCAGTCGTGCATTTTATTTTTATTTTGAATTTTCGCATAAACGGATAAACAATTTTTATTTTTTGCTTTGAAAATTGAATATCTGAAGAACTTATTTGAGGCCAACATTTTCACAATCGTTTTCTCAATTATATAGTTTTGGATGCATGCAAAAGAAAATCGATATAACAATGAAACATGACATTATGATGGTAGAAAACACTAAAAATGTGAGTGAGTATCATTTAAATATCAGAATTAAAAAAAAATAAATTTGGTTTTTTAAAAATATTATTTTTTTTAATTCAATATTTCAAAAATGGGTGAATCATTTTTTTTTTTTTTCAAATTCTTCAAAAAAACCTTAAGGTAACAAATATAGTTATCATTAAAACTGATTATTGAAAATTTTGATAATCGAAACAAAATCATTAATTATTTTAACGAACAAGTGAAGCTCATGACTTAAGGTGCCGCCACACCGTGCAAGTAAAGTACTTGCAGCAAGTAAAATGATTGCTGCAAGTAAAGCTTGCCTGGTGTGACTACCCGAAAAGTACTTGCAAGCAATTAATTGCCGCAAGTGATTTACTTGCGAGCAAGTACTTGCAGCAAGTAAAACTTGCCAAAGTTTGACGATCCAAAAAAGTACTTGCACGCAATTAATTGCTGCAAGTGATTTACTTGCTTGCAAGTACTTGCGCAATAAACACTTGCTAGGTGTGACTAGTACCTGCAAGTACTTGCAAGCAAGGAAATCACTTGCGGCAAGTACTTGCCACTTGCAGGATTTGCGCAAGCAAGTTTTTTACTTTCTTGCAAGCGAACGTATGTTTCTCGATCAAAATAACCGAAAAAATCTCCTCCATCTCATTGGAAGTCTTAATTTCAGTAATTAATTGCTTGCTCGGTGTGACGACCTCAAAAGTACTTGCAGGAACTTTACTTGCGAGCAAGTAAAAAGTCCTTTCAGCAAGCAATTTACTTGCCTGGTGTGACTGCTCTCTGCAAGTACTTGCACGAATATTTCAAAATAGAAATTTTTGAAATAATTGCTGCAAGTTTTTACTTACACGGTGTGATGGCACCTTTAATTAATATTTCTAGTAAAAAAAAAAAAAACAAAATAGGCCCTTCTTTCCACATAAAATTAAATTTAAGATTTTAATTAATTGGTAAAGAAAAATCATTTTATGTGGAAAGTAGGGATTTTTTGTTTAGAAAAGAAAACGTTGAATTAAGGAAGCTTATGAGGAAAAAAATGATCAACTATTGACAATGACGTAACTTAATTTTTTTTCTCATAAGTTTTATGTGACAAAATTTAAATTTAAATTTATTTTACAAAAAATTAAAAATATTTTGATGAGTTAATCCCGTTTCTTCTGTAACGCAGGTATTTCTGTCGTACCGTTTACCATACTCAAACGAATTCAATTTTCTTCTAAAAGCCTTCAACGTCTTTGCACGCCCACAAAAAAAGGTTAAAAAAGAAAAGTTTTCTTTTTTGTTTGTTTATAAGGGAACATGTAAAACGCGCACACCAACAACGCCTTTTAAAGGTAATTCAAGAAAACTTCCTGTCCTGAGGGTATTTTTCTATATGCATTTTAGGTATGATGCATATTTATGCACAGGTATGTAAGTAAGAAATATTCTAGAGCGAATCGCCCTTTTTATAATGTGATACCATTACGAAGGAAGTTGCAGTCACCAGCACACTGTGAAATATGTATGTAGCTACGCTGCTGCGTATATATTTATATGTAGAAAGAGGTACCTGATGCATAATAACCACTCATTCAAGGCTCTGGCTCATGATGCCAAGCGTATAGTCGGATCATAACCACTTATGGGCACAATAATTAGATATAAAGACGAAGACAAAAAAGCCTTGAGAGTTGATGGCGGCTTGGAAAAAGAAGCCAGGAGCGACACATCCAAGAAAATTACATCATTACATGGTTGAGCTAGCACCAAGGAGTGCAGCTTTCTAACTCTAGCCGTCATCGTCATCATCATGATCATCATCTTCAACATCCATGCAGCAAGCCAAGAACAATCCACAAGCTATACCTAGGAAGGACAGTATGTTGTTGCGAGTAGTCTGTATGCTTTTTTTTGTCTTCCTGTGAAAACTTATAAATGGCAATTACTTCATGGAGGCATGTGTGCTCCAAAGTCTACACAAAGTACCTATGCGGCATTGCTGATAGTGAATTAGATGATGTTGGAGCCCATCAGATTCACTCTTGAGTGTGAAATAAGAAAATTTCTTCATCAAAACTATTATCTTCATACACATGATGGAGAAACGAAAGTATGTTGCAAGTACATCTTTGTAGGGTGCTCGGGGAATAATATCCAACACAGTGTTCCTGTTGTAATCACAAGGAAGTTATTCTTCCTAAAATGATGGCTTATAGTGCGTTGATGTCTGTGCTTAAAAGTTTTACAAAAGAAAAACAATTTTAAGAAAGTTTTAATTTAATTATGTTTGGGAATCTTAATCGCATTAAAGGTGATGTTTTTTTTTATTCTATTAGGGAATAATTGAAGAAAAATTTTAGACACGACCCTAGGTGGATGGTACTTCCATTTAGTGTCTATGTTACGAGTAATTTGAAGAAACATTTTTGAGTGCTTGCAGCAATCCCTTTGGTTTGAGTTTATGACTTTTCTTAAAACAAAAAAAAAAAAAGCTGCATATTTTTGCATGAGGCCAAGATTGAATTCTTCTTAAGGCAGATAAAGGACATAAGATTTTTCAATGAAAAACCGAAATTAAAAGAAATTTTAACAAGTTTATTTTGTTTACTAAGAGAAAAATAATACGCTAGGGGCTTTTAGTAAGGAGGAATAAATTTACTAACATCTAGTTCCTTGTACCTCCTTCAAGCATCTATTGATCCTTCATCACTTTCGTCCACGTAGTACCTCATGACATGATGGTTAGTGCGTTGGACTGTCATGCCGAAGGTCTGGGTTCAATTCCCAGCCGCTGCCACCTAAACACAGAAAAGTTTTTTTCGAGACACTGCATCTTGGAGGATCTGACAAATCCTCCAAGAGTATACTTGTCATGAATAAGTGCTTCTCATATAGCCATTCGGACTCGGCAAAAAATTGTAGGTCCCCTCCATTTCTGCCAATGACACGCACACAGGAATGGTTGAAAGTTATTACTCACTAGGCCCAGGGTTCTCCACGAGCTTATTGCACCACCAAATTTATTTTTTAATTTATAACTTTCGTCCTCTAGTTCTGTTTTGTTGATTCCTCCAATTAGTATGAATCCTCCACCCTCTTTAACTTGACTTAACTTTGACTTAACAAAAAAAAAAAAGCACATAAATAAATCTCTGAAATTTACTGAAAAATAATGTGGTGCGAAAACTGCTTACTTAATAAACAATAAATTACGAAACAATAAAAAAGCTGTTTCTACATTTTTGTTCCTTTTTTTAGTTTTACGTTCTTGAATTTTATTTTATTTTACCCATCCATAAAACACTCATCCCCTACTCAGATACCTACACATTCAAATAGAATTTCCCAGAAATATCATAAAAAGTTATGATCTGAGTTAAAAGACTTAACGCTAAGATATTCATCACGAAAAACACAAATTCGTGTCTTCTAAAAGTGTCTTGTCGTTTTACGAGACTTCAAATCCACCATACTAATTTGTACATTAAGTTGACGTTAATGGGTTTCAAAGTTCAAGTTTCAAATGCGGGACGAAGTTTTTGAGTGATTTCATTTTGTGAGATTTTGTTATTTTTGTTCTTTGGCACATATTGCTGGATGAAGTTTTATGTTCATCTTGGTTTGTGTACGTTGACCCTTTTTCGTTATTTTTTGATATTCAACTCACGTCGGCGTCGTCCAGAAATGAAGGTATCTAACTATTTGATATAAAAGCATAGTTTATAGTTATAGTTTCTTTTAAACGAGCTTTAAAAGCACTTTAATGTATTCATTCAAATGAAGAAAAGGTGTTTCATTGAGATTTTGGATAAAATGGACAAGAAGTCAAGAAATACATATAATTTGGAGACAGAGAAATTCTGCCTTTGAGGATGGAAGCATAAAAGTTTAAGGTCAAAGAAGAAATTGCTTCTTTAAAAAGGAAGAATTTAATAATGTGGGTGTGGTACAGGTAAGGAAATAAGATTGTTTTTGAAGATTAGCAATTTCCTTTTTCATTTCCTGATGTTAACTTGATAAGATTTTAATACACAACTAGTACAAAATAAATAAGCCTATATAAATAACTTTAATATAATTAAAATATCTACTTTTAGTTTAGGCTCCAGAAATTTGCAAGTCCACTCTCATAAGACTGTTTCAGATTCCATAACTGTATTCAAAAATTCATCGACATCTTAGAATTTGACAATCAATGACTTGACAGATGACAGACGATCTGTATATTTTGACGATTTACCAGTAGCCCAGGAAAATTAGACTTTCATTTCAAGAAAATTCCGTCAAAGATGAAGTTTGGTAGAATGCTTTGTTTTCACGTCTGAAGCATTTCCTGAAAAATTCCGTAAATTTGAGCCGGGACTAAATTTTATAGGGGGGTAAAATTCAGTTTTTTCTTAATTTCTCGAAAATTATGAGATTTAGATAGAGATAAAGACACTTTTTTGTTGGAGCAACAGATTTTGAGAAAAATATGCACAGACATGCTCATTACCTATTTTACCCAAGCAAGATGATGAACAAATTAAATTAAAGTTAAAAGCACTCATTATTACTATTTTGAACGATTTTCTCAAAATCTATTGTCTGTACAAAAAAATTTGTTGAGCAAGAATATAAATTCATTAATTTTTGAACAAATTCATAATTGCTGAAATATTAAAGCGGGTAACTTAAAAAATTTAGCGCCACCCAAAATTTTCAGAACTTTTTAGAACATTTTTAAGACGTCAAAACAAAATTTTCTACCAAAATTCATTTTTTCCTGAATTCTTTCGTAGATTAGAAATTTCTTTGTCCCTAATTTGTTTTCTATATAAATTTTATTTGATTGTTAAAAGCAATTGCCAAGAAACTTTATAGGAATAGTAAAACAGTGCGTAAAAGAGGACAGTTTCAACTAAAACCACTTTGAAGCTTTCTCCTTCTCTAAAAATACCGAACTTGTCCAAAAAAATCTAAAAACAAGAAAGGTGGGCGTGGATGAATGCTTTTTTTTAGATTCTATAAATATTATCTAAATTATTAACTTAATCATGCAAACTTACTCTGAAAATTTCATCCAAATCGTTAGGGTGATTTCCTAAAAACAAGTGAATAATAAAACTGGGCGTGGCATTGGATATGTGTTCGAAAATTATTTTATTTTCATTTTAATTAACTATGGAAAATTTCCTCCAAAGCATTTAAGCCATTTGGGAGAAATCAAATAAATAATAAAATTGGGCTTGACAATGGGCTTTGAAAATGTCATCTTGATTGATTTTAGAAATCGAAAAATTAGAAAAGTGGGCTTATGTTAGGAGGTGATTTTCATTAAAATTAATTGCAATTTGTTTTACTCGCTCACACAAACAAATTTTTAAAATTCCATCTTAATCGTTGGTTCCATTTATCTAGAAAACAATTATGTAATAGTAAAAATGGACATGGTTGTAAGTGGATTTTACCGAAACTATTTTTCGATTTTGAAATAAATTGTGTAAATAAATCAAGGATAAATCAAGGAATACAAAAATTGGGTATGGCAGTGGGCGAATTAAGTTAAACTTAATTTTTATTTTTTTCCGTTTATAAGAAAAAAACTCTGAAAATTTTCTCCAAATCACCACAATCTATGAAATTAAGTAAGTAAGTTCCGAGAAGTTTAATAAGTTGTAAATCCTTTGGACTAGAATCAAAACCCATTTTATCCACTTTTAGAGATTTTGAGAAAATCGAGAAAAACCTGTATCTCCTAAATGAAACATTTTTTGAAACTTTTTTGCTTGCAAGATTGTTTTAATTGGTATTCCCAACAGTTCAAGTTTAAAAATTGAAATCTGAGGGTCTTAGTTTTCCTATAGTACCAAAAAGAGATATGGATATAATGGATTTTGAAAATTACCCCTCAATTTCAGACTAAAATAAAAGAGTGAAGCAATTGAAAAATTGAAAAACTTATGTTTAAAAAGTCAAAACTTCAGTATTACTTATTTATGTAAGCAACAAGTAAAACAATTTTGGAAAGAAGCACTGTGGGTTGGTAGACGAAATTTTTAATTTATTTAAACTCGAAATAAATTGAAAACTGATTGAGGTTCACACAAATCGTCATTGTTTAGATTATGTCTTTAAGCTTAAACCATTAATTTTCCTTTTGTAGAACTTAAGTTCTTCAATTAACCTCCATAGTGTTTGATTATTTTCAAATTAGATATAAACTAAGGCTAAAAACTTATTATTGACTTCTCAAAGTTGAATGGAGAAATTTAAAAGATTCAAAAAGAATTTCGACGGGAAATGTTCATTCTTCAGAGAGACCATAAAATCTTATTTGAAAAAAAAAAAAAAAATTATCTCGAGAAATAATATCACCTCAAAGGAGAATAGGTGTAGTGGAGAGGTCTCAATGAGTACTATTTCTGTATCTTGTGAAGGGAATTGGACTATAAACCTTTCCATACACAAATTGTGTTTAAGTGTTGTCGTAACACTTTCTGACCTAAATCATTTGAAATGAGTGCTAGTTGATATAAGGTCTGAAAGTATAACAGCCTATAGGATGAAACCCAAATTCTCCTTTGCAGAAAAACGCATTTTTCTTAGAAAGTTATGATAGCACTACCGGCCTTTATTTTCTGAGACAGTTGTCAAATTGTCGGTGAAAGTTTATCAAACAACTATTCGGGAGGCATTGTCTAGAATCTAAACCAAAAAGTATTCCCCAACAAGCAGTAAACATTTCAGTAAGATTTTTCTCCTTTTCTCAAGGCAAAAACCACACAAGAGTGGCTCAAAAACAATGTTCCGGGCCTTAGTTCAACAGCTGATTAGGCAGCTAGATCTCAGCCCATAAATATTGAATCCTCAAGTTCAGTTTTTGAAATATTGAATTATCAACCTTTTTTTAAATACAAAACATATTTTCTTTTTGTGCAGATAAACCTTAAGCCGGGTCCACATTATGTTGAATTGTAAGATTAACACCGTTGATCAACAGTGTTGAGTAATTGTAGACGTGTGGATCGATAATGCCAATCAATATTTACGGACCCGGACGCAACCCAACAGAACAATAATCTTTAAGTATATAGGAGTGGTATCTCTACAATTGCCTGTTCTATTCATTTAATTTCATCCGTCACTGCATTTATATTGACCCTTTATGCAAAACAACGTAAACAACTTATTATTACAATTAAAATATAAAAATAGTAAAACACTAATGACAACAGTCAATACTAAGACGTACAAACTAGCATATTGATCGACAATGTTAATCATCACCACTTTTATAGAAGTTGCTTAAATATTAGAGGCATAAACTTAGCCAAAAATGCAATTTGGAAAATGTGTTTTTTATCCATTGGCACCAGATAAAGCTTGTCCGACGAACAGTTTTGTTGCACAGCGATGAAATAAGCTGTTCTTACACGGTTGCCTCCCAGACTTTCAAATATTTACAAATTCGATTTAAGGATAGAAAATAAATCCTGAAGAAGTTAAAGTTTCAGCAATAAAAAAATTAAGCCCTACTAGAGGAAGAAGTTTAGTGTAATTGCGTCCGCTGAAGACCCATTTCAACTATATTAAAGCATAACGTAGATTGAGTAGAGATGGCTATCAATAAAACGTTTGGAAAGAGTTTTCAAAACAAGAACTTTACGGGCAGGGTCGTGTCTGGGGTTGAGACTTTTAGTAAAAGGCGCTGCCATGTCGTAAAGGCTGCCTCGAGAAGAACTAGTTAAAAAAAACTACTATCGCCATTAAACTGATCAACTAAAATGGATTGAGATAAGGTCGATTTTTATTTTCTCCACAAAAATGTTTACAGGTAAAATAGAAAGAAAAATCACCAAAATTTAGGATAAGGATAAGGGAAAAGATTGTAACCACGCTTATATAGGGGTTTTCAACAGGGGCGCTACAAAAGTAGAGCGACAGGGACAGCAAACGATGCCATATTTCTTGCCGCTCTTTTGACATTTCTCTTCAGTAAGGTTTGCCATTTCATGATGCAAGGAAAAACGAGCCAAAAATGAGTCGAAATTATTAAAATTTACTACCGAAATTCGGAGTCAGTGGCCTCAACGTTAAGAGCGCTACGTCCAATTTATGGTCGTCATAATCGTCCTAGCAGATCAACAATTGAGCGTCTAGTGGAAAAATTTTCAACAGGCACAGTACAAAATGTTCCCGTGAGACAAAGAAGTGCCCGGAGAGTCGAGAATATTGCTGCCGCTGAGGCTTCAGTTGCACACAGCCCAAATGTGTCTCTCACAGGTCGTTCTCAAGCGTTGGGCATCTCTGTGACGTCGTTGTGGCGAATTTTGCAAAAAGATCTTGGCCTACATCCTTACAAGATTAAATTGAAGCAAGAACTGAAGCCGCTTGACCACCAAAAGCGTCATATGTTCGTGATTGGGCTGAGCAACAACTTGAAAATGATTCGGATTTTGATCGAAAAATCATCTTCAGCGATGAGGCTCATTTCTGGCTGAATGGCTTCGTCAATAAACAAAATATGCGGTATTGGTCAGGCAGCAATCCACTTGTACTCCATGAGTCATCATTGCATCCCGAAGAAATTATAGTTTGGTGTGGTTTATGGGCCGGCGGCGTCATTGGGCCGTACTTCTTCCGTGATGATCAAGGCCGACACGTTACTGTGAATGGGGATCGCTACCGTTCAATGATAACCGAATATTTTTGGCCCCAATATGATGATATGGACTTGGAGGACATGTGGTTCCAAAAGGACGGTACCACAAGCCACACAGCGAATGTCACAATCAATTTATTGGAAACTAAGTTTAGAGAACGTGTTATCTCACGAAATGGTCAAGTCGCTTGGCCGCCTCGGTCGTGCGATTTGACGCCGTTAGACTATTTCCTGTGGGGCTACGTCAAGTCTATGGCCTATGCCAACAAGCCAGCGACGATTGATGAACTTCGTACGAATATCGAACGTGAAATTGCAGCAGTATCGGCCGATTTATGCTTGAAAACCGTCGATAATCGGGTTCAGCGTCTGGACTTCTGCAAGCGTGCCCGTGGTGGCCATGCAAAAGAAATCGAGTTCCATACATAATGGCATCGAACGTACTTTCACATTTATAAAGAATTTCATTGATATCCAAAGCCGTTTATGTTTTATTTAAAAAAAAACTTTTGTAGTGCTCTTATTGAACAACCCAGCCAGTGAACAAACAAATTCAAGTTCTGTTAAAAAAAAATCTCCTTTCATGGAAATTGTGCACGATAAACTAAAAGACATAACAAATTTCACTGATATATATATATATTACATTCAGTCAATATTTCCCAGAAAACTGATTCGGTGATGTCGTTTTACTCAGTTCATAAATTTTATTACTGAATATCTCTAGAGACCATGATCTAGCAACGATAGTAGGACAAAATATCCTATTGATAAAGCAAATTTTCAGGTGCAAGTCCAAAGACAATATCCTTGCCATTTTAAAGTGGGATGATGATCAAGTTCAAGTTGTCCTAAAAAACCCTACTTATTTTGTTTGGGATAGGGTCTTACAACACGCAAAAGCTTGCTTAGCCTACTTGGTTCGAAAATAAAGATTAAGCAATAATTCGAATTGCTGTGTAGTGGGTTTGTTTAAATTGAATAAGAAATATAGAAATTTGTTGTCCAATCTGGAGACTATCAAGTCTTTGATTGTTCATATGACATATTTGAATAAAACATACCGACATAACCTCTCAGTTTCCATGATAAAAGAAAATGTTAACAATAATTTTAAAATCCTCTTAAATCTGCATTCTCCAACACAAAGAAAATTTGCCTCGCAATAACTTGTGTCATATCAGCAAGCCATCATCATGCGATTTAGTTGCAGCATTCAACACAATAACCTCATTTTTATTGTTTTCCCTTTTTTTTATTATTATTCAAAAAAAAATCCTCTCTGATGCTCATAAATAAACGCAGCAACAAACACTATATTTCGTTCAGTCATCATACACAATAAAACCGTCGCCGCCGTCGCATCTTCATCACGACACACAGGACAGGATAGCGAGACTGTTCGTTCCATTGCTCCACTATACCTACCATAGCATCAGTGCAGAGCATCATCGGCATTTATATTGGTGGAATGATTTGGTGGCAGATTTAATGCATTCAAGCATTCAAAAGGAGTCAGTCCACTCGAAATGCCATGCAATGCATATTGGTCTGAACTAGACGTATTTATTTGTATTGTCGCTCCCGGTGTTGCCATAACCAGACAATGTTGGTTTTGCATCCATATCTATGCTTGCTTATGCATGGCATAAAAACAAGTGCCAGCCGCTTCTGCCATTCTAACACAATATATCTGTATAGATTTTCATATTCATGTATCCGAAGCAGAAAAGTCATCCATGCGTGACCCATAAAGCTTTCAATCTTTTCATGCCACGCTTTATATTGTTTGGCTTTTGCATCATATGCAGCAAATTTTCAATACGAAAATGAAAGTTTTTGAACTAAATTAGCACGGAGAACATTTTTCTGGAAGTGCAGTTCAGTCTGCGGCACTGTGCAGCTGCATCAGCGCAACAGTGTGGCTAATGAATAAATTATGATGCGGCGGAAGGTGTTTTAAACGAGATTCTCTTGTTTAGCTTTGACTTAATTATTTATAAATTGGATTCGAAATTTCTATACCTACTGTTTGTTAGGCAATGGGGTGTAAGGATTTCTTAATGGGGGTTGAAAATTTGACCGGAAAGCTAAACCTACCTATTATTCATATCAATACATAATTATAAAAGGTCACAGCACTACAGGATTCGGGTGAGGAATGACTATTCAGGTTGCAACTGTTTTGAGTTTTTTTAGAGACACAACTTACTTAAGGATCAAAAATTATACGTTCATAGAACAGTGGTTCCAAAAAGAGTAGTAGCTAGCTGCATATAAAAATAAAAAAAAAAAAATTGACGTGTGCACCCTTCCTTCCCAAAACCTATTGGTCTTGCAAAAAAATGAAATGCATACAAGTCTGCCGCACGGTCTTGCTCTTATCTTCAAGAGGCATCTAATTTTTTTAATGAGGTAAATTAAGAATGAGTTGTTTGTAACATGCTGGCTTCACTAGACATGAAAGATGCCCAACACCCAAACCACTGGTTCTATCTGGGAGCTAAAATTTTATTAAATCACAGCGTGTTGCCACTGATCTCTTTGGAAGCAGATGAGTTCACCCAACTAACAATTTAGCTTGTATAAGGTAAAATTTTTTCGAATTTTGAAAGTAATAGCTTGTAAAGAGCTTGTATAAGACAATCTTGAGCAAGCCAAGAATTTTCCACCTGAAATTTAAACAAATAGCTGCTGTAAGGCCTTAAAATATGAGTTACACAAGGTCTATAGAAGGCTTGTAAATATAAGTTATAAATGGCTTGTATAAGGCCTTCCAAAGTTGTTTACTGAAAATGTTTAAAATAATAACTGCTATAAGACTCTCCCAGACAAATCATTGCAAGCAACTTGTATAAGGCTTGTTTGTAAAGGCCTTATATAAATTTAAATAATCAGTGAAGATCAACAAGTGTCTTATAAAATATTGTGTTTATAAAAATAATCAGATTAAAATAAATAAGGACGGTAAGTACCCATTGAATATTGTAAAACAGAAAAGAAGTGCATACAGTAACATTGAACATTTTAGAAAAACTAAAAATTAATAACTCATGGGAAAAATTTAAAAGATCTGGAACGTACCAAAGGCAAGTGAGAAAAAACAGAGAAGCAATTCTTCACACAGCCAGAGAACAGTCAAGAAGTTTGGAAGAACAAAGAACAGATATTAGATGCGCACAGTAATTGACTGTTCCCTCTGCGTGAACGTGAAGTATATGGTATCAACTTATTCACTCTTGATTATGTTTTCCTCAACAGCAAATTGGCATAGTGGTAGAGTGCGTGACTGGATACCATAGATAATCGAGTTTTTTGTGAAATTCTTCTCGGTAAAAATAAAACCGATCTGGATTTAGTATTAAGATAGTTCTTAGGCCGAAAGGCATTAGCATTGAGTTTTTATAGTTTAACTTAGAGCGCCCGACTGGGGCCAGTAAGTTAGTTTTAAGATATTGATAAGTAGGCTAGTTCTTATGAGTTTTTGTCTAGCTTTAAGATAGTTTTTTAAGAAAATGGAAAATAAAAATGAATTATAAAAAAAAAGTGCTAGACTGGAACGAGGAAGGAATCGAGTTCAAATCACAGGTAAAAAAAAAAATTTCATTTATATAATTAAACTAACATTTGACTCATTACTGAATACAGAAAAAAAAAATTTCGGAAGAGGACTGAGGAGAAAAAAAATACTATAAATTAAAATGCAATAAAAAATACAACATCAGAAAAATAAAATAAAAACCGATAAAAAAATATATCTTATTTCAGAATCAGCTTTGGTAAAAAATTTATGTTCTTTCAATGGATAGCTTATGCAAAATAAATTTGGGTAAGGCCTTATCCAAGGCAAGCTATAGCTTGTTCAGCGAAGCTAATAGCAGTTCAATAGCAGTTCATGAAAAACTTTTTGCTGCTATAAGACCTGTTAACAAAAGTCTTATGGCAGTTAATTAGCTTGAGTAAATGTGCCAAAATGACTTGGATAAGGCCTTTTACTATTTCTATAGCAGTCTGAAAATAGCTTGTATAGAACCTTATACAAGTTAAATTGTTAGTTGGGCAGTCTTGCTGCTGTATATATTCAGATAGCATTCTCTTCTGAAAGCAATTTATGGTGAAGAAGAAGTGGCCTATGTGATTGGAACTCGTCTCCTTATAGTTTTGTCTTTATTCTTGGTATGTTGGCCAGTTGGTCAGTAATGTAGATATTGAACAACAGTTTTCCGGGTTTTGATTCCTGGTGGAACTCCAGCGCTAATTGCAATGGTTGATGATTTTTGTTTGGTTACTTGTAGGAAGATAAAAAGTCTACGAGTTAAGAAGTTCTTATTACCAATTACCAGACATGCTGATAGCGTTATAGTGTGACAATTGAACATTTTTGGCAATTTTCGGTGTCAAGAGTGCCTGCCTGATAAGAGAACGTTCCCTTAGCGGAGCAAAAGAGTTGATGTGTGAGCGCTTCATAGAAGAACCAAAAACGGAATAAAAGCGTACCCTCAAAAAATTGTTACTTCATTGAAAAAAAAAATTGCAATTATATTTATATTGTGTTGGTTTTGGTGCGTGGACTTTAGGCTTTATAAAAAAGAGGTATTATCGTTTCTGTTCCATTCCTATCGAATATGGAAAACTTTCTACTCAAAATTTCCAAAACCAAATCGAAAATGACGTGTATAAGATCTCAAAAAACCAATCTCTTTTGAGGCAATGCTAAAGAGTCAATGGTTTTACGAAATTTTGGGTTTTGAAAGTTTTGGTTTTCGGGATTATTTTTGTTCTTAATTTTTTTAATATTTTGTCTTTTGGGATTTTATAGTTTTAAATAATAAAATTTACGTAACCCAATCTTACATACAATTAATAAAATAATTATAAGGAATAATTTTAAATAAATTATTACTATAGTTAATTATTATTAATTATAATGCATACAAAAATTCGAAATATTTTTTTTTAAGAGCTGTATCTTTGTGATCGTATTGAGTTGAAACAAAAGCATTCTGCAGTTTTATGTTTTTTTGATTGCAAATAATTTTTCTTGCAGTACCGTTATTGAAAGAAATGATACGAGAAAAAAATTAATTTTTTTGAAGGATAGTTTTTTTTTTAGTCAACCAAATATGATGTCCGATAACTTGTTTATTCAGCTTAAATAATTTTTTTGATGCTGTTGCATAATTTTGTCTAGCATGGTTTATCTGACTTTTGTTGTTGAAAACTTTCAAGCAAAAAAAATTATTTTTTAAAAAAATTTTTTTTGGAAAACGTACTACTTTTAATTTCATTTCAAGTCAAAAAAGTATCAAACGGATTCAAAACTTTGAATTTTGAAATTCGACAAAATTATTTGTTTTTATTTCAACACAATTTGTTCCTTTAATTGGTTTGTAAGCTTTGAAAATTTAATTTGAAAAAACGGTTTGGTGAATCAATATGAAAGCTTATTGCAATAAATATGCTATAAAAGTGTATAAATCTGCATTCATACGCAAGTCATGCAAGTCATGCAATTAATATTTGCAGAAAAAAAAAAACAAAAGATTTACCAAAATACCACAAAAAGTCGTGTCCTTAGTACTTTTTTTCGTAAGCCGTTAGGTGAAGGATGAAACAAAACTAATATATTAAAAAATCTTGCAAAAAGCTTATTCAAATTTCTAAAACTGTCCCTGAATTTTTGATGACGTTATTATTTGCTGAAATATTGGTAATCAATGTCAAAAGTACCCTTTTATTTACAAGGGCGGATCCAGACTTTGTCCCAGGGGGGGGTTTCTTAAAATTTCAATAAAGTATTGCACCCAAAAATAATTTTTACTTACGATATAAGGCAAGTTTTGTATTCGAGTAAAGTGGGTTGCACAATTCTGTCTGGTTGTTTGTCTGTCTATTCCTTGACAGCCTACAGCTACAGCCTAAACCAATGAAGCGCTTTTCTTCAAATTTTTAAATAATTTTTTTTTTTTAATTCTTCGGAGGAGATATTTTTTACCTTTTAAAATTACGGTACTTGCTATACAACCATTAAGAAAAAGCTTATTTATCTGAAAAACGGCTTCGACGAATTTAATAAAAAAACAGTAGATTACTTTAGGTACGAGTATGATGAACATTCTGGAAAAAAAATGCGAAAAACTGTTAATAACGATACCTGCCATTTAAGGGTTTTTGAACTTCGATTTGTTCAAAGAAATTCAATCAAAATTTGCATGCAAAAGCTTCATAAGAATCTCAATAATATTGAATATCAAAATAAAAAAGTAAATGATGGCCTTTAAAGAAGATATAAATTTTTGTTTTGAAAATTCAATATTTCAAGAACGCGTTGAGAAATTGTTTTGAAACTAGTTTATAAATGTATTTTAAAATTAATTATTATTTAATTTAATATACATTACATTACATTGATTTGTATTGGCTCCCCTAAGGGTTACAAGTCTCCCGCTTCCTTACTCTGCTCCCTCTCCACCCCTCTCTATCATCTTATCTTTTCTCACTGCCTCTAGTTCCTTTATCCACTCTTCTCCCTTCCCCGTTTCGTCCATTATTTCCCTCATCCTTTCCCCTATTTAATTTAATATAAAAAATTGCTTTTTGAGAAAATCGCTACAACGATTTTAATTTTTTTTGTGCTTATATTCATATTTCTTCAAGTTATCAAATTGGGTTTAAGCTTAAAGCTATTTAAAAAGTTGTTAAACACTTAAAAGAACAATTTAAATGGCCTTATTTTATTCACTTTTAAATTCTTTATATATGTAATTACTGGCATATTTTAAAAGTTCTTAATTACAGGCAATTTGAACATCAGAGCAAGTACCTGCAGTACAGTCGTACATTTTATTTTCATTGAAAATATTTTTTTTAAATAAATTAATTAATTAAGGAATTGAAGCCAGAACAATAAGATCGTATTTAGTCTACAAGATCTATTTTGATCTTTTGCTCGGCAACTAGAAGCTACTTTTGTTATACTTAGCACTTTCCTTAATGACATCCCCCGAACAAAACAAATTCATGAAACGTCAAAATTACAAAACAAAAAACTTTATATTTCCAAAATGGTAAACTCAAGTTAGTGGGAAAGCGTAAGCAATTACAGTCTTGGGAAAACGATGTAAAATGAGATAGTTTTTCCATAAAAAAAGGCTTGCTACCACTCATGTCTTCGAGTTGCTCTATGCTTAAGGTTACTTCATAGTGCTAGAAACTCAAAGTTGATGGCAATTTACAACTTAGTTGCCTAATGGTTACTTGACCTCGATATTGAAATTAAGCAAGCGATATGTCATTTATGATATTTGCAAAGAATGTAAAAAAGTTTAATTTTATAAATTTGTTGAGTTGGACTTAGAAAATGTTGAATCAACTGTGAAAGTTTTTTAAAGTACCGCCCAATTTTTCGCACTTCACAGTAAGAAATTAGCAAGATACCAAAATCTAAAATATCGAAACTGCACTATTTATAGATCTTGAAAAATGATATCTCACACTAAGTAAATATAAAACATTGCATTCTCTCACCCTACAATCTTGCAAATGTCAACCAAAATCTCGAAAATTAAAATCTCGAATACCTACTCAAAATTGAGTGGTCACATAATTAGCGGGATTTTTATTTGCAAGATCTCGAATGCGAGTTTTTCATTTGCACGGTTTTGTAATTTGTGCCCAATTCAAAAGGCCGTTGATAAGGTCAACTAGCTACATTAATTTGTTGTGGATTTGTTCGAATGGGATTTTAAAGTTTTGAACAAAATTTTTAGGTACCTTATTAAGGTTATCTTAAGAATCAAATATTAAATATTGTTATTAAAGGTCACCTAGATTCATTGGTGACATACATTTTTTAAATGAATTTTCAAAGTTTTTTCATGGTTCAGTATTATTTTTTGAAAATTCTATGTCTGAAAAATTATTTACTGTTACTACCTGCCCTTAAATGACCAGTAACCTTTCGAAGAGTACATATACGGGATGCCATGAAATTTGTCATCTGATTCGGTGTACGGTTACAGAAATGTTCACAAAATCATCAAATCAATTTCAAATTATTTTTACGGTAAAACAAAAAGTAGAGTTCTGTATTATTCTTGAAATGAAAACTTTTATTGTTTTTCTGGCAGAAGAATTATTTTTTCAACTTTTCACGAACGATGTACATATCGTCGACTTTCTGTCAAAACCTATTAAGTCCTTAAATGACATTTAAATGTTCTTTTAGTCAACAATAACTACTGAATTCGAATATCAATGTCTAGTAACTGTGTCAAGGTTTCTTTTGGCTCTATCAACCAATTTAAAACCTTTCATTATCTTAATATTCCATTTTATTACCTTTTAAATCAGTGTTTTGTGTCTTCTAAGCAATTTTTCAAATTTGAAATTTGTTTTGACAGAAGGCCCACGATATGTATTTTTTACTTTGATTTTTGTGTTTTAACTCTTTAAATACACATGGTTAATTAAAATAAATTTGAAGGCGGATAAAATCCTTTGAGCAGTTAAATTTTTTGTTTATGATTGAATTCATCTGTCTAATATTTTATATCTGGGAAAAGCCCCAGGGGGGGTCATGACCCCCATGACCCCCCCCCCCCCCTGTATCCGCCAATGTTTATTTATATTTGTGTTGGAGGTCAGCTTAAAAAATTCATTTCATCGAAAATGAAGTTTAATTGTTTGCGTATTGATTGCAACCCAGCCTACACAAGCATGTTAATCCTTCATATCCTAATGAAGTATTCTTATTTATGTTTGCGTGGAACAAAATAATAACGAGATTTTTTTTTTGAAAATATTTGAGACAAATTGGTTGAATTTTATTTCCTTGCTCGGAAAGGCTAATTTAAAAGTCATATGACACATGCATAACAAAACTGTACACGAACAACAAAAAATTTAATTTCAGCAGATTAAACAACATATAGGACCATTCCATTTGGCTGACTAAAAATGTATCAGTAAATATGAGGACCTTAAACAAATTAAAGAAAGTCAAATTTTTCAATCAAATTTGAAAGCAAAAAGCTGTTCAGAGGCGGCGGAAAGCATGTGCTATGTGTACACACGGCCCGTGCTTCGGAAAGGTCTTCGCACGTCAAAAATGATATATATTTATTTTCAAAATTTTGTACAGCATAATTTTTCTTTGAAAAAAATGGCTTCAATTGTTTTTAAATTTTCATTTCAAAATTTTTTGTTGGTAGTCTAATATTATTCTGGTAATCCATTCAGGCTGAAGATCTTAAAGCATTTTAAAAGCAACCAGAAAACAAAATTTAGGCACAAATTTTCTTTGTTCAATCGTTATGCCATATTTCATCGGAATCTTGAAATCGAATATTTTAACAAATGTGAAATTTGGCATGTTGTACCAAAAAAAAGCTTTTAGGTCAACATTAAGAAAAATGTTAAGAAATGTCAATCTGTCAATTTTGAATGAAAATGACTTTTTGCACATGCTATATAGCAATACCTACCTTTAGAATATTTTTTTATTTTTTCAAAGTATGTCTTGATCCTATTTTTGCTCCAAAAGTTATAGGAAATTTGATAAGAACCTTATAGTTATTTAGATTTTTTGGTTGATTTTTGTTAAATTTTCTGACATACACTTTCATACAAAATTTTTTAGATCATCAATTTTGACAATAAATTTAATTTTAAACAAAAATTTTTAAGCGTAAAACTGTCCAATTTAGCCTAGTTGACATTTAACATGTAATACATTTTGAAAAGTGACCAGTGTGAATATTCTTTCAAAAACGATTTGGTGAATTTAGAAACATATTCGGTCTTAAGTGTACTTATGTCCCAACAAACCATATTCAATAATACCTTCCTCGACTGGATTGGTTAGTTATTTTAGGTCCACAGGGGATGTTGTAACCAAATAGACATCAGACAGGCAGAATTGTGAGACCCACTTTTTTGACTTCTTTATCTTTGAAATGTCAGGTTTGATCGAACTGTCAAGTTCGGTTTTTTTTGTACCAATGCACAATTTGCCATACGTACTAAGGTTAAGAGTCTCTTTACAACTAATTTTTTGCCTCTGGTCTGGTCTCTTTAATTTAATTTTTTACCTTTAACAAACTGATCTAAAAACCTTCCAAGTTTGGTAAATACCATTTCAACAACATTTCTCCATCTACAATCTACATATTTCAAAGATCACATGAAAACGTCGTCTTTCCATTTTGTAGAATTTTTTTTTTTAAACTCTACACGATCATTAATCTTAACTTCATCTTTTCATCCGCATAGTTAAAAGCCGATCTCGGGCATAACCTTTAAGATTTTTATTTTTTTTCCCTTCGCCTTGCTATAACTATGCTTACAATGTATATAGCCCCCACAATTTTGCATCGTTAAAAAAAAAAAAAAACAAAAACAAAAACACACATCAGCCTCCTCTTCAAGAAAATTCTTTGGCCACAAAAGGTTATAATACCGAAGGAGAATTTATACAAAACACAAAAGATACATTTTCACCATTTAAACTTATGGCTTTAGTTTTAGCTTGAATATCCTCAGCTTCACATCGCCATCACCATCACCAGTTAATCATTCTTCATTGTGTATTGTTTAGAAATAACTATCCAAGCCAAGAAGAAATACTTCATAGCACATGATACACAAAATCCAAGAAAAAAAAAATAGAGTCTCCCTGCAAGCAATAGCTTTGAAAAGGTCGAGGTTTTGTGTCAATAGTTTGCCTTTTCATAGGTCGTTTCGGCCCTAAGAGATTTACCTGAGGCGATTGGAAAATGCAATGCGCATTCATGGTATTATACAATGAAGAACCCGAAAGCCAAATTGAAGCAACAGGGACAAGGTAGCTCAAGCTATCTAGTATCTTGTGTAGGTATATCCATGAAGTAATCGTCACGAACAATATGAAGGAGATACCTATGGCCAAACAGGGTGTTTTTTTTTGAGAGCTTATTAAGACTTTGATAAGTAGATCTTTGAGGTCTTTAACTTGAGGTGTTTTCGAAATGATGACCTGATGTTAAAACTATTACCCTCAATTGGATATTTGAAATTTGGAGTTGTTAGTTTGTACTTGTGGTGAGTAGTGAGGAGGAAGCCAAGAAGATGGGTTAAATGGTCAATGTAGGCAAGACCAAATATATGCTGTCAACAAGAAAGGACACCCAACACCGACGTCTCGGTCAGAACGTCACTATAGGTAGCCATAATTTTGAGGTGGTCAGAGATTTTGTCTACCTAGGCTCCGCTATAAACTCAGCGAACGACACCAGTGCTGAGATCAAACGAAGAATTACTCTTGCCAATCGGTGTTTCCTTGGGCTAAGAAGGCAATTGGAAGCAAAGCCCTTTCTCGAGCAACTAAAGTATCCCTATATAAGACTCATCATCCCGGTCCTGATGTATGGTGCAGAGACATGGACACTATTAACGTAGATGAGAACGCTTCTCCGGGTGATTTTTAGTCCCATCTGCTTAGATGGGGAATGGAGAAGAAGATACAACCACGAACTTCACAGCGTACAGCGACACCAACATAGCCAGTAAAGTCAAAAACCAATGACTGAGATGGCTGGGTCACTTAGAGCAAATGGATAACAATGCTCCGGTCCAGAAAGTCTTCGAATCCAATCCCGGTACAGTAGAGGAAGACAACGTAACAGGTGGTACACACAATAGGAAAAAAGGCTCAACCAACTTGGCGTGTGAACCTGGAGACAGCTTGCTAGAAACCGAGCCGGCTGGAAGAAGCTTGTTGATTCAAGCCCTGGTCCACCCCGGACTGTAGCGCCACCTTAAGTAATTGAGTTAGTAGCTTATACTTTTTAAAAATTAACAAGTTTGAATTTCAAAATATTGGTCATCAAGAATTTGGAACTATACGTACAATGCAATTAGAGTCGGAGTTCTGAAAATTTCCAAAATCTTGGTACCAAAAAATTCTGTTTTTTCAAAAGTTAGTATTCCTAAATTTTGGAAGCTCTACCTAGAAACTTTGTAGAAATCTTTAACTGATCAATATTCGAAAATTCAGATTTTTGAAATTTTACTTCAAAAATTTGGGCATATATAGAGATTTGGAATAAGATTTGAATGTAAATTTGAAAGTAAAATTTTATTTCAATATTAAATCTAATTTTTTTTATATAAAATTTTTAAAATTTGAATGTTTGTATAACTAACAAAATTTTGGAGCACTCTATTTTTAGAAAACAAAATTTTTCAATCCCAAAACGTTAAACTACAAAATTTTGGAATATATCATAGATTTTCAAAATTTTTGACTCCAACCTTTATTTTTTAAGCAAATTATTCCAAAACACCCATTACCACCAAATGTCTAGATAGTTTATTGTTAACAAGGGTCAGTGTACCCCCACCTTTACGGGCATCTCTGTGTATGTGTGTAGACGAAGAAATGTCTCTCAGGCACGATTTCTATGTCTATTAAAATGCTTTTGCCTCAATGCGAAGCTAGAAAATTGAGGTAAATGCCATAAGATGGCTGTGAGTGAGTGTAAACAGCTACAACAGCCACACTCTCTGTCTAAACTCCCCCTTTGGGCTTTATTCGAACGCACCCAAAAAAAAAAACGACCGCATTTGAAAAAGCGTGGCTGCAATTCTGACCGCCCATCCCCTGTATTCAAATCCAGAGGCACATTTGCAACTTCGGTTACAAAACTACCGCCACTTTGAAACTACCACTGTCAAAATCAAACTTATATAGCTTCAGAATGCACCATGACATTGTGGTACTCAGCTGCACAGCATGGCGGAAGGGTTCCTCAAGCCATGCACAAGAAATATAAGTACAGGAGTAGTGTTTTTAACAATAGACGATTGTAAGACTGGAAGCCATCAGTGAGTTGTAGTGGCTGCTGGGGTCCAGTTGGAAACGAAGTTGACGACGACCAAGCTTATGTTGATGGTAGTGATATAGTAGTTATATAGTACTGCAGCTCTCCAGCGCACTCTTGGACAGTTCTGATGTGAAGGCTAACGCCTAAGGGCACAACAAAATACGCCTGCATCAGACATACATAGTAAGCTCATGTGTATAGGCTAGGCAACTTTGTTCTGCTTTATGCCATGGTCCATGACCGTGATCCATTTGAAATGCTGATTATGGAGCACACGATTTTCCTGAGGTGTGTTCCATAGTCCAAAGCCAATGAAATACACTGAGCGACATTAGATTAGCTATAGCTACACCCATAACCTATGAATGTTTTAAATAAAAAAAAAAAATAGTGGGATATTGCTCAAAACGTTCGAAATTAAAATGTTGTACATTTTTGGAGTGAACTAAATATAATTTTTGTCTTGAATTTAATAACTTATCATTAAAGGTCCAACCTAAAAAAAAAATTCAAGTTATATGTCATCGAAAGCCAAATTTATTAGATTCATTTATTCAGTGTTGAAAAGCTCATTTTAAATATTCAAGTTTAGTTTACTAATTTTTGATTTACAAACCTCATTAAACTAACGGGTGATTTTTTAAGAGGTTTAGAACTTTAAAAAAAAAAAAAACACAAAAAATTCGAAAAAATGAATGAAATATTTATTTGAATCGATAGTTTGAACTTTGCAATTTAATGTTTAAAGATAATTTCATGCAAATGTTGACCGCGGCTGCGTCTCAGGTAGCCCATCCGCTGAGTGCAATTTTGGCATACTTTTTCACACATATCGGCCGGTATCTCACGAACGAATGCATGGATGTTGGCTTCCAGTGCGTCAATCGAAGCGGGCTTGTCCCTATAGACATTAGCCTTGACATACCCCCACAAAAAATAATCTAATGGTGTCAAATCGCACGATCTAGGCGGCCAATTGACCGGCCCGAAACGTGAAATTAACTGTTCACCAAACTCGCCTCGCAATTGCGCCATTGTTTCGCGTGCTGTGTGGCATGTGGCACCGTCTTGTTGAAACCACATATCATGCAAGTCAAGAACTTCCATTTCGGGCAAAAAAAAGTTTGTTATCATCGCTCGGTAGCGTTCACCATTGACAGTAACGCTGCGATTCGCATCATCTTTGAATAAATATGGCCCAATAATGCCGCCGGCCCATAAACCGCACCAAACAGTGGCTTTTTCGGGATGCATTGGTAGCTGTTGCAATGCTTCTGGCTGATCTTCACTCCAAATGCGGCAATTATGCTTATTTACGAACCCATTCAACCAAAAATGAGCCTCATCGCTGAACACAATTTTTCGTGCGATGAACATTTCGAACTGAGCACGAATTTTGATAGTAAAATTCAATAATTTGCAAGCGTTGTTCATTTGTAAGACGATCCATGGTCAAATTGCAAACCAAACTGAAGCTGTTTGACAGTGACACAAGGTACTAAACACACGTCAGCTGTCAAAACCAGTGTTGCCAAAACCAAACCAGTTAAAAAATCACCCATTATTATATTGTTAACAGTAGCAATTTAAGATAACCTAAGCAATACTTGAGTTAAAAGACAATGCCAAATTAAATCAAGTAGACTAATTAAAAATCAATTAAGATCTCTTTCATCGAAAAGTTGAATGGTATGGTTTCGACCCACTCTATACCAATCGAATTTGAGAATATACCTACGAAAAGTTAACGTTACTAACCCCCATACTTTATTCAATCATAGATCTGGTTTACAGCACGACTTGTTGATCTACTTAATTTAAGTTTTAAAGTTTTCCAAGAGAATGGTTTCTTTATTACTGTGGCAGCCAGTAGGGATGTGCTAAAGATCCATTTTCAATGAGCAGCGATCGCAGAGAGCAGTTGACAAAATGAGTAGCTTTAAATAGCAGCTATTTAATCACTCTTTAGATAGCAGTCGATAGTAACGTCGAAAAATCCGAGTACGCTTTAGATTTTCCTGATTTGAAATCATCTTTTTCCAGCTTTACAGTTTTGGATGACTGGAAAAATTTGCAGTTTCATTAAAAAAAAGCAGGAATATTCAATTAAAATGGTTTCAATTGTATTCACCTGATGGTGCTGTAAATGTAACCACAAAATCAGTACCCGCATGTTTACGTTACTTTTGGTTTGAGTGTTCGTTACTAAAATATCGTACGTACTCTCGTGATTTTCGTTACAATCGTATGTGGTATGGGAAAAAAATATTTTTCTATTTTCTAATTTTTCAGAATTAATTGTATGTACTGGAACAATGTGAGAGCTTTAGGGTGACATTATGGAACTAAATATTATTTTTTCCCTAAAATATAGTTTACCGCCCATCTGTCAAGCTACCAACTGTCAAATTCCATAGAAAGATGGCTGCAATCTCGATGGGTTAAAAATCCTCAGAAAAACCAGAATTTTTGGTCAGAAAAATCAAAATTTTTAACAATTAATTTTATGTACAGGAAATGTGCTTTTTTAGGGCCTTTGTATGACATTTGGAACAATAAATTATTTTTTCCTGAAAATATAATTTGTTGTCCATCTGTCAAGCCATCAACTGTTAAATTCCATTAAAGGATGGCTATGATGTCGATGGATTAATAAAAACTCTAAGGGGAAAAAGTCAAAATTCCGCCGATCAAAATCCCGCGAGTCGAAATCCCGCTAAATAAAATTACTAATTATGTACACGAATCCCACCATCCAAAATCCCGCCGATCGAAATCCCGCCGCAAGAATCCCGCCAGTAGCCTGCTGCTATTCGGCGACATTTTCAATACTTTTTAAAATAATCCTAAATTATCAGATAATTCAGATCAATACTACAAATATCATACTTTTGAAAAAATATTTTGATTATTTTCCTTATATTTTTTATTATATTTCCCCCTATTGAAAAAAAGTATTTAAGTAGTAGTGATTTCGCATATATTTTCAGTTCTTCTTAGAACTCGGTAGAGGTCACATCTCGAGGTAAAGAGATGTCAATTGGATTTCAATTTATAGGGTTTCGTGGATGGTTGGGTGTGGACAATAGTTGGTCTGGATCTGGACAGAGGTGGGTCTGGATCTGAACACAGGTGGGTCTGGAATCTGGACAGAAATGAATTTTTTTTTAAATTGAAAAAAAAACTGTTCCCGAATTTCAATTAAAAAATTGAACTATATTTTTTGAAATTGATTTCAAGTTAAAAAAAATAATATGTTTTTCACTCCTAGAGGCATCAAACTTTACATCGACGTTCATCACTGCAAGCTACATTGAAGAGCAATCGCTGTTACTCTCTGCTCAGTGGAATAGCCGAGTGATTAAAAGTAGCTATCGCAATAGCAGCCCCACCACTAGCTAGCAGCCAGTAATGATTAATATCTGAATGTGAGTGGAAAGGCGGTTATATGGCGAACAAAAGTTAATGTGGGCACAAAAAAAAGCTGTGAGATGAAGTCTTAACAATGCATATTTTATTTTAAGTAAGTAAAGCTCAATATAAAAATGAAAAAGAAGCTGGGTGCGACACACACTATGGCTATACCTCTCATTGGTACCCCGGAAGCTAGAAACCCAGAGTTATCTGCTTGTTATTAAAAAATAATCAATTCAAGATCTTCGAAAACGTTATGAGGGGCCTATAACATAAAACTACATGTCTACAAGTTAAGAGCCACTTACGTAAGTCTTACACGTGTAGATTATTTCTGTAACACAAAAAATATACTTAACAGTTGTTGTAGAAAACAAAAATTTCTCTACACTTGTAAAGCATACATGATGGTTGATTGAGTTTCTCATCAATTTTATTTTTTATTTTTCAAAATGCAAAGTTGAATGAAAAATTTAATTATTTTCAAAAATTGTGTTTATAAAGTAGTTGCCCCAACCCTCTTCTACAAGCTTGTAAGTAATCTGCTTAGACTTAATGCAACGGAAGAGAGAGCAATAAATAAATTTTCCACCTAAAAATTGATTGATTTTAATATAAAAAAAAAAACAAAGTCGTGGAAAACGTCGATTTTATAAGCTTAATATTAACTCGAATCTTTAACCTTAAGACATTAAAATAAATTGAAAATATCAAACTCCATTCGCGTTAAATTTCGTACTTAAAAGATAACTGAGTGGTTGCCCACGTCACTTTACTTGGATCTCCAAGGATCCATTGTGCTCCCAAGGATGTAAGTTAAGAAAGATGAGAGGGAGGTTCCCTCGTTCTGATACCCTCTACAAAGGTCAGATGAGCTTATGACCAGTCTGATCATGTGGGTTGCCATTGAGTTGTGAACCGTTAGAATTCCAATTAAAAAAGACAGTTGAGGTCTGCTTAGCTTAAGTGAGTGCTTTGTTTTTTCCTTAGAGATAGCCATAGACTCCCGACACGTGTCAATTGTTGACTATCTGCTGTTGGCGGCCTCAAGGAAGCTCAGGTGAATTTTTTTTTTCCTTACTTCCAATGGCATAAGTACCCAGGGTTCAATTTGGCTCGGTTCAAGTGATTTGTCCATTTTGGCCAATTCATATGCAATTTCATTGCCGTTAATGTTATTGTGTCCAACAACAATAACGAGCCCCTGTGCAACAATTGGGACAGCAAAAGCCACACGAAGTTTGATTGCCCGAAATTTAGCCACCAACATTTATGGGTGAATATCAGAACTGGCGTTCATTTCATGACCAATTCATATTTTTAGTTTATAGCAGTTCTTCATTATCGAATATAGAAAAACTCTATTATCTAAAATCATGTTGTAAAGAGGGTGCAGGCACCTTACTCGAGCACATTAACGTGAATGATGCAAGCTATGATCAAGCTTGGGAGTTGCTGAAATCTAGGTACGAGTATGATTTCAAAAGAATTTTAGTAAACAACCAACTCAAGAAACCAGGAGGGCGCTTTGAAGTTTCACTACCCTTCAAAGAAGATAATCGTGCAGAACTTAAATCAACTCAATATAATGCCTTAAAAATGTTCTACAAGCCAATTTGGAAGATATCCGTATTCCTAGATATAGCAACACCGAAAGTGATTCCAAATCTATGGATTCAGCGATGCATCTACCAAAGCATATGGAGCCGTAGTATATCTCAGAGTTTTGGATAGCAACAACTCCATACATACCCATTTACTCATTTCCAAAACAAAAGTATTTACAAGGTTACAGCTTTGTGGAGCAGTCATACTGGCCAATCTCCTCAGCTAAACCCAGTCAGTACTTCCAATTGCAAATATAAAGACATTCGCATGGACTGACTCCACAATCACCCTCGGCTGGAAAACTGCATTGCCATCTAGATGGAAGACCTTCATCGCCAATAGAGTGACAGAAATTCAACAACTGGCAAATGTTAGCATGTGGCGACACATTCCATCAAAACTAAACCCAGCCGATCTTGCATCCCGTGGTGTTCTGCCAGCTAAGTTGAAAAAATGTTCTCTGGTGGGATGGTCCAGGCATTTTTCAAGGAAAATGGGATTTTTTGATACCTGATTTAACTAGAGATAGCAGAAGAAAAAAGGAAATAAATACTCATATCACGTTGGAAGATACAAAATGGCATTTTAGATGTAGTTTGTAAACAGTCTAAGCTCATTAAGGCCTTAAGGGTTATAGCCCTCGTAAACAGATTTGTTTATAATATAAGAAACGACAAAGTGAAGTTTTAAGATTATTTGTTACAAAAACAAACACAAACCGATTTAACAACTGATGGGTAACTTGCCAGCACATGGAGTAAATTTGTCCCGAGCTTTTACTAACACAGGTGTTAACAACGCTGGGCCTATATAAGTAACGGTCTGGAAAGGAAAGGATATAAGATGTTCGAAGGTAATTTTGCGATATTTATGAGCCTATCAACCAAAGCTATTCATCTTTAAGCTGTGATGGATTTTACAACATAAGCCTCCATTGCCGCATTCAGAAGGTTCACAGCAAGAAGAGCAATTTGCACCACTATATATAGTGACTAAGGTACCAACTTTAAAGGCGGTAATACGGAACTACAAAAGATGCTAAATGCTCTAAAGCATGATAACACCGAGATTCACTAAGTAAATTGGGCACCAATTGGAATTTCATTCCTCATGTTTCTCCTCAATTTGGAAGATTATAGGAAGTAGGAGTGAAGACGGTAAAACACGACTTGCGACGTGTTGCCCGAAACCAAGCGTTGACTTTTGAGGAGCTCAGTACGCTTCTTTCTAGTTCAAATAGAAGCGTGTCTTAACTCGAGACCCTTCCATCCGGAAATAGACAGCTTGGTTGGAGTTCAGTGCACTGACACCAGCACTCATTCTGAATGGCACATCCAGTCAAATAGCTCCAGAAGAAGACCTGGCGAAAGAAAGAATTGGATACCTTGACCGATGCAATTGCATACCTACGAGGTGAATGGGGTATTCCCCCAGACCATCCAAAAGAAAAACAAACAAACACTGCACAACAGCTTCACCCATGATTAGTTTGAGTGAAAAATGGTTTAATAAATGTCAAACAGTTCATTGATTATCTTCCCGAAAAAAAAATTACATATTTTTGCTTTTTCAGCAAAACCCCAATAGGTGGTTACGAACTAAGGTCAGTAGCTAAATAATGATTTCTTGAAGAAGAATGAAGGTATTTAAAAGATTGAAAGAGAGTTTCGTTGGAAATGTTCATACCTTAGAATTATTTAAGAAAACACAAATTTTCCAAAAAAAAAAACTAGATTCCAATATTCTTAGGCATGAAGCGTTGGACTGACATGCCGAATTGCTGGGATCGAAGTCCAGCCGCTGGTGCTGCTACCTAAAAACAAAAATGTTTTTCCCGAGGTACTGCTCCTTGCGAGATGCCGACAGATCCTTCTTGCCATGAATAAATGCTTCCCATTTAGCCGTTTGGACTCGGCAAAAAATTGTAGGTGCCCTCCATTCCTGCCCACAATACGCACCCAGGAATAGTTGAGGGTTTTTAGTCACTAGGCCCTGGTTCTCCACGACCTGTTGTGCCACCAGATTTATTTATTTATCAAAAGCTATCGAAAAAGTATATTTTGGCTTACATCTTAGGGACAACAATTCAAATTTTGTCTCACAGTGTAATGGATTTTTGGAAACAATAAAAATACGTAAATTTTGGACTACCTAGAGCCATAGAAAGTTTTCGAGCGACAAAATGGAAAACTCCCAAAAAAATCTTTTTTTCATTTTTAGTTATAGTCACGAAATTTGTGTTGCCAACCTCATATTCGGATTCAGCACCCCAAAAGCATAATATTTGAAAAAAATGAAAAATATACCCCACAATTTGGCCGATAAAAAAATTGTTGCCCCCCCAGGCGGAAATCCTAGTTACGCTACTGGACCGATGGAAGCATCTTCAAGCATTTCTGCAAACCTTTTGAAAGAAATGGAGTCGCTAGTATCTCAAGTGGCGGAAATGGTAAACAATTTAAGAGCAACCCAAAATCGGAGATCTTATGTTTAGCTAAGGGATGAAAGACTTCCTCCGTCAAAATGGTCGATGGCCATAATCGTAGAAACCTATCCAGGAGAACATGACCTCATCCGCGTAGTAAGAATTCTAATGCAAAATGGTGAATTCATACGACCAATTTCCAAAATTTTCCCACTTCCAGCCAACAACACAAGCGAAGAAATCACGGTTGTATAAAGCATCAAATATTCAGTCAATTTCAATACATTTTTCAAGCGAGTCAGTAATTTTTGAAAGAAAATTTCAAATTGCTTTTTTATTAAATTCTGTTTTTTTTCCACAAGCTATTGAAAATATAACTCGTTTTAAAACTATAGGTAAACAGCAGACCTTAAGCTTTGAAACGAGCATTAAAACATTGTAGTAAATTTCTCCGTTGTTTTTTTAACAATTTTTTTTTGCATTTAAGTGCTTTTCAAAAAAAAAAGTAATAGAATGACCTCCCTTCTAAAGTATTAAAACTATTATTAGGGTTGGCCACGATAACAAACCAAACCATACTTTTGTAAGTATCGTCTCGGTATCGTCAAAATCGAAAAATTTCAGTATCGTCTCGGAATCGGATACGGTCTCATATAACTCAGTCTCGTTTGGTCTCGTATAACAAAGTCTTGTCTCGGTATCGGTATCGGTATCGGTATCGGTATCGGTATCGGTATCGGTATCGGTATCGGTATCGGTATCGGTATCGGTATCGGTATCGGTATCGGTATCGGTATCGGTATCGGTATCGGTATCGGTATCGGTATCGGTATCGGTATCGGTATCGGTATCGGTATCGGTATCGGTATCGGTATCGGTATCGGTATCGGTATCGGTATCGGTATCGGTATCGGTTTCAGTATCGGTATCGGTATCGGTATCGGTATCGGTATCGGTATCGGTATCGGTATCGGTACCGGTATCGGTATCGGTTTCAGTATCGGTATCGGTATCGGTATCGGTATCGGTATCGGTATCGGTATCGGTATCGGTATCGGTATCGGTATCGGTATCGGTATCGGTATCGGTATCGGTATCGGTATCGGTATCGGTATCGGTATCGGTATCGGTATCGGTATCGGTATCGGTATCGGTATCGGTATCGGTATCGGTATCGGTATCGGTATCGGCATCGATATCGGTCTCGTCTCATTTTGGTCTGGTCTCAGTCACAAAAAAAAATAAAATGCATGACTTGGTTACATGTTCTTGATTTTCTAGTTAAATGCTGAACTCTCTTGGTATTTTTAAGATTTCATAAAAATAATTATATACAAAATATGAATAGTATGTTTATGACGGACAATTTTTTAACAAGAGTTTTTTTCTAGTCTTAAAAAAATAAAGAGCCTGTTTTGCAATATCTAATTAAAGTTCCGATTAGTTAAACATAAATTCTGCGTCAAAATATCAAAGCAGGAAAACAATGCTGTTACAAGAGATATAAGAAGAAAATATGAGGAGAGGCAGTTGGTGGACTTCATTAAAGTCACTTCCTTCAGTTTAAAGAACCAAGTCTTAAAATGTCACCCAAATGATTGGTTTCAGAGAAACAAAGCTAAAGATAATTGGGTGCGGAAGTGGGTGATTCTAATTTAAATAATTGCTTAAACTTTCTCCTTTGTAAAGAGAAAAAACTTTTAAAATGTCATTCAAACCGAAACCAATTACAAAAATTTTTATTTGTAATAAATTAATTACCAATTAAATTAAGATACCAAACGATACTACAAAAAGTATCAGTAAATTTCAGGTCTCGGAATCATTTCGGGTTTTTTGGGACTTGTATCGCTCGGTATCGCTTCAGTTTCAGATACCGATACCAAACGATACCGAGACTTTTCTGGTGTCGTGGGTAGCCCTAACTATTATCTTGTTTCCCTCTATAAGAATCCATTATTTTCTTGCAGCACCGCACCGTATGAATCGCAAGATCCCCTAAGAAATGATTTGCTGTATGTTGGCAACTTAATTATTCTATATATAGCATTTTTTTTCACAAAAAATCTAAAGATAAAAATATGTAGAAAATCCAGTATTCTTCAAAAACATGTTAATTTATTTTTTCGATCAATCGAACAAGAAGCGAGTTTAACGCTGAAAATTCTTATAAAAAAAAAAAAACATTTGACAGTTTTCCAACTATAACTCTTCATTGGAAAGATATGTCACAAATAATTTTTACCAGGAATTTTAAGAGATATTAAAACCAACAAAATAAAAATTTTAACTCTTAGTCCAATTGGAGCGGCAAAAATTGCATTCATGTTTTTCAATAAACTTTTTCAAAATGACAATGCAACAACTCCTACCAGCCAGACTGTCCGCAAGAGTTAGAGCGAACATATATAAAAAGCCAGCCATCCTCAAATGACTTTTTTTTTGACATTGCTAGCTTTTTACTATTGCGGACCATCTAAAACAACTTTAAAAATAATTTTGAGATATTTTTAGGCTCTGTAGTTTTTTATTAAGTAAAAAACATTATAAAACAATTTATTCAAAAACTAAATCAATTTTTAACTCGTTAAAAGCTTAATGTATTACAGAGCCCAGTTCTTCAGTGTTCCTGCATTTCCTCGCACCTCTTATAGCATCCTGAACGTGAATAACGAACATTGAAGAAAATAATGATGGTGTGCCTTATTGCCGAGTGCCTGACTTGGCTACATGGCTACTGCAAAAGTGCAAATGGCTGAAAATTTATGATAGCCAAGGAGAAGAACAATGATTTATCTCTACCCCATGGACACTCTTGCATAGCACTGCTGTAACTCAGTTCTGCATTTAATCTAAAAATAGCACCTCGAAGGGATTACGAAACTCCAGAAGCACACCCCACCCCGAAGAACATGACATTCAATGAAGTCCAACAACACCGCGTGTAAAGAATATGCTGAGCATTGAGTGTCAACAAGACCAAAACAAATTTGTTCTCTAATTACATCACGTAGATGTGTAGTGTAAGTACCTGCTAAGCGTATACATTCCTGCTCTCCATCCGGCCCTCAAGGAGAAGAGGAAGCCAAAGGATACAGCTCAGTCCTGGCTGATGGAGCGTGTTCTGCTATGCTACCCCCATTCTATATAGAAGATGCTTCTCAAAATGCAATTCGGGTTACAAAGTGTTACTAGGTAACCAAGTGTGTGGGTTCATTTGGTGTGTTGTAGGTTGCTGCAGGTTGGCCAATGCCAATTACAAAACACCACTCTTGGAACAACAGTTTTAGGTCTCGTATACATGCATGTTTGTGTTATTTATTCTCGTTAGGTCCTTGTGCAGAACTTGACTAAGTACCTGATGCCAGGATTTGTGTAGAGCAGCAGTTTCATCTACAGGACGATGAGAAAAGGAAGAAGGAAATGGTTGGTATTGTTAAGGGCAGAATGAACCATGCCGTCTGAGTCGTAACTCTTAAAATGTCAGTACACATAGGTTTAAGGTATAGCTACCTATGGCTCAGGTTCCCCAGGGAAGCACGTATAAGAACTTATATAAGGCTCAAGGAAGTATATCCCTCAAGAGCTCTTATGTGCGAGCAATTGAGTTAGGTTAAGTTTCAGATTGCTTGTGAATTTATGAGAAATAAGGTAGATTCACATATTATTAAATGAACCGTTCGTTGGTCAGTGTTTTGTACACCGGAAAATTCTTAGAATATTTCCAGCAACATACTACATAGTTGCTCTTGCTATATGTGGACATAATGAAGAATGATTTTATGTATAGGAAACTTATGGAAAAACGAGTGAATTAAGCTTTTTTAATGTACTCCTAAGCCACAGAGGAAACCTGAATTTTGAACTATGAATTAGGTGTTGCATTCATGATGACCTTAAGCTTATATTGAGATGTTCATAAGTTAAAACTTATAAAAGCTTGAATAATTCAAAGTCTTAAGAAGAAAAATGGGACATTGTATTATCATAAATTTAAAAGATTAGAAACACAGAGAGGTAAAGACTCGTTGATAATTCTTTTTGTATCTCGGATAGATGATGATTTCTATTAAAAAGAAAACGATAAGCTATTTATTCTACTTCTTTTGAATTTATTTGTAAATGTTAATATTTATTTAGATAGGTTAAGTTTAAAAAGACGTTTGAATTTTAGGAAGTAGGACATACTTACTTACTTACTAACTTAAGGTGGCGCTACAGTCTGGGGTGGACCAGGGTCTCAACTAACAAGCTTCTTCCAGCCGGCTTGGTTTTTACATAGCTGTCTCCAGTTTCGCACGCCAAGTGGGTTGACGTCCTTTTCAACCTGCGCATACAACCTGTTGCGCTGTCTTCCTCTTGTGTGCCGTCCTACAGGGTTGGATTCAATGATTTTCCGGGCCGGAGCATTGTTGTCCATTTATTCTAGGTGACTCAGCCGTCTCAGTCGTTGGATTTTTACTTTACTGGATAGGTCAGTGGCGCTGTACAGCCCATACCTACATGAAGTAGGAATTACATATGTAGTGTTTATCATTCAGAAGACTGGAAAGTTTCCAAAAATTATGAACGTATCTAGGTATTGGATCAAATTGTCTATACTTCATTTTTTTAGTTAAAAGCTATCTGTTTTCGTTTCGGTTGTAGAGGTCTGATTATAGCGGGTGTTTTTTTAAATGTGTGGTTTTTATGAAGAAATAAAACGTATATTATTTAATTGTATGGACAAGAATTCAGCTTTATTATAAGGATCAGGGTTTGCCATTACGTTTTAAAAATAATTTCAGACAAGTGGCCGCAACGGCTGGCTTGAATAAATTCCAGCCGAGAGGTCCCATTTTCGACCACTTTTTGCAGCAATTGGGGCCGTATGTCAGTAATAATGCGCCGAATATTCTCTTCCAAGGTGTCAATTGTCTCGGGCTTATCAGCGTAGACAAGCGATTTCAAATAACCCCACAAACATTATGGCCGGCTTCATTTTTGAAGAAATATAGACCAATGATTCCCTATATGTCCCTATGTCGGACGCAACGCGCAGTGCGTCTCGTGAACCTATTCATTATTTTAGTTGTAAATTTGCACGATTTGCAAACGTTTTCAGGAGAAGCCAATCAAGTTACAACTGAAAAAAAAGACTCACACGTCTAAAAAAAACACCCTTTATAATCCAAAATGAGTTCGTATTCGCTTGTGGATTTGATTTTTGTTTCTTCTTTAGACTTTACCTTGAAAAATTGTTATTTTGATGTAAAATTTTTAACCAAAATGGTGACATTATTCGAAATAGGGAACATTTTTGCTTTAAATTGTGTAATGGAAAAAATTGAAGCAAGTTCAAAACGCTACGGATACCTTAAATTATTTGCATCACAAATTTTGTGCCCAATTATTGGCAACCCATTATTCAGTAGTGACTTTCTTATAAATTCGTACTCGTAGTAGCTAGGTACGTTTGAGTTAATTTATTTTTACTTGCGACATAAATAAAATTGATTCTGCTCACACGATTTTTTAGATTTTTTTAGAACTAAAAATAAGGGTACCTGCCCTATAATTTTTTTTTGCAGTCTTAAAAAAACTTATTTTTCTCAAAAATGGCTAAACAACTTTTCTTTAAAAAAAACTTTATGAAGATAATATGGTTAATTTTTATAAAATTAGGTACTTAAGGGTTTCTTTTTTACACATTTTAAAGAATTTTAAGAAAAATTTTTACTTTTATGAAAAAATAACGGTACCTATACCTTCTACACAAAAAATGTTAAAAAAGACGTTGAAGAAAATATTTGTTTTCTTAAAAACGGCTCCTATTTCTTATTAAACTTTTTCTTTTTGCTTAAATTGGTGCGAAATACCTATTTCGAACAGATTTAATTAAATTTTTTTAAAGACAAATCTCAAATAAGATTGAAAAATATTGTGTATTAAAATTTTCAAAAAAGTTTAAATTTGTTTTGAAAATTTGATATCTCAAAAATGGGTGGACAGATTTTTTAATTTTATTTTTATATGCACATAAAAATATTGCATACTAAAAGTTTTCCTTAAAAATGTTTAAAGAATTTGATTTATAAAAAAAAACTATTATTTAAGAAAACCGCTCCAAGGATCAAGGAAAATCTTTTCTCCACACAATCATATTCAATAAAAATTTATTTAGGCGTTCTTCTTTGCGATAAAAATATAAAATTGCGGAAAATTCGGATGTTTTTGTTGAGAACTCATAATTTGTTGATGAAATTTTATTTGAAATATAACAGAAATAGTCATTTTATAAATTAAATTGGTGTTAATAATAAGGTCAGGAAAAAACTACGGTTCAATTAAACGAGTCAACAAAAATTATTTTTTTATTGTTACAGAAACGAGAATACCTATACTTTTCTGTTCGTTTTTGGTGGGTCAAACTCAAATCTGAAGTCAGAAAAACTCTATCTGATCGAGTTTTTGAAAAAAAAAAAAATGCTATAGTTTGACCTAAATTGTTGTTTTTCAAATAGCCATTTTCATCATAGTATCGTTTTCTTTAAAGCATCCAAACCAAATAATAGACCACAAAATTATGTTTTTTCCAATAAAGTTTTAGAAAACAAGTTTTTCTTTCCATTGACACCTTCATCATTTTTATCGAACTAGCACAAGCTTCACAGTGCTTATTTAATAAAGTCTTCATTTCACTCCGGAACACTCTTAAAGAAAATGTTGTTGAAATGAATTCAAATTGAATTTAATGCTCTTAAACCTTTTTCTCTTATAATTTTCATGGCCTTACATTAGACTTTTAAAATTCTAAGCCTTTTGAATATTAGACAAATTTTGTGCTATCCAATTGTGGATTTTTTTTTCTCAAAGAGAAGTCATTTGAGGGTCTTAATTCCTTTTTAATTTTGGTCAAAACTCCAGAAACGGTTATTTTATTTAAACTTTTAGAAGGTGAATTTGCTGAAAACTTATTTAACGTGGCCTTGTTATCTAAATATCTAATTTAATACATTTTTTTCATACGAAGAAAAACACTTAAAATATTTTTATGCCGACTTAAGAAATTTAATTAAAAAAAAAACAACTCCTTTGACGTCGAAGACCCATTTGCTACGAAACTTAAATATTTAAGTAGAATATAAGGAAAGTGGGCAAAATCCAGAATGCCAAAATATTGAATTACAAATAATGGGAATTCCGAATGCCGGACTCTGGCATTCAGAATTTAAGTCATTCTGGATTGTGTCCATTCGGGATTTTGTCATTCAGGATTTCGTTACCAACAACCAACACAGAATATAAACGTTTATGACTTGTGATAGTTTACGCAGAGGAAAAAGGAGAAGATAAGTTTTGAAGTGGAACATAAATACTTGTTTCGTATTAGCAAACGGGACTAAGAGTAGGACAGCTAGTATCTTTTTTCAACTTTTCGACAATTTTTTTTTTTTAAATAACGCAAAGTTTAGTCTAAAACAAAAACGAAATATGAATTTACCTACTGGACCAAATTAAAGATAAGTTACGTATTTGGTTACATGCCGTTTTTTTAAGACTGCAAATATACAACTTTTTCATTTTTGTTGGAAGAATTCAAAGAAATTATTTATTTTTAATTTTTCAGTATCGTAAACCTTGAACACAATACTTGCCCTTTTGTCAATATAGAATAGACATTGGGTAAAAAAAAAAAACAAAAATCTCCTACTAATTCAACATTAAATCAACAAAAATGTGCATTTGATTTTGAAATAGCAAACAACTAAGCTTGAAATGACTGGCATCAATTACATCCAACGATTTTAAATGGCAAACTTAATAAATTAGTAATCTTGAACTTCTTCTCGCACAAACGATTGCTCCGAACGAACATCAGAAAAATCCACGGAAGCAAAAGTAATGTCATTCCATTAGTTTGGAAATAGTAAACGAGGGAATTTTTCAATTATCCTGCTGTGCTGCGCGGGATCGTTTACATTACCAACCAAACAGTCCATGTTACGTCAAGGCTTCAAGACTTATCTCTTCCAGTAGATATAATACTGTCTTGCACGAACCCGCACTGACTACGTGTAGATACGCCGTTTCTTAAGGATTAAACTTCCGTTTTTTTTTTTTCTTACCAATTATATCTCAGCCGCTTTGTATGCAAGCATGTAATACCACCTGCTGGAATTTATTATCTTTAGAATCGTAACAGAAACAGTTTTTTTTTTTGTTGTTACTTTGTTTATATGTGAATAAACCAAGAAGACACCAACCACAAAAGTGGCAAGAATTGTGGTAATACTTGTTGTAATACGATCCAGCACATGTGGCGTGAAGTTTGAAAAATTGTTAAAATTTAATTGCATAGCCCTCGTCACCGCACTAGCCTCTACATAACAACGCTCTGCTGCTATCGTCTTGATGCAATGGCTTCCGTCGCATCGCGTTGGATAGATTAATATTCGAATGCGAAAAAGAGGCGATGTTGATTTTATGGTCAAGTCATCAATTCATTTAGAGCATCTCTCATCGTAATGGTGGTTGCTCAGGTTCTGGCTGAGTTTACTAAGTCACTACCGCACCCAGAGCTCAGCACAGTAAGATTCATTAAAATTTTCCAAGAATAAAGAAGTAATAAATTAATTAAATTTTTTTTTCCAATTTAGTATTTTCTTGTTTTATTTTGTTTTTTGGTTACAAAATTGTAATTAAGAATAAATGATTAAAATTGAGCCATTAAATAATGTGCCTTAAGAAAGGCGGCTAAGAGTTGGCGATATAAAAAAGTGTGAACAAGTGCTGAAATGTGTCTGATTTATTGATATGATTAAAACAACACACAGTTTTAAATTATTATGTGCAAATGACTATAGGCTTATTTAACACAGTAAAAAAACATTGATTGTTCTTTGGTTAAACAATGGAATAATGTTGTGAAATAAACTGGGCTGATATTTACTAATTTATGTCTCCTTTAGAGTTTTTCTATTTAATAAATCGATTAAATTACTAAAATTAGGAAAACTTGGATGTCAATTAATATCCTTATCAAAAATATACCTTTATCGTCGATGTCGAATTGTAATTCTTGATGACTTTGAACAAAATTGCAGTTTTAATTTTTGAAAAGCCAAATCGAGTAGGGTGGAACGTTAGACTCAGCGAATCTCAAATCATAATAGGGGCTATAATTTAAATTTAATTGCATATTAACATTTGAAAGCTTCGTTAAATTGTATTTAAGTTATTTTAGTTTTTATTTAATTTTTTTTTGTCCTTAAATAAGTATTGTTAGTGTAAAGAAAATAGCTTTCATCTTTTTCGCAAAACACAATTAAAAAAAATACAATTTTTTTATTTTTATTTATGTTTCGTAATTCTTTTTTTTTTGTGTGAAATTTTCGTGAAATGTTGAAAACATTAAACATTAACTCGTACAAATGTTAAATTTTTTTTATAATTTTTAGAGAAAATAAAGCGAATGGCGGGTTTTTATTATAGAATTGATTTGTTTGCGGCAAAGTCATGCTCAAAACTCAAAAATAAATTTGGTGTCGCAACAGCTCATGGAGAACCAGAGCCTAGTGACTTACAACTCTCAACTATGCCTGTGTGCGTGTTACTGGCAGGAATGGAGGGGACCTACAATTTTTGCCGAGTCCGAACGGCTTGATGAGAAGCACCTGATCATGACAAGTATACAATTGGAGGATTTGTCAGTTCCTCACAAGAGGCCGTACCTCGAGAAATACATTTCTTTATTAGGGTGGCAGCGGCTGGGAATCGAACCCAGACCTTCTGCATGATAGTCCAACGCATTAAACATCATGCGACAAGGTACTACACTCAAAACTAAAAATGCTTCAAAATTAAAGTGGTGAAAATAGGAAAACCAGCCCTTTTTAAACCCTCCAAAGTCCCAAATAGCCCAGGAAAAATGTACTTTCAATGCGGAAAAATTCCAAGTGAAGATTTTTAAATGCAATTGTTTTTATTTGTGGATAAGGAATACGCTTGCAAAAGTCTACAGACGAATTTGGCTTGCGTCAAAAGTTGCTCACGCTCAAATTCTTATAATACTTGTTCTTCGTATCTTACTTTGGAACGGTATAAAATCATACTAGGTTAAATAAAGTTGTAAAAGGTCAAACGTCAGAAATATTTTTTTTCGTACAACCAAATTTTTTTCGAAGATATCAAGGAAAAAATGCATTTCCACTTGGGGAAATTTCCAAGTTAAAAATTTAAAATGGAAAATAATTTTTTTTTTATCTAGGAATACTCATGAAAAAGTCTTCAGACAAATCTGGTTCAAGGGTCTGAAATATTTTTCTTGTTAACCGCATTTGTTTCCATACCTCCTTATAGGTCAAATGCATTGCACGTTTTTTTCCCCAGCCAATCGGTCTTCGCATGAGTATTTATTACGTTTGAATACTTCATTTTGCAATTTTCCCCATTTAAAAATATTTGCTTAGAATTTTCCCTAAGTGGAAATGTAGTTTTCCGAACCATGTTGGGCCCGGAAACAAGTATTTTCAAGAACTGATATAGTTTTTGAAGTCACATTATTTATTTATTGGAGCCTCGTATTGAAAAATTGCTTATCATTATTCTTATAGAAAATAGTTATTATGTTTTTTAAAATTAGTATAAATAATTTTTCAAGAACTTTGCCATTTAAGAAAAAACGCATAATGCCGTTATTTTGGTTATTTATCCAGTTTATATAAAAATTAATATCTTTTGAATAACCGCTAAAAGAAAAATGTTTCATGTTGCCGTGCAGATAGTCAAATAACCTTCATACTGTGTTAAAATAAAATTTCTAACATTTAGCAGTAAGCGAAAAATCTTTACTTTCGATATTTTACCTTTTTGAAGTTACAATATCTTGTTATCTGTCATTTTTACCTATTGACAAAAGTGTTTTGATATATTTTTTATATAACATTGCAATCTATAAACTGAGCATAAATTATTCAATAACAACTACTTTTTTGACGATATTTTTCAAAAAAATTATCACTCCAAGAAAAATAAATAATTTTGTTTTGTATAGAGGATAACATAATGCACAAACTGTTATACTATTGTTTTTGAGTACCACCATTTGAGAGTTATCGCAGTCAGTTGTCAGTCAACGTTTTTTTAAACGTCGATGTCTTCATACACATCAGTCGGAAAAAAACGTGTTTAATTTAAAATCATATTATCTACAAGTTTTGCACCACGCAAAAAAAAATTTTAATTTTCAAAACAATTTTTCACCTATAATTGTATAATATTCAAGGCAAAAACTGTTTGCCTTGGTCACCACCCATTGAGTCATTTATTTAGCCTAAATTAAAAAAAACTATGATCCTAGAAATTTAAAATAATTATTTATGGATGCAAAAACAATTTGAATGCAAATAAAGCCTTGAGGTGAATATAATATTTTCTTTTAAGTGTAAGCCGACCATCAAAAAAATATATTTTATTCGGCAAAATTTTTTTCGCGTGCAAAAACAAAATTGCATGACATTTCATGACAGAAATGGGGTTTTTTGCATAAGACTGTAAACCAATTCTGCAAAAAATTAATTTTGCATATTACCTAAATTATTTTTGACATATGCGAGAATATTTGCATAGATTTTTTTGGACACGGGAACTGTATGTAAACTAGTCTTAAAAGGCTGAGAAAAAAACTACCAGACTTTAATATTTGACATCGCAATACATGTACCGATTAACCCTAAAGCTCAAATTTTGCTTATGTATTCACTCCCAAAATTTGCAAATTTGCTGTCGACACTTATAGACTATTGAGTTGAATTTTTAAAATACAACTCGATTAAATTAAATGACTTCCACTTGCAACTGCATCTACATATTTTAATTTAAAATTCCGTAAACTTTTAGTTAAGTCTATGAAAGTTACTAATAATTGTCATGACTCACGAAATAGGTATTGTCAAATATCACTGCAATTCCAAATTCAAATATCGTGCGAAATAGAATTTTGCAAGATTTTGAGTAAAAATAATATTAAATTTAGCAAATTTTTCTAACTTCTGCCAAATAAATCAAGTATCTATCTACCTATGCACTGATAGATCATATTATTTTATATTTATAATTGTCATTGCTTATATCGTCCCCTGATTGCAAGAACTAGGTAACTCAATTTTAAAAATTTTGGAGATGATAATGTTCATAGATACCTTGCTACTAGAGAACCAATGAAAGTTTAATTTTTATGTTTCTCAAACTTTGCAAATATATTACATTTTTCTTTGGTAGACAAAAATTGGACGAAGTCTTCAAAATTGCACAAAATGATACCGTTTTTGCAGAGATATTTCAAAAATTGAAAATTGATTTACCTAGTTCTTGCAATCAGGGGACGATATATTAATTGTTAATAAAATAGTAAGAAAGATAACATAGCAATTGTTTATGCAGTAATAATATCGAGTTAATTTTTCCTTGTGAAAAAAAATACTTTTTGGGCCATAATTAAAGCCCAAGAAAAAGTTTTTCATTTTGAGTTTCTTAGGTCAGAGGATTTTTATTGTTTCAGTGCGAAATTAAGAACGATATCTTATGGATTTGCGAAATTTCGATTTTCGAGAATCTTGAAAGTTGATACTTACGAGATGGAAATGCGAGATGTTAAAAATGAGAATTTCAATCAATGATATTGGATACCTATAGTGAAAAGCTGAATTTTCAATTAGTGAGATTTTGATATCCGTGATTTAAGAAAAATATGAGATTTCGAAGTTCGAGATATTGGTTGGACGGAATTCGTATCGCTCTCAATATGTGCAGTGGCTTAGAGGTTATTATAGTTTATAAGCCGATTCTCATTTAATTTGTATATGTATACGAGTATATATCTGAATGTACTGTAAACAATGGATAAAATTCCAACCGAGTAAGGTAAGCCTTAAGTACTTTCAGAGAAAAAAAAAAATATGAAACAAAAATATTGGCTATCCTCCTCTATGTTATGATGGTTTTTCAAAAAAGTTTTAATAATTATGACATTAATCCAATACCAGAACTCTACGAAGATGAATGATGATGGCAAAATGAAGAAAAATAAATCATAACCGTGAAAAGCTCTTATTATAACGTTTGTGCACGTTCTTCTCAAAATATATCACTCCTACGAAAAAAAATGTTATAATCTTAACTGTAAAGAATTGTATGAACATTAATAAAAACTCATTCGTTTTTTGAAAAAAAAAAAATCATGAGATATTAACAAAAACCCGTTATTTGTCCATTAATAATACTAAACAAAAAGTGTCAATTTGATACGCTATAACTTCAAGATTAATAAACCTACAAAGTTTGTTAATAGCTCTAATTTTATTGTCTAAATGTTATTTTTTCATAATTTTGTTGTAAAAGAAAATTTCAAGTTGCTGAACAAAAACCAAATCACTTTCTTTTCCAAAATGGCGGTCTTACCCTTACCCTAGGCACCGCAAAAACTTGGTTTTATAAAGGAGAGATGTAGCCAAACTCATATCCAACAAAAATTTAAGCCCATCGATTAATGAAATTTTAATAAATTTTTTGGCAAAATTTACTTCACCCTTGAAGTTTTGGCATGATTTTCTCAGAATCTATTGCTTGTATGAAAAAGTATGTGAATCTTTTTTGTGTAGAATGACATAGCTACAATTTAAAAAAAAAAAAAAAAAAAAAAAACTGAAAATATTCGAGAAATTAAAAAAAACTTAATTTTATATACCCCCCCCCCCCCCCCTCAAAAATTAAACACAAATTAATGGAACTTTTCAGAGAATGCTTAAGACGTCAAAACAACGCTCTCCACCAAAATTTATCTTTGTCTGAATTTTTTCGTAGTTTTTCCATTTGTTTGTCTAATTTTCCTGGGCTATAAATTTATAAATGCAATTTTTTCCTGTTTTCAATAAAAACACAAATATTTCAGTCTTTAACATCATAGTTTTTTTTTTTAATTTTTATTACTCAATAATATAGTTTGTTTTAGTGGTTCACGTCTTAAATTTTAATATTAATTACATTATTCAATGCTTAAGTATAATATTATTTTGTTGTTACTTACTTAAAATTTAAAAATATCTTACAAAACAACAAAATTCGTAAACATACACATTATTATTATTATTGAAATAATAATTTATAGAAAAAAAACAGTGTATTTAAATATTTTTTAAAAAATTTATCAAGAGACCAAACAAAAATTTCAATTCTTTTTTAAAATGTATAAAATATTTTATTTATTTTTCATTAAGGTTATTTAAAAAAAAATGGGTAGTATTTGGAGAACAAATTAAAATAAATTTGGCAACAACTTACAATACTAAAATTGTTTATAATTGATGATTTGTAATTTTTATTATGAATTTTTTTTTATTTTACATTTGCAGTCATTTTGAAAATAAATTATACATTATTATAATCTTTTGGGAATATTTTATGAGTTTTTTTGTTTTTAACTTATTTGCAGAGAATATGTGCATTCATTTTCTACATGTGCAGTAGATATACATTTTCGATTTGAATATTTTTTTTTCATTGTATTTTACAAAAAGTTTTGGCTTTAAAATTTTTAAATTAAAAACAATGTGAAAATAAAAAAATTATTTAGGTTGAAAATGTTTATTTTTAAGAATTCATTGCATTACTTTTTGTACAGCTTTTTTTCTGTCATAAATATTTTACATAATACAGTTTTTTTAATAAATCGATTTTTCAATTATAACATTTTATAATTCATTACTTTTTTTGTATGACTTCTTTGTTGGCTGTTAATAGAACAATTTGAACTTTTTTAACCTTTTCTTTCTTTTAAAAAAAGCTTCAAAATAAGGAGGTCAAAATTGAATTTTGAAAAACCAGAAACTTTATACATACTCCATTCAACAAAAATTGCTCGTACATGGATTATAGAGGAAATTTTTTCAATAGCAGACTGATCGCTGTGTGCATTGCTGACACCAGGCAGATCCAAACAGAGTTACCATTTCTACTCCGAAAGCAGATCGAAAGGGTATTCCTAAGAACAACAAATTTTTTTTTTAAATTAGTTCCACCTTACAAAAATGTTTTTCAAAACTGTTCATGTGTTCAATCAACTATACTTTTATGACACTTTTATTGGCCTATAATTTTTGCGCGCTTATAAGTTTTTATTTTACTTAAAAATGTGTTTAAAATCAATGCTTTTCAGTATCAAAACAATAAAACATTAACTTAATCATAAAAATAAGCTTTATTAATGTTTTATTGCACTGGAAAAGGTTAAGATGAACATTTTTGCTATCGACCTACTCACATGATACAAATCAAATTATATATATGTGTTTCCAGTACCACTCTTGATCGACGATAAAAATAAGACGATAAATCCATTTGTAGAGATATTTTTATTTTTAACGACCAACACGCTAGGAGGCGTTTCTCATAATGGCAAGCTCTTAACAACCAAACAAAAAAAAAATAAAAACATTCAACTTCACCCCAGCAATTCAACTGGGGGTAATAAAATTGGCCATTTAGTGAATAGAATACCGCCCATTTGGAGTCAAGTTGAAAAACACAGGTACCACAACATAGCACGCTTTTATGGCTCATGTTGGTATTTTGATTTTTTTTTTTTTTTTTTTTAGAAAAACAATGAACTTTTGTGGTACCTATTTTACAGAGGGTGCAAGTTCAATCTATAGGTACTCATTTCCTTGAGTAATCTAACACATAATGTGTTTTCTTTTAAATTTCATATACTTACATAAAATATAGCAACATTAAAAATTTTTTGTAGAATTATTTTTTTGAATAGAAAAAGTTAGTGGTGGTTTTTGGTGCTGCGTCTATTTTATTCTATGTTGACACAATGGTGGCAGTATTATGTTTACAAGTTGAGTTTATTATTTAGGGTTTTTTTTTTTTTTTAATTAAACTTTTGTTTATGTTTATGGATTAACTTTAATGACTACAACGTCATTATAAACAAAATAATAAAAATTAGCTTAAACATAACCTTAATAATGTATAAATTTGTATATAAAAAGAAAAAGTGTTTGTGGTATTTTGATGGGCAGTTAAGTTTTCATGGCTTTGTGGCTTTATTGTCAGGATACGGGTAGACATATCCTTAAGGAAGAAAATAGCTCGTAAAATATAAGAGTGATTTTGATGAGATGTTAATTATATGTTATGACCAGAGAAAATTCTTTAATATACCTACATTTTCTATTTAAAATGTCATCTGAATTCTTGAACAAATATAAATTTAAGCGAACAAAAATCTTAAAAATCGTGGAAACGGTTTTAAACAAAACAAATATATTTATATGAAAAAAGAGAATGGGCAATACGAAATTGGTCCATTTCTCAACCACGAATGTGTTATACTTTGTTGAAAAGGTTAATGTGAGTAGGTACTTCATTTATATCTAGGCCATGGGAGTTCTCCAAATATTAGAATTCAAAGTACTAAAAAGAACAAAAAGGCAATTCCCTTAATACATACACAGTTTGAAAAAGTAAAAACTTAACCGAAGTAGAACCGAAAGAGAACTAAAACTTTGGCAATGAAAAGTAAAGAAATCTGCTAACATAACAAATAATTTACAAACAATTTTTAGCACCAGCTATTTATTGCGTGTGTATTCGAAGCAAAGCTTAATCTGAAACAAGGCTGATTTAAAACTCAGCCAGCGTGTGATGACCCAGGGTGCGCTCCCTCTTAAATTCGCCTCTGGAATGAGTTATTTAGGCGCTGCACTGGTGTAGCTAGCTAGCCAAGGAAAAATAGCGTTATTGGTCTTTTCGGTGTTTTTCAACTGAGTAACTCTCCAATGCCATAATTAAGAGCTTAACGGCTACATAATTAAATGAAGAACTCACAACACCCTTTCCAAAGATGCCAGTGACCTTCGTGTCGACTGTTGAGTAGGTATAATATGACCAGCACCCAATTTTTCTATTCGCCTTTTTTGAGGCAAATATTTCTCGAATCATATGGTTACAGCAATGTTTTTCAAACGTTTTGACCCCTTTGTTAGTAAAAACGGCGACACCATATTTATAATAAGATAAGACAAGATAGTTTCTTGAAATTAGATTTTTTTTTGGATTCTGAATATCGAATGCACCGTTGTCAGTTATTTAACAAGTGACATACACTGAACTATTCGTTATAAGAGATTTCACTTATTAGCAATGAAATTTTCACGAGCTGTCAAAAATGAAAAAAGAAATCACAGTAGGGCTCAGTATCATTTTTATAATTTATGAAGGCGCATCAGAATTGTCATTTATGTATAACCAGTCGTGAAATATCATTACGAGTGGGGATAAAATTAGCCTGAGCTCCGAACTGATGTTCGCAAGGGTCTTGGCAAAATTACTTTTCAGGTACTATTTTTAACAGTTTCGAGTGCAAATGCAATTTATAATGAAAACTCAGCCTACGACGCTAAGAATACAGAAAAACGCATCTCTGATAAATCTACAAAGTTTTTTTTTTAATTAAAATAAGATTTTTGTCTTTTCAACTACGAGTACATAGATCGAGATTGGTCGCTCCCAAGAATTTCGAATTCATGTTTTCGGGCATGGAACTTTATTTTTAACAATTTATCAATCAAACAATGAAACTTAAAATGATTCATTCTTCGCACGAAATTAGGTTGGAAATTAAGTCAAAACCCATTGAATGCACCTAATTGGCCACAGTTTGAAGAGCTCTGAAAAGGCTTTGTATATGAAAATGCCAAAGCTCAATGGAAGTAGAGAGAAGAAGAAAACAACAAAAAATGTTTAACAGCCAATTGAAATTCAAATCCGAAATGAGCTGTCAAACGAAATTACTAAATTACAAATGAAAACACTTTTTTAAATAAGAAATAAACAGAGTTTTGAATTTTGTGTTTTTCATTTTGGCTGGGCTATCGTTAAGTGTTGGGGTTCCAAAATATATTTTGATTATGTTTAGGATTCCAGCTAAAAAAGTTTGGGAACCGCTGCTCTAGTGAAATAGCCAACTGAATTCCCCTGTTGAAATATTTCCATTGTAACACTCGTATCGCTATCAGTTTACCTTAGAGCCTAACTTAGGACGTACTGTAAAGTGCAGAGACATTCTTTCTTAAGTCGTACTACACGAATGTGGAATGTGCTTGATTTTTTCCTTCCATAGCGATACACAGACATTCAAAAGCAATGTTCATCGTTATCTCCTTTTAAATGCTCCTTTATTTTCCAAATGCTCGCACATTTTAAGCTTATTCAAACCCCCTTGAGTGCACGCATATTATAAAAAAAGTTATCTCATGAACAGGTACTGAAAAGATTCTTAAAACGAATCTTACTTCATAAAGTATCTATTTAAATAATTTTTGTTTAAATGGGCAAAATAGAAGAATTATAAGTAATTTTTTTTTTTTTGATGAAGAAGCCTGTGCCAATTTCATCGTAATTGCTCAAGGAAAAAAAAAAATCCAAAATGTTTGAATATTTTTGAAACACCCTGTTTTGGCAATATTTATGTTTGTTGAAATTATGAGCAAGAATTTTTTTGGGTTAGTTTCATTTCAATTGTTCAAGGAACAAAAAAGTTTCAAAATGTTGACATGTTTTTGAAACACACTGTTTTGAAAACTTTTGTTTTCGTTTTTTTTTAATTCTGTATCAGCTTATTACCTCTGTCAATTTCAAAAAATTTTCTATCTTAAAAATTAGGCTTTTCAAAACGATTCGTGAATGGAACGATTCATGCTTGGAATCAATAGTTCTCACATGAGAATCTAGCTACAGGGTGAATTGAATTAAGAACAAAAAGAAACGATACTTTCAACTCAACCGTGAACAAAAAAATACAAATTTGTCTCAAAAATTGATCTAACGATTTTGATAAAAAAAATCAGTGAATTATTGGAAGCTTAGAGTACTTTTTAGTAATTTATTTTTTTTTATAAAAAAACTTTATTTACTGTACCTGCAACATAACGTTATTTGTTCTGGTTTTTATATTTTCATTATTGACTCCACTAACTTGTATCAATTTTATTATTTTAAAATGCCTTTAAAATGTTAATAATATTGCATATCAAAATTTTGGAAAAAAAGAAATGTTGGTTTTCTTAAAAATTATTATTTTTTTCTTTTGAAAATTCAATGTTTTAAAAATTAGGTTGATTAATTTTTTTTAATTTAATACAAAAAATTGGCACATCAAAATATTTTCTTAAAAATATAACAAACATTTTATTAGTTATAAAATTATTTGTAGTAGTTTTTTTTAATTTTTTGCATATATTCATATTTTTTCGAGTAATCAAATAGCATTGTTGTTTTTGAGCACTAAGCGGAGTACGCAGATCGAGCAAAGACAAATTTTATCTCTGCATTTTTTTCTCAAGAAAAATTCTGAAGGTAAAGAGATTAAACACAAGTCAAATGAGAAAGTAGCGTAGCGCTAGAAATTAAAAAAAAAAAACTGTAAGATTTCCTTCGATTCACAAATTTGAAAATTTTATATAGAAAAATCCGATTTTTTCAAAGCATTTGCATTTTAGCACCTGCGCTTGTTGGGAAGCAATATAGTCTGAAATTTTCACTGTTTTACTTCTCTAGAAAAGGCGATTTTAGGGCAATTGGTTGACATTTGGACCGAAATTAACTGTTTTCGTAAAAAACATTAAGCTTTCAAGATATTAAAAGTCAGTTTAACCGATGGCTACAATGTGGATGGATTAAAAAAACTTCTAAGAAATACGAAAGTTTTGATTTTTTTTTACTTCCAGCAAAAAAGTAATTTCACATTTTGTCTCCCATCTGTCAAGCTATTTACTGTCAAACTTTATTAAGGAATGGCTACGTCGTTGGTTTAAAAAACCTCTCAAAATTCCGAAGTTTTGACATTTGGATCAAAATAAACTTTTTCCGTCTGACAGTTGTTTCCCTATCTGTGAAGTTTTAAACTTTAAAATTAAATTGAAGGATGGATGTGATGTCGATGGATAAAAACCACTGCCAAAATCATAAATCTTCACAGTTTTCTACTGCTCCAGAAATCTACTTGATTTTTGCAAGATGAGTTTGCTGATTCCATACGGTTTAACCCGATTTAGAAATAAATTTAGATTTTGAGTAGAAAAAAATATTTTCAAAATCTTTATGTGGCCTTTTTGTTTCCCTTCACATTAGCTACGCCACGGATTGATATAAAACAGCTGTTCCATATATTCTATTCATAATTCTGATGTCATAATTTTCTTTACGCATTTTATATTTTATTTCAGTCATGCTTCGTCAAAACGTCCTAATAACGGAAAGTATGAAAGAGGGAGATGATTTTAATTTATAAAAACCAAAATAAACATAAAACGTCACAATTTGTCCATAAAAATAATGCTTCGAGCATTCTTTTTTCGGTCAAAATGAAGTGGAGACTTACTTTTGCCTTTTTATGTTAAGCGGCTACAAACGTCAAATTTCGCGCTAGAGCTGCGTATTGATTCGAAAAAAATCCGAGATTAAATTTGTCCTGGTAAAAATTTTATATGGAAGAAAAATTTTGTCTCGATCTGCGTACTAACTTTTAAGTTTTAAGAGGGATTTTAAAGTTGAGTTTCCTATAGTTCTTCTGTAATTGCTTGCATATTTTTAAAAGTGCTTATGTTCAAGGTGATTTGAACATTACAGCAAGTATACATGCGATCCAGTCGTGAATTTCAACTATTAATTTATGATTTAAAAAAATCGAATTTAAAAAGAAGAACATATTTTAAAACTTTTGTTTAAAAATTAAGAAAATATTTTTTTGAAAATGTTGATACCTATGCAATATTATACACATTTTTTGTTTACAGAATTTGTCCAATCCTGCAATTCTTAATGAAATAATCCATGGCATAGGGGACGAACTGTTAATAACTGCTTCGTACAGTTTTTTTTTTCATATTTAATTTAATCAAAATCGTAGGAGTAGTTTCCGAGAAATGAGATTTTCTTTTACGGTTTTTATCAATTGTATGGTACGAGGGTGGGTCAATAAGTCCGTGACTTTTTGAATTTCTAACCTCTTTACTGAAACAGCAACACTGCTCCTGTCAACAGGCATCTTTCAGTTGATTCCTGTCAAAATTTAAACTTGCTGCGTCAGTTAGTTTGTGTTTGACAGCTATTTTCATAAGACTACTCACTAATTTGAGGAGAAAATGGAAAAAAGCGAATTTCGTGTGCTTATTAAGCATTATTTCTTGCGAAAAAAACCATTTCCGAGACCAAGGCTAGGCTTGATAAATACTATGGGTACTCTGCACCATCGATTTCAATGGTAAAAAAGTGGTTTACTGAATTTCGTTGTGGCCGTACAAGCACTGAAGATGCCGAACGTCCTGGACGCCCAGTTGAGGTCTCTACACCCGAAACAATCGAAAAAATTCACGATATGGTGTTGGCCGACCGAAGATTGAAAGTGCGAGAGATTGTGGAAGCCATAGGGATCTCGCATGGCTCAGTGGTTTCAATTTTGAATGATCACTTGGGCATGAGAAAGCTTTCCGCAAGATGGGTGCCGCGTTTGCTCACAGTCGACCACAAACGCAATCGTGTAACAACTTCACAGGATGGTTTGGCGTTGCTTAATCGCAATATGGAGGAGTTTTTGCGCCGTTTTGTAACCGTGGACGAAACATGGATCCATCACAACACACCAGAGACCAAACAACAGTCAAAACAGTGGGTTTCTAAGGGTGAATCGGGTCCAAAGAAGGCCAAGGTGGGTTTGTCAGCCAATAAAGTTATGGCGACTGTTTTTTGGGATGCACGCGGGATAATCCACATTGACTACCTTCAAAAGGGAAGAACAATCAATGGGGAATATTATGCCAACTTATTGGACCGATTCAATGACGATTTGAAAAAAAAAACCGACCTCATTTGGCCAAGAAAAAAGTTCTTTTCCACTAAGACAATGCAAGGGTGCACACATGTGCAGTTGCCATGGCAAAAATCCATGAATTGGGCTATGAATTGCTCCCTCATCCACCCTATTCTCCAGATTTGGCTCCGAGCGACTACTTCTTGTTCCCAAACCTGAAGAAATGGCTTGGTGGAAAAAGATTTGACTCCAATGATGAAGTCATCTCGCAAACAAAGGCCTATTTTGAGGACCTCGACAAATCATTTTTTTTTTGGAAGGGATACAAAAATTGGAGAAGCGTTGGACAAAGTGTATAGAGCCTAAGGGAGACTACGTTGAAAAATAAAATTATTTTTTATCAAAAAATCTGTGTTTTATTCCAAAAGTCACGGACTTATTGACCCGCCCTCGTAGTAACCTCCGTTATTTGCGGATAAGAGCAAAAAGTACCAAAATAATTTTTTTTTTAACTAACAAATATTTTTTTTAATGTTTGGTACTTCTTGATAGAACAAGTAACTAAAATCAGTCACGCCCTTTTAGAGAAATAATGGTTTTGTACTATTAATAACTATATTTTAAAAATTGGGTCCCGTTATTATCTTGTTGTGAAAAAAGAAAAGAAAAACATGTACGAGGGAGAACAAAACCAATGAAGGAACATCGTATTTGCTTTCGTTAACATTTAATTTGCTTCTATATTGTGTAAATTTGACAGAAATTGCCCCAACTATACGAAATTTTCCTCATACAATTTATTTCTTAAAATGATCCCAAAATGTTTGGTTCAAAAAGATCGAAAGGGATACCCTCTACATCGAAAGTAAAAATGTGGAGTCTGCACTTACCCGCTTTTCATTCAAGGCCGACGACAATTTGTAAATTATTGTAAAATTAATATAAATTCTAAATAAATGTAAAATTTAAATAGATACAAAATATGAATTTGAAAGGATATCTAAAACTATAAATTTTGTTAAAGAAAGACAAAAGCTAAAATATAAACAAGTGCACAAGGATAACACAAACACTTTTTTCTTAATTTACACAAAATGAATAAACAGAAATATTTAACATTAAAAATAAAACTTAAAAAAATAATCAATTTTTAAAATTATGAACTTGTTTTCAACGATTTTATTTGTTTTTTATTTCGTATCGTTTAGGGCACATGTAAAGCTTTAAAACTACAATTTTTATATTTTTTTCTTTTTTAATTTCTTACAAACTAAATTTATGTATGTATAATTTGAATGCATTAATTTAAATGATTTTTGATAAAATGTTTTTATTTTTTTATTATAAAACAATATCTGAGCACCGCATGCATACCATGTCCATTCATACATAAATCATTTACACTTTTTACATTTATTCTACAAAGTCACACTTTACTCAGATTTATAGAGGAAGTTCATTTTGAAATAAATTTTTTTATTTATAAAGTTAACTTAAGTTAATTGCAAAATACACACACTTATTTAAATGCTAGTCTAGATTTATGTATCAAATAATAATAAGAAAATTTTGGTTTCGTCTCATAGCAATGCGTTCGATCACACGCTATTCATCATGTTCGTCAGTGATGCTATACAACTATATTTATTAATTTTATTATAATCATCCGATTAAACTATACACAGAGTTGTCCTCGGCGCAATGGCAGCTCTAGACCGAGATGTATTTAGACTCGGGGCTAGACATACGCTTGAGCTCTGGACCTTGGTTCTTTGCCCTGCAGCCTTTCCACAAAATTCCTCCAACTGACCATTGTCTTACCGGAATACAACCAGACACTTGATGTCACACCCACTAACATCGAACACAAATACTTGACCATGTAAATTTGAAATATAGGACGAGCTTCTTCGGCACTATTTCTTACAAGCGGGCAGGGTATGGAGAATACTTTACACATGTCCCGATTCCATTGGATCATCCAGTCGTCAAAATTGTAATATTCGTAGAATAAGCAACCAAGGAAGCCCAGTGCAGGTAAAATGAAGAGACCACTGAAGAATCCGATGCGAAGCATCAATCGTTCAAGTTTATCGGTGCGTTTACCATCGGTTTTCATTACAGTGCGTATGCGGAAGAGTGAAACAAATCCAGCGAGGAGGAAGAGTGCTCCGATCGAGAGATAAATACAAAGTGGTAGAATCAGGAAGACTCCCAATGAATGAGTGTCTAGTTGTCCGACAAAACAAACTCCAGATAAGATGTCACCTGCAATGAAAAAAAAAATAATGTTGGGTTTATTAAACATGATTTGCTAAGAAAAATAAATATAAACTTGTTAGTAGTAGAAAAGTTTTTGGTTTATGTAAAAAGTTAGTGTAAAATTGAACAAAATTGAATTAAAATGTTAACAAATAGTTTTGCTTTGGACAATCTCCTTATTCAAATAGGAAGTTTACTAAGCCAAAAAGTTTGAATAACTTAAAGTTGTCTATAAACAAATTGCGTGTAACAAAGGAACTCACTAGACTCAGAGCAAAAAGTCAGTTAAATAATTAACCTGGGCCCTGTTAAATTTACAAGGTGCATAGTCCCATATAAAGTTACAGATATTTCAGAAATTTACCTGATTTTAACCTCATCTGCTAGTTAATTTTAACGTGACACCAGTTTTAAAACACACACACACAATCCATCGAAAAAAAGTTATTTAAATTTAACCTGGCCGCCTGTTAAACTAGCCCTCTACCAGTGTTGAAACACACTCACAAGCCATAGCTAAAGAAACACTCTGCCAGGTTATTTCAACGTGACACCAGTGTTAAGGCACATACAAACACAAGCCATCCATACAACGACAGTTTCAACTTATTGATATTTGGCACAAGTTTTCTATGCAACGAAGATGCTTTCTATCTCCATGTGTGAGAGGTTCCCAGTTCAAAACTTAGTAAGTATCACAAAGTATTTTTAAAATAAAATTATATTTTTATGTACATAGTAATAAATTTCTATACTTTCAGTCAGAATAATGAAAAATGAATTGGACGGTAAGCAGTGTTAGAGATGGGACCTAGAAGCATAGATCCAAGACATAATAATTACCGGATACAGGGTTGATTCAATATTGAATAATGTAAAATTAACTAGATTTGTATGTTAAATTAACAGGACGTTGAACATTTTATTCATGTTTTTAACTAGATTTTCATGTAAAGTTAATTAGATTTACAGGATAAAATAGCAAGATTCTCAGGTAAAATTTACAGTTTTACTTTTTTAAGGCAGTGTTAACTTTACCTGAAACCAAAGTTGATTTGACACGACATTATAATCAGGTATCAGGTAAAGCCATCAGGTAAATAACAACCTGAAAATCAGGTAAAATAAAGCAGAAATTGGTTGGTTATACTAGTTTTTTTCTCTGAGTGTACCTATGTCACTGATATATCCAAGAATGAGATGTGAGATCACCGGACGAAACACCAATTTGTAAGACTAAAGACCATTAAAAGCTATTTTGAAAATCTAAATTTAAATGATAATTGAGACTTTTTCCACCGCAATGTGAATATGAATTAAAAAAAAGTTATTTGAGTTTCTTAAAATAGCTTGAAGCATGTCCTTTTACAGGGTGTCCGCCGGGAGGGTGTACTAATTTGTATGTTTATAATTTTTGATTAAATGAAAGTGAATGGATCTTAAATTGATAAATGTTTTATTTAATGTCGGCAATTAAGTATGGAACACAATATCAGGAAAATGTCCGCCTCTGTTAGTCTCACAAATGCGAGCCCTTTTGAGCACATTTTTCATTACATTCTCACACATTTCACGCGGTATTTCATTAATTTTATCACGAATATTTTGTTTGAGTTGCTCAAGCGTTTCTGGTTTGTTTGCATAAACCTTGCTTTTCACATATACTCACAAAAAGAAGTCCGGAGCAGTCAAATCAAGCGATCGTGGAGCCCAATCAACATCACCATTTTTTGAAATAAATCGTTGTGGAAAGAGGTCTCGCAGTAATTCCATTGTAATCCTGGCTGTATGCGATGTGGCACCGTCTTGTTGAAACCACATGTTAATCAAGCCCAAAACATACAGCTGTGGCGTTTTTTGTGCAAAATTGTAGCCAAAGTTGTTCTTTGAAGATCAAGCTCCTGAGCACGGCGTCGAATTGAGGTGTTTTGAACACTTCCTTGAGTAGCAGTTATGTTTTTAGCCGATCTTGCTGTACGTTGTAGTCCATGCTTGGGCCTATCACCTACAGACCCTCTTTCTTCGAAATCATTCACTACACGATAAATAGTGCGTTTTGTTGTTTCTCCCAAAAATTTCACGTTACTTTCTCATCGTCATAGTAATCGATGATTGATTTTGATGAAATGTTTAAACGATTAAAATACGTTGGTTTATCGAATATTTTTGCATAATAAATTTGCCACGAGTTTACTTTACGACTGTTAAATATGAACTGTCAAGACTAATGTTTACCAAAATGGTGGAAAAACGAAGTAATAGTATACCTTCCCAGCGGACACCCTGTATAATCTATTTCGTTCTTTCAACTGTATTTTAAGTATTATTTTCAATTTCAAACCTAATTTTGTATATTTATAAACATTTCTCCATCTTCTCATCAATTTCTATTATCTATAAAACAAAATATTATTTAGCTAGTTAAGCAGATCAACAAGAAAATCCTCTTTCAAAATTATTTTTTTTTTGTTCATCCCCTTTGGCAACAAGCTTAATGAATTAGAATGGTTCAACAAAAATTCTATATTACCCTATACTCTAATATTATTTCTACTTCGAACATTATTTGATATTCAACGCATCATTAATTTCTTGACTTAGCAATTTGGTTATAGGCATCAATGTTGGTTTTTATTATTATAGCCATCATAAAGATTATGATAATCACATGATTGTGTGTTTCTGTTTATGTTTATTTAAAAATAAAAATACTAAGATACATAATAACATTATTGTTGGTTAAAAAAAAAAATTAAAAATTGTTGCGAAAATTGATTAAAGTGCTTTGACTTTCTATTTTAAAGATTTAATAATACTTCTTGGCCTTATGAGACGCAAAGGTAAAGAACTTAAAAAAAATAAAACATGAATGATGACTTTTGAAAGTTCATATTTAATTACTTTCTTTGGCATGGAAACATGAATTATGTTGAAAATTTGTCTATACAAGACTTTTGTGTGGCTGCCAAAACAAAAAACTTGAAGAATTCTTTTGCAGCTTGCATCATAGAAGAAAAAAAGAGTGTGTTTTCGACTCACGTACTTGCTCTTAATTAAGGAGCTTTTTAATTTTTGTAGCTGTTGTATTTTTTTTTCGAAAATACATATACATAGGTAGTCCAGTCATATTGTATTTTTATTATACAAATTGTTGGGTAGTTTTGATTTTGCCCCTCTTTAATGTTTTTCGGGGTGATGAATCCGATTCTGAGGTTTACGACCAAAATTTCGTGACGAAACTTAGAAAAAATGTAAAAATGATGCAAAAATGCATTAAGAGAGATAGATAGATAACTTCTTTATTTCATCAACAAGTTTTACATTGTGTTTTCTAAAGAATAAGGACATGGCAATACTGCCGTCTGCGTGATATGACATTTCATATGATGTATGTAAATAAAAAAATATAATGAGAAAATGTAAAAAATATTATAAATGATAAATAAATACATAGTTTTGAGTAAAATTCAAAACAACTCCGTAAAAATTTTCGACTAGCAATATTATACAGGGTGGCGCACGAATCGTGCTACAAAAATAAAACGTAATAACTTTTTTTCTGTGTGAGTAATCGGCTAATAATAATGGATGCTTGGGATACGGAGAAAAGAATTTGGATAGTGCAACGGTACCATGCTTTGCAGTCCGTCATTTCCGTCCAAAGGGAATTTAGGCGGGAGTTTGGCGGTAATCCCCCGAGTAGATGGACCATTATGAGGTTTGTAAACATGTTTGCCGAATCTGGAAGCATCGCACGAAGGCCGTACCATCGAGATGCCAATGTTCGGGTTCAGGATACAATCGCAGCAGTAGCATCTGCAATACAGGCCAATCCGAGCGTTTCCACCCGAAACTTATCGGGGCAAATTGGAGTTAGTAGACGGTCATTACAACGGATACTTCATGACGATTTAAACTTGTTTCCGTACAAAGTCCAAATTACTAGCAAGTTAAACCCTCAGGATTTGCCTGTTCGCCTGGAATTTTGCCAAAAAATGATATCAATGGCCGAAGAAGACAACACATTGATCAATTGTTTGTTCATGTCTGATGAGGCCCATTTTGATCTTAACGGCAATGTAAACAAGCAAAATTGCCGTATATGGAATGAGTCTAATCCAGAAATGCTCCATGAGACGGAACTGCACCCAGAACGAGTCCCTGTGTGGTGCGCAGTTTCATCAAGGTGTATTGTCGGGCCGTACTTCTTTGAAGAAAACGGTGTAACCGTTACTGTCAATGGGGACCGTTATTTAAAGATGTTGAAGGAGTTTTTTTACCCAGAACTGCGCCGAAGACGTATACCATTCAACAGCGTTTGGTTTCAGCAAGATGGAGCAACTGCACATATAGCCAGACCAGTTATGGCGGAGCTAAACAAAAAATTCGCAAACAAATTAATTTCTAGGAACTCCACTCTTCGCTGGCCCCCAAGGTCACCTGACCTGACTGCACCAGACTTCTTTTTATGGGGTTATGTCAAGCAAGAGGTGTATAAAACGAAGCCCAGGAATTTAACTGAATTAAAGCGGTCCATAACGACAATAATTGAGGCGATCCCAACTTCAACTCTTCAGGCCGCAATGAATAATTTTTTGATCAGGTGCCGCATATGCGTGGGAGAGCGTGGAGGTCATTTGCGGTCTATAATCTTTAAAAACAACTAACTATTTAAAATAAAATTTAATTTTCTAACCAATAAAAAAAAAATAAATGAAATACATCGATTAAAAAAAAAGTTATTTGAATTTCTTATTGTAGCACAATTGGTGCGCCACCCTGTACTTCAAAATATATTGGTTACAATTTCAATGATTTGAAGCATTAAAGAAAAAAGGTTTATTGATTGAAAAAAGGCAATTTTGTATGATTTGCAACATAAAATTAGGTGTGTTTAAACTGCAATAGTTTAATGAATTAAGGTCTTATAAAAAAAACTGTTGCAGTAAGTGAGAGCATGTTGGCAATATTTATAAAGAAACAATCATCCGAACTCAACATTTAAAATTTCATAAAGAAAACTTTTTTGGAAATATAAACGTCAGATTTCCTGTAAAATTGGACAAATTGCCAAGAAGTGATAAACATCTATTATATATCTCTTCTGTGACATAAACTACACAGTTGCGACAGACCATTTCGATGCGGTATAAAGTTTAAGATTAGGATTTCAACTCTAGCTTTAAGGATAATACTTATAATTTCAGCTGAAAAATCTCTTCGAAAATAGTTTGCATCTAATAGGAGCTCGTGGTTTAAGTGTCTATAGACATTTCTAGATGTAGACGAATTTGCTCTAGAAATATTTTCTGTAAACATTTTTGGAACATCTTTGGCGATCACATATGCGAACTGATCTTGCCATATGCCAACATTTAACTCAGACAAAGTCAGAACCAAGTTATGGGATACAGCTAGATCGTTCTTTTCTTTGAAAAGGGAAGCATTCGTGAGGAGAAGTTTTTTTCAAGAAAGCTTTATGAAGACATCTTCTTCTTTGCATTATGTTGGTAATAAAGTCGGTATTTGTTTTTAAATTTTGTATATAAATTGGCGTTATACCAGATACCTACTACACATAAAGAGTAATTTGGTGTTGAATTTGGCAATCGAAATAAGCGTTTTAAGAACTTTCTGTGAAATCATTCAAAAGCTTCAATGGGCATATATCCGAAAACCTGCACTCCATAGCACATGCAAGCATTAACTGAAGCATTAAAGACTCGGTATTTAGACGCCAGATCGATATTTTGTTTCAAGAAAAACTTTGGCCACATCATGTTCAGTGCTAGTTTAGCCTCAGTTCATTTTGCGCTCAAATGTTTGACAAAGTTAAGATTGTAAATCAACCAAACCCAAAAATATTTAAGCTCCTGCACAGTCTCCATTCGTTCGTTACTGATCGACCAATATTCTACCGGTATTCTTCTGCCTTGCCTGGCTTTGAAAATGACAACTTTCGTTTTATGGATATTAATATGAAGACCCCAAGTCTCACAAAAGGAACTTAGTCTGTTAATTTGAAACTGTAGCGTAAAAGGGTTGTCAGATCGTCAGCATATAACAATATTTCACTACAATGTTGGCAAAAAGAACTCCACCCGGAAGGGTATCACAGATTTCACCGATGAATAATGCAAAAAGCAATGGATGATTTTCAAGAGCTTTCCAAAACCGAAAGTTAGACCTATCTTCAATGTCTGGCTCCCGAAATATACTCATCCAAAGTGATATTACATTATTTGCATTTAGCCTGAAAATGCCTTTGGATAGATATATTTTCCCCACAAAGCTTTTCAAAAAGTTTCGGGTCTCAAATTCTACATTTCCTATTCAAAAAAAATTCGCTGCTCAACCCCAGAAGCTTTTCTAACGCTTACTTCATGAAATGTTTGCAACCAAAATAGTTTTAAAACATTTCGACGCAATCCGTTAGAAGCGAATATCTAACGAATCGAGCTTTCAAAATTGTTGCGGTTTTCAGTTCTGAATAGGAAATTGACACACCTTTCCAAAAATGTAAGAATGGTATCCCCAAAATTTTTCACGAATTTCGGAAAAAAACGTGGACTAACCCCTTGCCGTTTTGTCAAAAAAAAAAACAACTTTTTTTTCAAAGTTAATGAAATAAATCGTGCCATACGTTTATGGAAAGGTCTATTCAAACCTTATCGATATATTCAAGCCGAATTCTTTTTCATGGTCTGATTCAGGAAATATTCCATCCAAAGTGATTTAACTAATTTTATGCCGCCATGAATTTACCTAAATGTCTTTGGATGGCGATTTCTCAGAAACCAAGGCCTGTAGAACTTGAAAGGACCCAAAAATCAATAGAAATTTTCAAGAGCTTTCCAAAACTGAAAGTTAGACCTATCTTCAATGTCTGGCTCTCGAAATATACTCATCCAAAGTGATATTACATTATTTGCATTTAGCCTGAAAATGCATTTGGATAGATATATTTTCCCCACAAAGCTTTTCAAAAAGTTTCGGTTCTCAAATTCTACATTTCCTATTCAAAAAAAATTCGCTGCTCAACCCCAGAAGCTTTTCTAACGCTTACTTCATGAAATGTTTGCAACCAAAATAGTTTTAAAACATTTCGACGCAATCCGTTAGAAGCGAATATCTAACGAATCGAGCTTTCAAAATTGTTGCGGTTTTCAGTTCTGAATAGGAAATTGACAAACCTTTCCAAAAATGTAAAAATTGTGTCCCCAAAATTTTTCACGAATTTCGGAAAAAAACGTGGACTAACCCCTTGCCGTTTTGTCAAAAAAAAAACAACTTTTTTTTCAAAGTTAATGAAATAAAACGTGCCGTACATTTATGGAAAGGTCTATTCAAACCCTATGCATATATTCAAGCCGAATTCTTTTTCATGGTCTGATTCAGGAAATATTCCATCCAAAGTGATTTAACTAATTTTATGCCGCCATGAATTTACCTAAATGTCTTTGGATGGCGATTTCTCAGAAACCAAGGCCTGTAGAACTTGAAAGGACCCAAAAATCAATAGAAATTTTCAAGAGCTTTCCAAAACTGAAAGTTAGACCTATCTTCAATGTCTGGCTCTCGAAATATACTCATCCAAAGTGATATTACATTATTTGCATTTAGCCTGAAAATGCATTTGGATAGATATATTTTCCCCACAAAGCTTTTCAAAAAGTTTCGGTTCTCAAATTCTACATTTCCTATTCAAAAAAAATTCGCTGCTCAACCCCAGAAGCTTTTCTAACGCTTACTTCATGAAATGTTTGCAACCAAAATAGTTTTAAAACATTTCGACGCAATCCGTTAGAAGCGAATATCTAACGAATCGAGCTTTCAAAATTGTTGCGGTTTTCAGTTCTGAATAGGAAATTGACAAACCTTTCCAAAAATGTAAAAATTGTGTCCCCAAAATTTTTCACGAATTTCGGAAAAAAACGTGGACTAACCCCTTGCCGTTTTGTCAAAAAAAAACAACTTTTTTTTCAAAGTTAATGAAATAAATCGTGCCGTACATTTATGGAAAGGTCTATTCAAACCCTATGCATATATTCAAGCCGAATTCTTTTTCACGGTCTGATTCAGGAAATATTCCATCCAAAGTGATTTAACTAATTTTATGCCGCCATGAATTTACCTAAATGTCTTTGGATGGCGATTTCTCAGAAACCAAGGCCTGTAGAACTTGAAAGGACCCAAAAATCAATAGAAATTTTCAAGAGCTTTCCAAAACTGAAAGTTAGACCTATCTTCAATGTCTGGCTCTCGAAATATACTCATCCAAAGTGATATTACATTATTTGCATTTAGCCTGAAAATGCATTTGGATAGATATATTTTCCCCACAAAGCTTTTCAAAAAGTTTCGGTTCTCAAATTCTACATTTCCTATTCAAAAAAAATTCGCTGCTCAACCCCAGAAGCTTTTCTAACGCTTACTTCATGAAATGTTTGCAACCAAAATAGTTTTAAAACATTTCGACGCAATCCGTTAGAAGCGAATATCTAACGAATCGAGCTTTCAAAATTGTTGCGGTTTTCAGTTCTGAATAGGAAATTGACAAACCTTTCCAAAAACGTAAAAATTGTGTCCCCAAAATTTTTCACGAATTTCGGAAAAAAACGTGGACTAACCCCTTGCCGTTTTGTCAAAAAAAAAAACAACTTTTTTTTCAAAGTTAATGAAATAAATCGTGCCATACGTTTATGGAAAGGTCTATTCAAACCCTATCGATATATTCAAGCCGAGTTCTTTTTCATGGTCTGATTCAGGAAACATTCTATCCAAAGTCATTTAACTAATTTTATGCCGCCATGAACCTAACTAAATGTCTTTGGATGGCGATTTCTCAGAAACCAAGGCCTGTAGAACTTGAAAGGACCCAAAAATCAATAGAAATTTTCAAGAGCTTTCCAAAACCGAAAGTTAGACCTATCTTCAATGTCTGGCACTCAAAATATACTCATCCAAAGTGATATTACATTATTTGCATTTAGCCTGACAATGCCCTTGGATAGATATATTTTCCCCACAAAGCTTTTCAAAAAGTTTCGGTTCTCAAATTCTACATTTCCTATTCAAAAAAAATTCGCTGCTCAACCCCAGAAGCTTTTCTAACGCTTACTTCATGAAATGTTTGCAACCAAAATAGTTTTAAAACATTTCGACGCAATCCGTTAGAAGCGAATATCTAACGAATCGAGCTTTTAAAATTGTTGCGGTTTTCAGTTCTGAATAGGAAATTGACACACCTTTCCGAAAATGTAAAAATTGTGTCCCCAAAATTTTTCACGAATTTCGGAAAAAAACGTGGACTAACCCCTTGCCGTTTTGTCAAAAAAAAACCAACTTTTTTTTCAAAGTTAATGAAATAAATCGTGCCATACGTTTATGGAAAGGTCTATTCAAACCCTATCGATATATTCAAGCCGAATTCTTTTTCATGGTCTGATTCAGGTAATATTCCATCCAAAGTGATTTAACTAATTTTATGCCGCCATGAACCTACCTAAATGTCTTTGGATGGCGATTTCTCAGAAACCAAGGCCTGTAGAACTTGAAAGGGCCCAAAAATCAATAGAAATTTTCAAGAGCTTTCCAAAACTGAAAGTTAGACCTATCTTCAATGTCTGGCTCTCGAAATATACTCATCCAAAGTGATATTACATTATTTGCATTTAGCCTGAAAATGCCTTTGGATAGATATATTTTCCCCACAAAGCTTTTCAAAAAGTTTCGGTTCTCAAATTCTACATTTCCTATTAAAAAAAAATTCGCTGCTCAACCCCAGAAGCTTTTCTAACGCTTACTTCATGAAATGTTTGCAACCAAAATAGTTTTAAATCATTTCGACGCAATCCGTTAGAAGCGAATATCTAACGAATCGAGCTTTCAAAATTGTTGCGGTTTTCAGTTCTGAATAGGAAATTGACACACCTTTCCGAAAATGTAAAAATTGTGTCCCCAAAATTTTTCACGAATTTCGGAAAAAAACGTGGACTAACCCCTTGCCGTTTTGTCAAAAAAAACAACAACTTTTTTTTCAAAGTTAATGAAATAAATCGTACCATACGTTTATGGAAAGGTCTATTCAAACCCTATCGATATATTCAAGCCGAATTCTTTTTCATGGTCTGATTCAGGAAATATTCCATCCAAAGTGATTTAACTAATTTTATGCCGCCATGAACCTACCTAAATGTCTTTGGATGGCGATTTCTCAGAAACCAAGGCCTGTAGAACTTGAAAGGACCCAAAAATCAATAGAAATTTTCAAGAGCTTTCCAAAACCGAAAGTTAGACCTATCTTCAATGTCTGGCACTCGAAATATACTCATCCAAAGTGATATTACATTATTTGCATTTAGCCTGAAAATGCCCTTGGATAGATATATTTTCCCCACAAAGCTTTTCAAAAAGTTTCGGTTCTCAAATTCTACATTTCCTATTCAAAAAAAATTCGCTGCTCAACCCCAGAAGCTTTTCTAACGCTTACTTCATGAAATGTTTGCAACCAAAATAGTTTTAAAACATTTCGACGCAATCCGTTAGAAGCGAATATCTAACGAATCGAGCTTTCAAAATTGTTGCGGTTTTCAGTTCTGAATAGGAAATTGACACACCTTTCCGAAAATGTAAAAATTGTGTCCCCAAAATTTTTCACGAATTTCGGAAGAAAACGTGGACTAACCCCTTGCCGTTTTGTCAAAAAAAAACCAACTTTTTTTTCAAAGTTAATGAAATAAATCGTGCCATACGTTTATGGAAAGGTCTATTCAAACCCTATCGATATATTCAAGCCGAATTCTTTTTCATGGTCTGATTCAGGAAACATTCTATCCAAAGTGATTTAACTAATTTTATGCCGCCATGAACCTACCTAAATGTCTTTGGATGGCGATTTCTCAGAAACCAAGGCCTGTAGAACTTGAAAGGACCCAAAAATCAATAGAAATTTTCAAGAGCTTTCCAAAACTGAAAGTTAGACCTATCTTCAATGTCTGGCTCTCGAAATATACTCATCCAAAGTGATATTACATTATTTGCATTTAGCCTGAAAATGCCCTTGGATAGATATATTTTCCCCACAAAGCTTTTCAAAAAGTTTCGGTTCTCAAATTCTACATTTCCTATTCAAAAAAAATTCGCTGCTCAACCCCAGAAGCTTTTCTAACGCTTACTTCATGAAATGTTTGCAACCAAAATAGTTTTAAAACATTTCGACGCAATCCGTTAGAAGCGAATATCTAACGAATCGAGCTTTCAAAATTGTTGCGGTTTTCAGTTCTGAATAGGAAATTGACACACCTTTCCGAAAATGTAAAAATTGTGTCCCCAAAATTTTTCACGAATTTCGGAAGAAAACGTGGACTAACCCCTTGCCGTTTTGTCAAAAAAAAACCAACTTTTTTTTCAAAGTTAATGAAATAAATCGTGCCATACGTTTATGGAAAGGTCTATTCAAACCCTATCGATATATTCAAGCCGAATTCTTTTTCATGGTCTGATTCAGGAAACATTCTATCCAAAGTGATTTAACTAATTTTATGCCGCCATGAACCTACCTAAATGTCTTTGGATGGCGATTTCTCAGAAACCAAGGCCTGTAGAACTTGAAAGGACCCAAAAATCAATAGAAATTTTCAAGAGCTTTCCAAAACTGAAAGTTAGACCTATCTTCAATGTCTGGCTCTCGAAATATACTCATCCAAAGTGATATTACATTATTTGCATTTAGCCTGAAAATGCCCTTGGATAGATATATTTTCCCCACAAAGCTTTTCAAAAAGTTTCGGTTCTCAAATTCTACATTTCCTATTCAAAAAAAATTCGCTGCTCAACCCCAGAAGCTTTTCTAACGCTTACTTCATGAAATGTTTGCAACCAAAATAGTTTTAAAACATTTCGACGCAATCCGTTAGAAGCGAATATCTAACGAATCGAGCTTTCAAAATTGTTGCGGTTTTCAGTTCTGAATAGGAAATTGACACACCTTTCCGAAAATGTAAAAATTGTGTCCCCAAAATTTTTCACGAATTTCGGAAAAAAACGTGGACTAACCCCTTGCCGTTTTGTCAAAAAAAAAAACAACTTTTTTTTCAAAGTTAATGAAATAAATCGTGCCATACGTTTATGGAAAGGTCTATTCAAACCCTATCGATATATTCAAGCCGAATTCTTTTTCATGGTCTGATTCAGGAAATATTCCATCCAAAGTGATTTAACTAATTTTATGCCGCCATGAACCTACCTAAATGTCTTTGGATGGCGATTTCTCAGAAACCAAGGCCTGTAGAACTTGAAAGGACCCAAAAATCAATAGAAATTTTCAAGAGCTTTCCAAAACTGAAAGTTAGACCTATCTTCAATGTCTGGCTCTCGAAATATACTCATCCAAAGTGATATTACATTATTTGCATTTAGCCTGAAAATGCCTTTGGATAGATATATTTTCCCCACAAAGCTTTTCAAAAAGTTTCGGTTCTCAAATTCTACATTTCCTATTCAAAAAAAATTCGCTGCTCAACCCCAGAAGCTTTTCTAACGCTTACTTCATGAAATGTTTGCAACCAAAATAGTTTTAAAACATTTCGACGCAATCCGTTAGAAGCGAATATCTAACGAATCGAGCTTTCAAAATTGTTGCGGTTTTCAGTTCTGAATAGGAAATTGACACACCTTTCCGAAAATGTAAAAATTGTGTCCCCAAAATTTTTCACGAATTTCGGAAAAAAACGTGGACTAACCCCTTGCCGTTTTGTCAAAAAAAAAAAACAACTTTTTTTTCAAAGTTAATGAAATAAATCGTGCCATACGTTTATGGAAAGGTCTATTCAAACCCTATCGATATATTCAAGCCGAATTCTTTTTCATGGTCTGATTCAGGAAATATTCTATCCAAAGTCATTTAACTAATTTTATGCCGCCATGAACCTAACTAAATGTCTTTGGATGGCGATTTCTCAGAAACCAAGGTCTGTAGAACTTGAAAGGACCCAAAAATCAATAGAAATTTTCAAGAGCTTTCCAAAACCGAAAGTTAGACCTATCTTCAATGTCTGGCACACGAAATATACTCATCCAAAGTGATATTACATTATTTGCATTTAGCCTGAAAATGCCTTTGGATAGATATATTTTCCCCACAAAGCTTTTCAAAAAGTTTCGGTTCTCAAATTCTACATTTCCTATTCAAAAAAAATTCGCTGCTCAACCCCAGAAGCTTTTCTAACGCTTACTTCATGAAATGTTTGCAACCAAAATAGTTTTAAAACATTTCGACGCAATCCGTTAGAAGCGAATATCTAACGAATCGAGCTTTCAAAATTGTTGCGGTTTTCAGTTCTGAATAGGAAATTGACACACCTTTCCGAAAATGTAAAAATTGTGTCCCCAAAATTTTTCACGAATTTCGGAAAAAAACGTGGCCCTTGCCGTTTTGTCAAAAAAAAACAACTTTTTTTTCAAAGTTAATGAAATAAATCGTGCCATACGTTTATGGAAAGGTCTATTCAAACCCTATCGATATATTCAAGCCGAATTCTTTTTCATGGTCTGATTCAGGAAATATTCCATCCAAAGTGATTTAAATAATTTTATGCCGCCATGAACCTACCTAAATGTCTTTGGATGGCGATTTCTCAGAAACCAAGGCCTGTAGAACTTGAAAGGACCCAAAAATCAATAGAAATTTTCAAGAGCTTTCCAAAACTGAAAGTTAGACCTATCTTCAATGTCTGGCTCCCGAAATATACTCATCCAAAGTGATATTACATTATTTGCATTTAGCCTGAAAATGCCTTTGGATAGATATATTTTCCCCACAAAGCTTTTCAAAAAGTTTCGGTTCTCAAATTCTACATTTCCTATTCAAAAAAAATTCGCTGCTCAACCCCAGAAGCTTTTCTAACGCTTACTTCATGAAATATTTGCAACCAAAATAGTTTTAAAACATTTCGACGCAATCCGTTAGAAGCGAATATCTAACGAATCGAGCTTTCAAAATTGTTGCGGTTTTCAGTTCTGAATAGGAAATTGACACACCTTTCCGAAAATGTAAAAATTGTGTCCCCAAAATTTTTTACGAATTTCGGAAAAAAACGTGGACTAACCCCTTGCCGTTTTGTCAAAAAAAAAAACAACTTTTTTTCAAAGTTAATGAAATAAATCGTGCCGTACATTTATGGAAAGGTCTATTCAAATTCTTTCGACATATCGAGTCTAATTTTTTGTTCATGGTATGGTTGAGGAAATATTCGCTCCAAGGTGATTTTACTGATTTACTGCCATCATATAAAATTCTGGACAAAAAAGATTATAACACTTTTTTTCGTAGGAACTTTTCAGGAAATGCTTAAGACGTCAAAACAAAGCTCTCTACCAAAATTCAGCTTTGTCGGAAGTTTTTCGTAATTTTGTCATTTGTTTGTCTAATTTTCCTGGGCTAAACGATTTGGCTGGTATAATCTTTGGCACTCTACACTTCTAAAACCGAGAACAGTATTTGTAGAGCAACTCAAAAGATTTTTAGTAGCCCTCTCGTTGAATATGGAAAATGTATTTAAACGCTCTTTGCGATAATTTTTAGATCATCCTACATGAATCACTTTGTCTCTGAAACCCTTATTTGGGCTTCACTAAGAACATGATCAAAATATTTCCAAGAATCTTACAGCTTCAGTTGCGTCTTTATCCTTGTAGGTCAATCTTCTTGCCAGATAGCAAAATTACCAAGACTATATTAGTCATTGTTAAAAAAAAACAGCTTAATTTTTTTTCTCGTAGAAGCATAGCCTAATATGCAAGTTCAACTGTATCTTTAAATTAAAATTAAAATTTCGGAATACAAAAAATATAAGAAACTTTTCTCAACTATTTCTCCACTTAATTCTTACTAACGCCAAAAATTTAATTATTTTGTCTTCAAGAACTTGAACTTTCTGAAAATTCCCCATGGTATAGTTCTTAATGTGCTTTTTGCTGGGGTGATTTACTCTTAAACGCAGAAAGTAAAATAATACAACAACTTAAAAAAAAAAAAAACTTAAATACCAAGAGCATGTAATGCAAAATGGTAGGGACACCTTTTATCGTTTGTAAAGTACTTAACGACTTAACAAAACAAAAAAAAAAGGGTTAAGTCATTTTGCCTGAAATAAATTTTACAAGGCAAGACACAAAGAGGTTTGGATTTGGTATACGCTTATAGGAGTATATATTTACAAAATACAAGAAGAAGGCTCTTTTATGAGGATTTTGTGTAACGAGTGGTAGAATGAGAGGCTGAGAAGTATTTCATTACAAACACATCGGAACCTTTTAGATGGCTTCTTGGAGTTTATATATTTATACATTTTCTCTTGTCGCAGATCCTTTATGGTAAGAGCTCGTTAGGCAGTTTCATAGGGAGCAGCGAGGAGATGAAGGAATACGCATAACAAAAGTTTATAAGCAGAATTCTAGTAAATTTACCATTGCATTGGCAATTTTGAGAGAAACGGACATCAAGGAGGAAATTTTTATAGGGATTTAAGGGTTCTTTGTGGTCATCAGCTTTACTAAGAAATGTGACAGATGAAAAGGACATTTATTCTATTTCAAGTATCTAAGTAGATTTGTTTGAATTTATATTAAATTGGTTGCTTGGATGTCCTTTAATAGTGATTTTAGCTTTTGGTTGTTTTTTTTTTTTGTTCGTCTGTACAACGAATGGATATTTTTAAATTTAATAGAAAACTGTCGTATTTTTTTGGGAGTTAAATTGAATTCTTTAACATTGAATCTTAATTAAAACCCCACTCAGATATACATTTTTATTTAGTAAACATCTTCAAGGAAAAGTGCCTTGGTTCTGTGAAAACCTCCTCTTTATGCGAAAGACCCTTATCTTACCTCAGAGATTAAATTTATTCCCTTTGTGTGGGGGTTATACTTTATGCTGGACGTGGATTAAACTACAAAATTTATTTCATTCTACATAGGTATATAAAAAGTTTGTCATTGTCAAGCAAGTTCGTTTAGAGAATTGGGTCGTGGGTTGAAGTTGGACAGAACAAAAAAAATAAGACAGATCCAATTCTAGGTTCTTATTTTTTATTCTGAATTTATTTTATTTTTGTATCTATTTTGTGGTCATTTTTTATATGTATTTCACCTTCTCTTAAGGATTTGTCTATCATGTGCTACACTCAATTTTATTTCAGAAAATTGTCAACGAATGTAGGTGAGCGTAGCTTTTGTCAGCGCGAATAGTCGGTATGTATGGTATATAATTTACAAGTGGCATATTGTGTACTTTATTTTATTCAAATTCAGGCACATAAATCTTAATAACATTATGAAGAATAATCTAATTGTTCAAGTGAAAATGCATTTTTACAAATATATTCATGGTGACCATATTTCATAGAAAAAAAGGCCAGACTTAAAAAGCTTCTTTTGTAAAACAGGTTTAGACTAAGAATGCACAACTGATTACGATCTAAAGATTGACAACCAGTTAAAAATAGAGTGCACGACTGGGTCGCACGTAGATCCTGAGGGTTTAAGAAAATTATAAGTAAGGACATGTAAACTATCAGAGAAAATTGTTAAAAAGCATGAAATACGAATAAATAAATAAATTAATAAAATATTGAAAATCAACGTTATTTTGTTTTATTTAATTTATTATAAACTTTAAGTTTTAAATACACAACGATTTTATTTTAAATTGACTGAATCAGTCACAAAAGCCCGATGATGGAACTTGATTCCGAAACGCGTTGCATATTAAAATAAAATCGTTGTGTATTTAAAACTTAAAGTTTATAATAAATTAAATAAAACAAAATAACGTTGATTTTCAATATTTTATTAATTTATTTATTTATTTCATTACATATATCACACAACCGGAGACGAAAAACAAAATTATGAATGAAATACGACATTTACATTAGTTAAAATAAAGGGTTTTTCAAAAGGGACGCTACAAAAGTAGAGCGACAGGAACAGCAAACGACGCCATATTTCTTGCCGGTCTTTTGACATTTCTCTTCAGTAAGCTTTGCCATTTCATGACGGAAAGATAAACGAGCCAACAACGAGTCGAAATTATGAAAATTTACCACCGAAATTCGGAGTCAGTGGCCTCAACGTTAAGAGCGCTACGTCCAATTTATGGTCGTCATAATCGTCCTAGCAAATCAACAATTGAGCATCTACTGGAAAAATTTGAATCCACAGGCACAGTACAAACTATTTTCATGCCAGTGAGACAAAGAAGTGCCCGTAGTGTCGAGAATATTGCTGCCGCTGAGGCTTCAGTTGCAGAAATCTCAAATGTGTCTCTCACACGTCGTTCTCAAGCGTTGGGCATCTCTGTGACGTCGTTGTGGCGAATTTTGCAAAAAGATCTTGGCCTACATCCTTACAAGATTGAATTGCCGCAAGAACTGAAGCCGCTTGACCACCAGAAGTGTCGTATGTACGTGAATTGGGCTGAGCAACAACTTGAAAATTATTCCAATTTTCATCGAAAAATCATCTTCAGCGATGAGGCTCATTTCTGGCTGAATGACTTTGTCAATAAACAAAATATGCGGAATTTCTCAGGCAGCAATCCACACGTTCTCCATGAGTCATCATTGCATCCCGAAAAAATTACGGTTTGGTGTGGTTTATGGGCCGGCTGCGTCATTGGGCCGTACTTCTTCCGTGATGATCAAGACCGGCACGTTACTGTGAATGGGGATCGCTACCGTTCAATGCTAACCAAATATTTTTGGCCCCAATTGGATGATATGGACTAGGAGGACATGTGGTTCCAACAGGACGACGCCACAAGCCACACAGCGAATGTCACAATTAAATTATTGGAAACCAAGTTTGGAGAACGTGTTATCTCACGAAATGGTCCAGTCGCTTGGCCGTCTCGGTCGTGCGATTTGACGCCATTAGAATATTTCCTGTGGGGCTACATTAAGTCTATGGTCTATGCCAACAAGCCAGCGACGATTGGTGAATTTCGTACGAATATCGAACGTGAAATTGCAGCAGTATCGGCCAATTTATGCTTGAAAACCGCCAAAAATTGGGTTTAGCGTCTGGACTTCTGCAAGCGTGCCCGTGGTGGCTATGCAAAAGAAATCGAGTTCCATAAATAATGGCATCGAACGTACTTTCACAGGAATAAAGAATTTCATTGATATCCAAAACCGTTTTTGTTTTATTTAAAAAAAAAACTTTTGTAGCACTCTTATTGAACAATCCGATATATTGCACTAATTTGAGCATACAAAAAAAGTTTTATAAAAATCGTAGGAGCCATTTTTAAGAAAAAAAAAAAAAAAATATATTCCTTAGCTGTTTTTAACATTTCTATAGAAAGTACCCTTATTTTTTTATAAAGTAAAATTTTGTCCTAAAATACTTTAAATAATGTAAAAGAAATTTTATATACCGAGTTTTATTTAAATCCAGCAAGTAGTTTTCAAAATATTTTACTAAAATAATAAACTTCAACATTTTTTTAAAAATCTTAAACAAATTGTTTTAGTAGTACCTCGTGGCATGATGGTTAGTGCGTACGACTGTCATGCCAAAGGTCTGGGTTCGATTCCCAGCCGCTGCCACCTAAAAACAGAAATGTTTTTTCCGCGAGGTACTGCCTCTTGCGAGAAACTGACAAATCCTCCAAGAGTATACTCGCCATGAATAAGTGCTTCTCATCTAGCCGTTCGGACTCGGCAAAATATTGTAGGTCCCCTCCATTCCTGCCAAAAATACGCACAGGAATGGTTGAGAGTTGTAAGTCACTAGGCCTTGGTTCTTCACGAGCTGTTGTGCCACTAAATTTATTTATTTTAAGCAAATTGTTTGAAAATTTTGGTTAGCAAAAATATTTGTATATTGCTTAGAAGCTTCTGTATATTGACATCGAAATTATCGTTTTATTGAAAAATGGTTTTTTATCTAAAGGTAGGACAGGAAAGAAATTTACTCAATTTTGTTTAAGAAAAGTTGTGAAGCCATTTTTGAGAAAAATAAGATTTTGTAAGATTGCTAAAAATAAATTTTATGTACATCAAAAAAAACAAATGTGGGCAGAATAACAAAAAACTATTATGTACCAAATTTAAAAAAAAAATCGATAAGCCGTTAAGGCTGTATAGCCGACAGACAGATGACAAGTTTTTTGAAACAAAAAGGTGTTTGCAATCACCCCAGTTCATAGTTACCCAACTTCACCCTATTTATTTTATTAATGTTTGAATAATTTAATTTGCGTTATATTTTGGCAGATGATATTCCTAAAATTTGGTTCAAAGTGGTTTTTGGTGATTCTTACCACACATTTTCTTTTTTTCTTAGAACTAAAAATAACATTACAAAATCTTATTTTCTCAATACAATTTTTTCTTATTTTAATTTTCAAAAAAAAAATAATTTCTGGATTTAAAAAAAAATTTCAAATTTTTTGTTCATCAAATATTTTGAAAACTACATAATCGCTTTTTAATAATAATCGATTTTTATGTGTTTTTTACTTTTTTAAAAAGTTTTTAGAAACAATTTTACTTTTTTAAAAAAATAAAGGTACCTTCCATACAGATGTTAAAAAACTTTTAAGGGAAATTTTTTTTTTTCTAAAAACAGCGTCCACGATTTTTATAAAACTTTTGTTTTCTCAAATAACGACAGACAGACAAAATTGTGAGACCCACTGTTTTCGTCTGCGCTATCATCACAATGACAAGTCTAATCAAAATTTACAGTAGTTTTGAGTCCCATCTATAGTTTTTTACTGACGTGTACTTTTGCCTAAACAACACATTATGTAGGTTAGGGTGGGGCACTTTACCTTTGGCGATCATCGAAAAGTTATGGAAAAATAAAATTATAGTTTTCTTAAAAATGGTTCGTACACATAATATCATTAAATTAATAGTTTATCAATGTGAAATCAAGAAACTATTTTTTTAGAGAAATTAAAAGTATGCAATTAATTTTGTGTGAGATTTTTGGCTTTATTTCAAAAATTATTTCTGAAAAATCTTATATAGTTTTTGCAGATATAATAGGACTGATTTATTTGACTAAACTAAGCAATGTTTGATAACACAAAATAAAATACATATTTCTCATTCTGAATCTTTTTTGTGTCACTTGAATTCATTTCAAAAGTGCCCCACTTGCGTTCGATTGTGCCCCATCCATGATTACTAAGCTATTTTGTTTTTTTTTTTATTTGATAAGACTAAATTTTGTTACTTTTAATTTTATAAGAGGTGCCAATTATTCTGAAGAAACATCTTTTCTTAATTTTTACAATAATTCAAATAACACAAATTTTAGCTTTTAAATCCACTGTGGATGGTCACCATATTCATAGGCGATTATACCGACCAGGCGTTGTTCTGTGTTGCACCTACGCATTTTCAATGTGCGAAGTAGTACACACTCCAAGTGTCAGTTTCTTTCTTGTATAACATGCCGTTTTTCTTTTCCTTTATTTTTGTAGAATATAATACAAAAAAATAAGTACTTTTGAATAAATTTGCATTAAATATTGCAATTTGGTTTGAATACAATTGAATTTATTCAACAATTGTTTTTTTTTGTGGAATATACATTGAAAATTAGAGTCTTGACATTATTGGACAATTGTTGCTTTACATTCTAAATTATTATAATCACTTTATGAAGGTTGTCTTATGTGAGAAATCCTAGAAAACCGGTAACACTTTTTTACTTAATTTCACACTTCACGAATAGGAGAATGAAATTATAAAAACTTTGAGCCTTTTGAGACTTTGTTTGCATTTTTTATTTTCAAAATTATGAAAGGGTGTTTTATTTGGTGGATGTGTTCGAAATTGAACTGATTGTGAACCAATTGATAAATAGTTTCACCAACACGTCGGTGAAGTAAGTATAATAATTTAAAATGTTTCAAGGATTTATTTATATTGAAAATGGAGATTTGCAGCAAAAAAAAAAAGAACACTTTATATGAAAGAATAGTAATTATCTTTAATGTGGTCTTTTAGAAAACCCAAAATTCAAAGACATGTTTCAGGTGGTTCCACATGGTTATTTTTAATTTTTCCAATAAGCTTTCGTTTTTTTAAATTGATTTTTTGGGCCTTATTGCGAGAGTCTATTCAAAATAAACTCTAAGTCGAATAGACTTAAACTTGACTATTGGGATTGCGAAAGTCTATTTGTAAATTCTTTTCTATTTGATATTTCTTGGTTTTTCTTTTTGATGGAAACTCCAAATCTTCTAAGAATTCCTTAGTATTAATAAAAAAAAATGCTCCTCTATCCTCCTTTATCCAAAGATTAGAACAACTTAGAAGAGCTCTAGAACAATCTGGAACAATTTTTTGAATTTTAGATTTTCTTATTAAAAATCCTTGCTGCTCCGGTCCTCCAGAAGGAGCAGACAGGATTATAAATATTTTTTCATTTGAAGTGTTTTTTAACTTAAAATTTACAATTTAAAATACTAAATTTTTATATTCAGAATGATAATCCTTGGAACAATTTAAAACAAATATTTCTTTATTTTTTTTTTAGTTTAAGGTTTGAATATTTAAGATTTTCTTAATATTCTGGTGGACTCATTGAATTTCCTATTAATACCATAAGAATTTTATTTTTGGTTTATAATCTTTTATTTGATATGCTTATGTATGAAACTTGCTAACATTTACACGGAGGTAAATTTAAATTTGAAATGGAAGTTATTTTTATTTTGCTTTAGTTTTTTTTTTTTTTTTTTAATTTGACGCTGGAGCAGTGAATAGGTATTATCTTATTCAAAATACGGAATTTTTCCTATTCATTAGTTTTGGGAAGAGGAGTGCAAAATAAGGGTTTTCATTTAATATTGTAAATAGTATTTTCAAGCTCTAAAATCTTTAATTACAGATCTTTTGAATTGAAACCGTGGAAAAAAAGATGTCTATTTAAATGATTTTCTTTAAATTTTATTTTTAACAGTAAAACCTTTTTTAACGGACAGCTCCCTTAAATGGAAAGATCTCTTAAGCGGACAAATTTTCTCGATCTAGGATTTAAATTCCATACATTTTATGTTCCTTCAAGCCTACACTCCCTTTTCATTTTCTGACAAAAACCTTTTGTTATATGAAATTTCTAACAAACAATCGCATGGAGGATTTTATTTCGGCAGCTGTGTTCTGTAATTCTAACTAACTACGAGTAACTGTTCATTCATTTTTTTTGGGAAATTAAATCTTGTTTCTGTATTTTTCTTTATTATTATTTATTTTGTTTAATGTTTTAAGGAAACTTGTTACAATTTAATTTGCGTTATATTTTGGCGCTGAGAATATTTTTTTAATAAGAATTTTATTTTTAAAACTATTTTTTTCCTCTTGGACGGACAAGTGTTGTGACCGCCGCTGAAGATTTTCTTAAAACTTGGTACAAAGGGGTTTTTGGTGATTCTTACCACATTAAAAAAAATTTAGAACTAAGATTAACGGTATCTAACTGCCATAATTTTTTTTTTTTTAGCAATTTTACAATTTTTTTTCCCAAAAATTACTCCACAACTTTTATTAAGAAAATTCTTAAAATTTCTTTTAGCACAGCCCAACTAACATACTCTCGAGAGCTAAGCTTCCATTTTCTCAATAAAAACGCTCATAGTACTTTTTTAGATCTTATTGCTAAACTTAACACTTGATCTGTCATAATGAAACATAAATTTGTCTCATAGTGTTTTCATTAAATGATGTAAGCATTTTTCTTGGATCAAATCACTTTAATCTTATACCTAGAACAATTATTACTCCTGTATGTAAATTGAAAGTCTTATAATAATTTTGTTTTTAAATTTAAACTTTAAACGTCATTTTTAAGTCTTTAAAATCTCTTAACAAGAGCTAATAAAGTATCAACTACAAAACTCTAACTATAGGATTCATATGAGATGTTGCACTGACAGCAGCTTTATTTGATTCATTCAGCAGTCGTTCTTTTTTTTTAACGTTTTGTATGTACATTGTTTTCTGGCGTTCAGTTTTCTATTGGTCTGTCTACCTGAAGGAAACATTGGATGCTGATGTCGATTACTGTTTAAAATGTATTTTATTTTGTTACAAATGTGAACTTTCGGTGATAGACTTTCTTTCTATTTTATTTCGATGTAATATAAGGTTTTTTTACGGCGTAAGCCCGTTGTAAACGTTTTAATGTTTTAAACTTCTTAACTTTGTCAGAATTTGTGTGGAAAATTAGACAGACTTACGCAGTTTAAAATTTTACTACGAATATCAAATATTATAGTTTTGTTGCGGAATGTTAATTTTTTTGATATTCTTTGTCCATTTATTTCAAAAATTATGACGTTATAATGAAGATTTATCGTTCGGAAAAGGTAATGCATTAAACTTAATATTTCAAACTTTGACATTTCATCTTTATGAAACATCAACAATAATTCACATTCTTAAGAAAAAAAGAGAACGCATCACCGATTTGTTCTAGGTTCGTTTGATAAATGTCAAAATAAAGTCGCATAAAAGCATCAGACTTCTCATAAAAAAGTGTTTATTTACATACCAACATAAATGGACAACACTCTCATAAAAATGTCGTTTTAAGAGTTAAAAGTATCGATACGACAGCAGCCATATTTAAATTTGAACGAAGTGTTTTTTGTATAGTTTGAGGGTTACCGTGATATGAAATTAAATTTTGAAATAATTTATTTGGTTTTCCATCATGATGAATTTATTTAAGTTATATTTATGTATATACGTGTATTAATATTGATGTTAATTTTGTTCAACATTAAATGCAAAAGAAGTATTTGTACTAATAACAAATGTCTTAAAATATAAGTTCTGACTTATTATTTTTTCATTAAAACGTCTCTTAACCTCTTGTAAATTCTTAGATTACAAAAAACAAACATATAAGAATCAGACCATCAATACGACATATTATCTACTATTATATCTTTTTCGTCATATAACATGAATAAATACCATAAATAATGTCAGCATAAAGAGGACTATTCTTATTCAAAGCAAACATCAAGGTAACCCTTTTTCCAATTCAAAATAAAATTGAAATAATTTAAATATCAATTATTTTGAAAGCGCTTCGTTATTTTTCGAAGTAAAATGTGTAAGTTAGTACAAAAAGTTTCACTAAGATTTAACTCCACATATGTGACAAACTACAATTATATTAACGTCGCCATGAAATGAAAATATAAATTCACACATTCATTTTTCAACACGAGACAATCACGACAATCACATAAATACTTCGTACCAAGTTTTCGTAGGAAGTATACAAATGTGAAAGATAAGTATCTGTTTTTTTTGTAACTATGCGCATACTCTTTCTCTTTTCATCAACTCCCACAAGAAGTGACGCATTCTCCTAACAAGATTAATGGAGCATTTGTCATCCCATAGGAACACTAAAAATGTTTCTATAAGAGGAAATTTACTCTTCTAAGTGGGCCATTTAAGGCTTTTAACACTTTCATAAGGATGTAGGAGTACTCTTCTAGAGTGAGAGTAACTCCCGGAATAAAGTCTCACAAGCCTCTAGGAAACTCTTATGAGAGGAAAATTGTTACTTGGGAGGCTACCTTTGGATAGGCACTAACTAACAGTAGTACCTTCACAAGGAACCATTTTTTGAATTTATTTTCTTAAAAACGTTAATTCTGATTTAAAAAAATATTTTTTATACAGAAGCTTCTAAGCAATATAATAATTTTCATTTTTTTTTTGATTTTTAAAAAAATGTCCAATTTTTTTTTTAAATCAAATATTTTTAAAAACTATTTAACTTTTATGAAAAAATAACGGTAGATACCTTTGACATAAATGTTAAAAACCGTTAAAAAGAAAGTATCTTTTTTTGTTAAGTTTCGAAATTCAGACAGGGTCAAAATTCTTTTTGCTAAATTCTGCTCTAAAAATTCTATTTTTCAAAATGGCTGGTCATCTATTTTATTTTGAAAAAATAAGTCAATGTTAAGATTATAATTGAACATGGTGGAAACCAGAAATAGGACAAATGGTTTACGAAGAGTTGTGCTTTTTTTCGTTTATATTCGTAAATAATAAAAGTTATTTCAGAAAAAAACAGATTTGGAAGAATTTTATTTTCAAAAATGTTATATGACAGAATTTTGAAAGGCAGAATTTTAACCGACAGAACTAAAAAAAAAACAGAATTTTTTTGAAAAAAAACTAACTTGAAAAACAGAATTTTGAAACCAGAATTTCGACCCACTCTCTTTTTTTTTTAATTTTAAATTTTCTTTTTATCGGCTGAACAGATCTAAATGTATTTTTTTATATACCTACAAATTTAAAATAGGATTAAAAAAATGTTCATATAAAAATTTTCAAAAAATAAGTTTTGATTCTTTTAGAAATAAGAGTTAAGTTTTTTTTTTACTTCTATACGTCTCAAAAACAGGTTGACAGTTTGTTTTTTAAATTTATTAAAATTCAAAAATTCGAAGATTACTTTTTAAAGCTTGTTTTGGTTTATTTAAGGACACAATGATTTCTCAACATATGAATATATTATATTAGATTAGATATTGAAAATCAGAGAGTTGAAAAAAAACATTAAGGGGGAATATTATGCATTTTGAGAAAAAAATGTAAAAGGCATAACATTTATAAATAAATATTTAAGGACTTCAATTTTTTGGAAGAGTGTTCAGAACTTTTAAGACTTTCCAACAACATGAAACAATTTTCGGAACAACTAGGTAGAACAATCTGGATCCTGGAACAACATTTAAAATTTGGATTTTCGAAAAATAGCGAAAAGGTCAAAAGCGGTTTCTTGGTTTAAAACAACTTTTTTTTTGAAAAAAATTGTACTAAATAAAAAACTTTGGGACAGTTCAGAACAAACAAACTCTATAAAATAATGAATTCAAAAAACACGCTAACTTCTGACATTCTTTAAATTATTTTAAGAATTTAAAAAAAAATGCAGTTATCTAGGTACCTAGTTCTTGCAATCAGGTGACGATACCCGAGCTATAATTTTAAAGATCAACGTTTGTTATTTTTCAGTGTGAAATGTGAAACCAATAACCTTGATCCATAATTCTCGGCTTTGTGCCGTACAATCTGCAACGCACGTCCTATTCATGGATTGTCCATTAAAAAATGTGATTTTGACCAAGTTATCTATCTTACATCAACCTTCTGTTTGCATCAACCAATCCCAAAATTTATTTAAATGTTTGGAACGACTAACCCCTTTTTACGAGGGCGGGTCAATAAGTCCGTGACTTTTGGAATAAAACACAGAATTTTTGATACAAAAATAATTTTATTTTTCAACGTAGTCTCCCTTGAGCTCTATACACTTTGTCCAACGCTTCTCCAATTTTTGTATCCCTTCCAAAAAAAAAATGATTTGTCGAGGTCCTCAAAATAGGCCTTTGTTTGCGAGATGACTTCATTATTGGAGTCAAATCTTTTTCCACCAAGCAATTTCTTCAGGTTTGGCAACAAGAAGTAGTCGCTCGGAGCCAAATCTGGAGAATAGGGTGGATGAGGGAGCAATTCATAGCCCAATTCATGGATTTTTGCCATGGCAACTGCACATGTGTGCACCCTTGCATTGTCTCGGTGGAAAAGAACTTTTTTCTTGGCCAAATGAGGTCGGTTTTTTTTCAAATCGTCATTGAATCGGTCCAATAAGTTGGCATAATATTCCCCATTGATTGTTCTTCCTTTTTGAAGGTAGTTAATGTGGATTATCCCGCGTGCATCCCAAAAAACAGTCGCCATAACTTTATTGGCTGACAAACCCACCTTGGCCTTCTTTGGACCCGATTCACCCTTAGAAACCCACTGTTTTGACTGTTGTTTGGTCTCTGGTGTGTTGTGATGAATCCATGTTTCATCCACGGTTACAAAACGGAGCAAAAACTCCTCCATATTGCGATTAAGCAACGCCAAACCTTCCTGTGAAGTTGTTACACGATTGCGTTTGTGGTCGACTGTGAGCAAACGCGGCACCCATCCTACGGAAAGCTTTCTCATGTCCAAGTGATCATTCAAAATTGAAACCACTGAGCCATGCGAGATCCCTACGGCTTCCACAATCTCTCGCACTTTCAATCTTCGGTCGGCCAACACCATATCGTGAATTTTGTCGATTGTTTCGGGTGTAGAGACCTCAACTGGGCGTCCAGGACGTTCGGCATCTTCAGTGCTTGTACGGCCACAACGAAATTCAGTAAACCACTTTTTTACCATTGAAATCGATGGTGCAGAGTCCCCATAGTATTTATCAAGCCTAGCCTTGGTCTCGGTAATGGTTTTTTTTCGCAAGAAATAATGCTTAATAAGCACACGAAATTCACTTTTTTCCATTTTCTCCTCAAATTAGTGAGTAGTCTGATAAAAATAGCTGTCAAACACAAACTAACTGACGCAGCAAGTTTAAATTTTGACAGGAGTCAACTGACAGATGCCTGTTGACAGGAGCAGTGTTGCTGTTTCAGTAAAGGGGTCAGAATTTCAAAAAGTCACGGACTTATTGACCCACCCTCGTACTTTATATTCATGTGTCCAAAAGTAAACTAAAACAAGATAGAACGCTCAGAAAACAAACTACATAATGTATGTAGGTACTCGTATGTTGCATCAAGGCTATATTATTATGAAAAGCACCCTCCCCCCCCCCCTCCTGACTTGCTAACACCAGTTGTCAGTTGTCATTTAATTTTTCTCTAATTACCACACATACATATATTTTTCTACAAAAAAGATAAAAGTCAAAAGAAAATCGATAAGAAGCTCTTTCGTTGCTGTCATTCTGTCAATGTTTCCTCAAGCTAAAATGCATTGTTCTGATCTGTTATCAGGTATCAGCTAAAGCAGCTCGTCGTAAAAAATTGTATTTTTATGTTTCAATTATGTCAACAACGACGACAGTCCAATGTGGCCTGGCAGGAAAGTAACAAAAAATAAAAAAAAAAAAGAAAAAACAAGGCAGTTCCACACACTGGTATAATGGCGGCATTTTCTTTTGTCCAACAAAGTAAACGTGTAAACTGTCATTTGACATTTTTACTAAATGAACAAAACTACTTAGAAAAGAAACACTATATCAGAGCCTCTGGTAGTACGAGTATATAAACAGCTACAACATGGCAAGGAAGTCATAAAATCAAGATCGTAAAAATGGTATGCTCTCTCTAGCTCCAATTAATAGGTTAGGTATAAAAGTTCCAAGACTAAAAGAGTGCCCTGTGATCCATTGAATGGATACATTAAGGGATTATATTTATACACAGATCCACTATACCCAACACATTATAAATGTGTATAGCTAGCTACATTTTAATTAAATAATCATGTCAGGTGGCAAGCACATTCATGTGACATTTAAATTTCCTTCCAGATTTTCAAGTCCATACTTTTTAATGGCTTGTCATAATATGGTGGCAGTCTTCAAATTATATAGACATCCTCAAATTCAGTTAAGTCGCTCCTCGAGGGTAACATACATTAATAATTCTACCACTTATACATCTACGAGGAAATATTTAGATTAGACGAAGCTTGAAATGAACGTTTTGACAAATAATGTATGGAAACATAATGAGCGTGGATGTGTGTTTTGAAGGATGTTCTCTCTGATTTAGGTATATTTAGACGGATATGCTGTGTGTAATGTGTATGTGTCTCCAAGGCATCATCAATCAGATTATGGTGGGTTAATGAGCTTTGGAAGTGCTAATGATATTTGTTTTTATGGCAAAAGGATACTCTGGTTTAATGTGTATTTTTTTGTAGCAATAGGATATTTTTGTGGTAATTTTAAGTTCACATCTTTAAATTGGCTAATCCGATTTTGATAAAGCAATAAAAATGGGAAATATGCAAAACATCATTACACTGTTAATAAATGGCGAGAGATTAGTCACAAAGTCAATAAAATAAAAGAGGAGAGTTTATTGAAATGTATAAACAAGTTCCAGGAGTACCTTAAAAAAAACGTATTATTCTTGCTTGGAAGTTTTGTTATAACTTTCAATCGGATTGCAAAAGTTCAGTGACACTGAAAAAGCTAGGAAATTAAAGACTCGAAGATGGGAAAGGCTGGAACATGTCAATCGGATTTAAACTAATGCTAGAGCTCTTGAAATAAGAGCGAGGAAGCTCTTGGGACAAGTAGAGTGGATGGAGACTTATGCTTCAGATTGAAAAATCTTGAAGATCATCAACAAGGAAGACCATGACTAAGGTGAAAGTGAACATAATCAAAATTACAGACCAAGCTGGTTGGACAAGCTTTTTGGTTGATGCCTTTTGGTCCATATCACCACATCGGACACAAGCATCACCTTAAGCAAGTGAGTAAGAATAATGAAACAAAATTCTAGTAAGTTCAAACTAGTGGTGTTCCAAACATTGGAGAATCAAGCTGAATCACTGGAAGCAAGTTATCGTATTGACTTTTAAGCTTAGATTGATACTTGTTTAATATTTACGAGTATCACAATAGGGTATAAGAAGCTTGGAGACTTTTCCGTTAATGCACATTTTTCAAAGACCCTTATTTTAGAATGTAGTCTTATGGTTTTGAAGCAATTTTGTTCAATTTTTTAGGTACAAGGATAGTCGGATGATTTTTGTAGAGTTTTCTTTTTCTTCGGCACAAAGTCTGCCACACTTGATGTTCTGAGGGACTATACTTTCAAAACACAACCTTAAGCACCTTGATCTTTTTTTTGTTGCATTTGCTAACGAAGATAGAAAAGTAATCTTTGTAGAGTTGTCTTTTTTCGGTGCAATAAAAGAGTTTAGAGTAAGATCACAGTTTAAGCAACCCCAAGTACTTTAGCAAAATTTTCTTTTATGTAGCGTTTTATACCTTTTCCTTTTGCAAGATATTTATGTATTATAACAGTTTTATGCCTAAAATACTTATTTCAATCCTCATTGTTGCATTTTGAAGCTAAGGTAGTACCTAGACATTTGTGTAGAGTTATTTTTTTTTTTGGGTGCAACGCATGACAAGCTGGTTTTTCCTAGAAAAAAGCCTAAGAATGCAGTCTTAAAAACTAAAGTGCTTTAATCAAATACACATTATTGCATTTTCAAACAAAGATACTAGAGTCATCTGTGTAGAGTTTTCTTTTTCCAGTGTAAGATAAGAGTCTTGTTTGAGAACGAAGTTTTAAAAACTTCAAGTGGCAGAGTCAGGAAGGGAAAATATTTTGTCTCTTGTGGTAATACTACCCCAAATTTTTTAAGTGTCAAACAGGAATTGTGAAAAAAATGATTAAAAATAGTAAAGCAATTGATAGGACTATGTAAATGATTGTGTCATACCCGTGAAATAAATAGACATAGAAAATTGAAGTTACAAAACAGCTCAAATTAGACAACGAAAGATAAACTCCAGTGGTTTTAATGTTCAAAATAAATTCAACTCTACACAACAATGTAATGACTTCTTCTATATACCTACCTACCGCTATAATAATGGCAATTTTCTTCATAAACCACAAACAACCTGGTCTTGCGCTATGCCTGTCATTACTATCAGTTTAAAATACAGCTACGCAAATCATCTTCAAAAATACATGGTACATTGCCGCCGCTGTTTCGTTGCATATTTTGGTGTATTTCCTTTGACTTCTTGCCTTTTTGCATATGGGTCATGTGATTGCCTTTAGGGTATCATCCAGCTACATCTTGCAAATTTAAATTCCTTGTTTTCCAGCATCTATGTAGCATTCAGAATCACCCAGCACACATCACCGCACAACTTAAATATCTTAACCACCGATAAAACACAAACAGTCATCATTGTAGCATTCATCCGCAAAACCATAACTAAGATCAGTCTTTCAATTACAGAGCTTCTCCTCTATAAGAGAGTTGATGTGAAAACGACAGACCGCAAAGCCAACAACGAAAAAAAAACAAAAACAAAAATAAAACACCTCGGCACGGCACATGAAGTAAGGAAGACAACAACAACAACAACAACCACACACACAGCTTCACCTTTGCCATTATTGGTTGTGTGTTTGGCATAAGCAACCAAACCAAACCACCACAGCCATTGCCATACCATACAAAACCAAATGATCACCCAAACCATAAAAGGCCACCAGAGAGAGCCTATAGAGCTCCTTTCGATGAGGCATCCATCTCCTACGACAAAAGCCATGTGGTTTGGTGTGCCGCGCGGCATGTGGTTCCGATTTTCTATCCCGATAAACGTTGGTCGCTATAGAAATGTGTTGGAGGAGCGCAACGTGGCCTCCCGCATCTTTTGGCTTTATCCATATATGGACGTTTCGACAACGACACGGCGACTGACGACGCGACGCTATGGCATGAAGGCGATGCAGTGTGCTGGTGTGTAGTGTGGTATACCATTTCGGAATCAAGCATCAGCGATAGTTGAATAGCAATTGCAAGCAATCCACAGCATACTCGAGTCATCATACAACATGCATTGCCAAAGTTTTGCGTTCGTTAACCCCGCACTCCAAACCAGAGGAGTTCCTTCGAAGACAGGGTGGAAACAAGACCTTTTGAGGCCCTGGGAGCAATATTTTATGTGCATGAGTATATTCAAAGATAGATTTCAATTGTCACAGCACACGTTTCAGATACTAGAAAACCAAATTGAAATGACGGACGATAGCTAAATTGGGATTCACGAGCTTTTTGAATGATGCTCTGATCCAAATCGGACGGTAGCGCAGCATCGCAAATGAAACAAACTTTTAACAAGTTCAACTAATGACGATACCGAACAGTATATTGCTTCAAACTAAGAATAAAATTAATACTCTTTTAATGTTTTTAAGTCTCACATTAGGGAAGAAAAAAGTTTGGAGACTTTTAAAAGTTGAGACTGGGGTTCAGAATTTAGGAGCAAATTTGTTGAAACCTAACTGTTAGTTATTAAGTGTTTTTGTTAATTTCTTATTGTTTTTTTTTTTTTAGCGAAGGTAGTAAAGTTATCTTCGTAGAGTTTTTTTCTATTTCGTTAAAATTCAGGGCACGCTTATTTTTCCAAAACCTAGTTAGAGAACATAATTGTTTTATTCTTTTTCGTTAAAATGCAAGGCACACTTGTTTTTCCAAAACCTAGTTTGAGAATATAATTGTTTGTGTAGAGTTTAATTTTTCTTTCGACAAATTTTCTTGTATCAAAGAATATTTTTTTAAGAAAACAGCATCGACAAAAGTGCTTTTGTGCAATTCCCATTGTAAAATTCTTGTAGATATGATAGTAGATTCATATGTGTAGAGTTGTTTTACTTTTCGATTCAATGCACGGCACGTTTGTTTTTCCAAGAGTCTAAATAAGGAACAAAGTCTTAAGGGCCTCAAGAGCAGCTGCACATTTTTGACGATTCTATTTTTAGTGTTAATAATAGAATCGTCAGTGTAGAGTTTCATTTTTTACTGTACAATGCATTGCACACATGTTTTTTTAAGCACCCAGCTAAAAAACGCAGTCTAAGAAACATCAAATTCTTTTATACAAGCCATATGGTCGCATTCTAATGCGAAGATAGTAGAGTTTTCTTTTTTTTTAGATATATTGCATGGCATACATATTTTTCTATGAGCTTAGATAAAAAATGAAGGCTGATGGTATCAAGTGCTTTTGTACATCATTCACAGCTGTATTTTTTTCTAGGGATAATAGAATTATCAGTACTGAGTTTTCTTCTTTTCTGTACAATGCTAGGCGAGCTGGTTTTTCTTGTTTTTACTAAAGAGTTTAGTCTAAGGGACATTTAACTCTTTGATTCAATTTTAATTGTTGCATTTTCTAGAGAAAATGTAAAGAAATCCTTGTAGAGTTTTCTTTCTTGTCGGTACATTGCGTGGTGTTGTTTTTCTAAGACCCTAGTTTAAGAATACATTCTTAATGACTCTCTGGTTTTTGTAAATTTTTCAAAGGTACAATAGAAGAGTCATCAGTGTAGAGTTTTCTTCTTTTTCGATAAAATTGCTGGGTACAATCGTTTTTTTTAAGAGCAAAGTTAAAGATGAACCTCAAAAGCTTTTAGTTCTAAATTTTTCAATTTCTAGCCAGCCAAGATATTAAGTAATCTGTGTAGAGTTTTTACTTATTCAGTTCAATCTATATTTCACTTGTTTTTCCAAAAACATATCTTAAAACCGAAGTCATTAGGCCCATATCTTATGATTGAAAAGGTAAAATGCGCTGAAAGAGATGATTTCCTATTCGGTCCATTAAAGAAAATAGTTAAGGACCGTTGAAATTTTTGTAATCAAAATTGGAAAAATAGAATTTTTTGAGCTAATTTTCAAGAGCTAGTTTCTCCGGTTTATGTTTGAGCACTTATTTTAAAATAATGGTGGTGTATTTACATTAAGACGTAATTTCAAACCTTTTTTAGGTTAGTATTTTGGAGACTTTTTGAAACATTTTGAAAATATCACTATCTTCACCAGTAAAAGATGAGGTAAGTTTTTATAGAAGCCTGCATCAACCTTAATTGCCAAATGCAACTCTGTTGTAAGCCTTTGGGCCTTACTTACTTTTCCGCCAACACCATCATCAGCAGCACTAACTTGTGCAATGCCATTGTTCTCTTCCAACTACTTTGAATACAAAAGGCCACAACGAAGAAACCGCAGCAAGGTAATCGAGGTTTTCTCAACTGCAAATGACGACGATCAGGATGACGACTACGACGATGATGATGATGATGATGGTGATGACGACGTGTTCTGGCGGTTAAAGCACTTAAGGTTTAGCTGTTGAGTCCACGCCATCTTTTTTTTTTTCTTTGCACGAAGTCGTGTTCTATAGTAACTATGTGTACTTGCCTCCATAATGGAAGACTGGGGAGTGTTATTATTGTACGTTGTACCTTTATATGCAGAAGAAGAAGTGAAAATTTGCATTCAATACTCTGAAAGAAGAGTTTTCGGGCCAGAAAAGGTAACAATAGATTTGAACGCACTATAGGCCCTTTTCCGTAAGAAAAATAACAAGCAGCAGGCATCAAGCGGCATAACCAGAACCACTTGTGGTATTCGACTTAAGTGTGTGCCTGGAATTTTCTTTACTTTGGTTACTGCTGCTCTTCTGTTGGCGGAGGCTTACCGATGGAAAGGGGATCTTTCTCTCTGTTCTTAGCTGTGAAGTGCTATAGCGTAAGTTGTGTTCTTGCTTCGTTGGACATGAAATTAAATGTTGTTTTCTAATGTTGATACACGAGAGGTTGTGTTTGTCGTTGTTCTTGGTTCTGTACTGTGCTATGTGATTTTTCCTTCTTTTTTTTTATTTAAAAAAAAAAGAAAAGGCTCTACAATCTCTGACTTAAAGGGTCTGTGATGTACATGAATGGAGGTTTTGTTTTTATTTTTTCTTGCGTTTACCCTCTTCCTGTGGGAAGAGTTATAGTTTGTTCTTTTTGTTTTTTGTATTATTATTATTTTTGTGGCCTGGAGTAATTGAAGTGGTCTGGTCTCATGGCATTATGCTTGGGTTTTTGAATTTGTTTTGGAATTCTTATTGAATGGAATTGTTGTTTATTTAAGCTGATTTTCCCGTCGAATACTTGAATGGTTTTGCTGAGACAATCAGTTTAGGTTTGTTTTCAAGTTAAAATGTCTTGTTTACTTTTAACTCAAGTGAAAATAATATTTTCAAACATTATAATGTCTGCTTGGGAATAAAGTAATTGGTTGAATTGAAATGTTTTTGAAAAGAGTTTTGATGGAAATTTATGTTATACGGTATAAGTTTTAAGTGGAAATATATGTTTTCAAACTATGTTATGGGAATTATGTGTAAGACTTCAGTGCTGCCATACAGAGACTAAATTTTTATTTTAAATGAAAATTTAAAGGAGGCATTTTTTCCTCAAAAAAGGTAAGGGTAGGTAAATAAGAAAAAACCATTTCTACCCGAAATGTGAAAATAAATGTAATAATGAATCCCAAATCGGGGAATGGGATTGTATGTTCAATTAAACCCGGATTTTCGAGTTTAATTCGGCATTAAAAATTTTGAAACATTAAATAATAAAATAAGGAATCTTTTATTTCGGTTAAAGATCTATTATAACAGTGATTGCCAAAACTCATCGCAAAAAACAGGCCAAAATGTTGTTCTAATCCAGTTAGTTCTTGCCTCACTTCACATTCACAACTAACATTTAAGTTTCTATTAGCTTAAAAAATTTGATATGCTGCAAGTCTGAATTAAGTATAAGGCTTCTATACAGTTTTCATAAAAAATAAATTTCTTATAGAAGTCATGATTTCAATAACTGCTTCTTTAAAATTGTTTATAAGCTAGATATAGAAAATTAAATGAGACTAGCATCTGATTTCGGATAGACCTCTGTAAGCAAATTAATAGAAGGGACATGAAGTTATGACTCTTGAAAGATTTTATAAAGTTATTTGATTGAAGTTATTTTCAGTCATTCTTCAAAAGGTTTCTGTAACAATTTTTTATAAGTTTTATCGAAAACTTCACTTTGACGTATGGAATCTTAGACACAAGCCATACAAGAAAATGTAAATTTATATTACAGAGGCTCAAACTTGTAAAAGTCATTTTAAAGAAGCTTTTTAAAAACCATTAAAGAATATTAAAAACTATTTTTTCCCTCAAATGAAAGTGGTCTAAAAGCTAATTTAAAAAGTCGTCAATAAATCTACAGTTTGTTTCTCCATATGAACGGGAATCGAAGTTGGTATTAGTTTAAAAAAATATTTTGACGTTCTAAAAACGAACAAATCTAATTAAGTTTTTGCATCTTCCAAATCATATCCAAGATGGCCGAGTGGGTAAAGTGCTGAATTGTCACATAGGAGTTCAGGGTTCGATCCTTGAATGGTTAGAAAAATACTCCTAATTTATAATTATATCTGTAGTAGTAGTAGTAGTAGTAGTAATATATTTAGTATGTGAAACACAGTTTCAGGTTAGACGTGGAAACCACTTCAAGAAATTTGAAGAAAAAAAATCTTTTTTTCATTTTATAACCTCTGTAAAACTTGTATTATCCATATTAACTGAAAACTCTATTATACTTGTGTTTTTTTCTTTATAGAAACCTTTCTGAAGCTATTTGTCAAAACTTAAGCTTCAATATCAAAAAAGCGCTCGTTTAAAATTCTTATAGGAGTCATTAAAACCGAATTTCTCATTGATTTGCCAAAATGATGCAGGAGGAATTAAATGGATAGGATTTACACTTTCTGACTATGGCTCTGTCACTGCGTATTGAAGTTCTGAGAAATTTCAAATTAGGTTTTTATTTTGAGCTCAGGATCGTATTTCACTGAATAAATGGCATTGCGCACTATTTTTTTAGAACTTCAATTAATTTCGTTATTTTGAAAGGATTTTTGCATTGTTAGAGCTCAAAAATTATAATCTTTTTTTCAAGAGTTCAATAAACGCCTCCGCCTTTATTTTGGGATTATCTTTTTATATTATCGTTCACGATCAAAATAAACAACTTTCGCCTGCAAGTTCCATTAAAAAATTAAAACCTTCATACCTAACTTATAAGTGTGTTATTTCTCTGTCCACTATTAAAAGACTTAGAGTGATTTAAACGACCAAAAACAAAAATCTATGGGTTATAAGGGGTCGTATCGGCCAAAAAATACTTTCGGATAGATATATTTTCACCGCTAAGCCATGCAAATAGTTTTAGTTTTCAAATTCTTCACTATCTATTCAAAAGCTATCCTATTCTGAAAGCCAAAAGCTTCTGCAATGTCTAGTTCATTAGATATTTGCATCCATGCGAATATATTTATAACGAACTAAACTTTAAAAATTGTTGTGGCTTTCAGTTCTTAATAGGAAATTAACACATTTTTTCAAAAATGCAAAAATTTAGTAACAAATTTTTTTCATGGATTTCGAAAAAAGCATGGACTAACCCCTTGCCGTTTTTTCAAAAAAAAAAAAAACTAACTTTTTTCAAAGTTAATGAAATAAATCGTGCCATACGTTAATGGAACGGGCTATTCAAACCCTCCTGGCAAATTGAATTAATTTTTTTTTGCATGGTATGGTTGAGGAAATATTCGCTACAAACTGATTTTCCTGATTTGCTGCCCCTAACTACCTACCGTACTGTCTTTGAATGGCTATATTTTCGACACCAAGACTTCAAAAATGGATGCGATTTTCAGTGCTGAGTAGAAAATTAACACATCTTTTCAAAAGTGCCAAAAAAAAGGTTTCCAGGTCTGGTTAGTGAAATATTTGCATCCAAAGTGACTTTACGTGATTTTAACGCCTCCAACTACCTACTATAATATCTTTGGATGGCGATATTTTTGAAATAAAGCCTTGCAGAATTTTTAAACAAAGAATTGTAATTGAAATTTTCTAGAGCTTTCCAAGACTTAAAATTCGAACTTTCTTTGAAATATGGGTTTTGAAATACAGACATCCAAAGTGATTTTCAATTATTATTTTTCAGTTCATAAGTGTTTTTTTTTTATTTGTCCATAGCTGTATAATTTAAAAATTCAAAAATATCCTCTTCCAGAAATTTGATATGCATTATAAAAAATTTAATAAAAATCTGTTCAGCCAAAAATGAGAAAATACAAAATTAAAAAACCTTTTACGAGAAGTACATAGGTACTGTTAATAGTTGCTATTTGTAATATCTTATATCGGCATAATTTGAGCAAAATTTGGCATAAATTAATTAAAATTTAATTAATATAGTAGGCGCCATTTTTAAGAACAAAAATATTGTCCTTAACAGTTTTTTTCACATTCATGTATAATGTAGATATTGGTTGTAAGACCAACGATTAATTAATTTAAGGCAGTCGTTTTAGAATTTAATATATTTAATTAAAATTATTAAATGAACATAATATTCGAAGAACAGTTTAATATAGAATGAAAAATTATTTTCTAGTCAGATAAAAATAGTAAAACAAATGTCTGAGCTACATACAAATCTCAGAAAATAATACAGTAGAAGCTGCTTACACTTAATACAAAGTGTAGCTTTTATGTTCTCCAACAATATTACTTCATAAAAGTAATTTTTTTCTTAAAATACTTAAAGAGTATTAACCCATGAACACCGAGTTTTATAAAATTCGAAGATGCAGTTTTCAAAATATTTGATTTAAAAATATTTTTATGAAAATTTCAGAAAGAAAAAATATTTATATTGTTGATAACTTGTTGCATACAAAATAATATTGAAATCAAAATTACCATTTTGAAGAAAATCGAATACCTATTTTTTGAAAATTGTATGGCACCGTTATTTTTAGATCTAAAAAAAAAAGAATTTAAAAAAATGTGTGGGCAGAATCACTAAAACCCACTATACCTATAACAAGTTTTAAGAAAAGACCGTAGACGAACAGACAAAGAGACAGACAGAATTGTGAGACCCACTTTTTTCGTTCTCTGTATCATCGCAATGCCATAAGTCTGATCAAAATCTAGAGGTCAATTTTTTTACGAATTAATTACTTGCCATATAGTATCTTTATATCGCAAGTAAAAGGAACTGAACATTTTTAGTTCGAAAATAATTTATTCTAAAATTATTCTTTTAAACAACTAAAAAGAAAAAAAAATAGATTTCTGACTTTAAAAAGGCTATGATACCGAAGTACGGAAATGTATTGCCGTTTAAAAAATAAATAACAACAACAATAAATAATAACAGGGCCTAGTGACTTACAACTCTCAACCATTCCTGTGATCGTGTTTTTGGCAGGGATGGAGGGGACCAACAATTTTTTGCCGAGTCCGAACTGCTAGATGAGAAGCACTTAATCATGACAAGTATTCTCAGTATTTGTCAGTTCTTCGCAAGAGGCAATACCTCGGGAAAAACATTTCTGTGTTTAGGTGGCAGCAGCGGCTGGAAATCGAACCCAGATTTTCGGCATGGCAGTCCAACGCACTAACCATCATGCCACGAGTTACTACATTGTTGCCGTGTAGGTTTCTATAATTTTTTTTTTTTTTGATAAATTTTCTAAGAAAATATCCAACTTACACGTTTACGTTTTCATACAATTTATACAAAAAAATGTATACAAAGATGTTAAAAAAAATGATAAAAAGACCAGGGTGTCCCCTAATTAGTGCTCTACATATGTGTTGGGAAAAGATTTCTGGGATTATTTTGAGAAGTAAATTTTCTTTTCTTTTTCAAAATTTTTCACAGTTTAATGTGACAGTTTTGTTTTATTTTCAGTAATCTTATCAATTCTCATCAGCCTTGTAAAAATATTTTTTAGTTTTCTAGAAATCAGAAAACAAATTTAGGCATTTTTCGTTAAAAAACATAAAAAAAGAGCAATGATATTTTTTTGAGTTATAAACATAATATAACGAACAAGCAATGGGAAAAAAATATATTCAACAAACAAGGTTCACTTTATGTGGAAAATTTAACGCAAAATTAAAAAAATATCTACTGCTTGAAAGAATTTTTTTTTCATTATTTTTAAATATTGACTTAAAATTTTATTTCTTGAAAACCTATGAAAACTTGACTAAAAAAAAAAAAATTTGAACACACCATTCTTTGTGTTTTTTTGATTCAAAATAATTCTTTTTTTATTTTTATGCCCAGTTTCACAGCGGACTTTTAATTATTCAAAAACCATTTAGCCAATAAATGACGAATTAAGTTTCACGAAACGCTTTTAAATTTGAGAAGATTTTAAAGGCACTTGTACCCTAAAAGCTAGTTTTTGTCTCATTAAATTTTAAAAGTCTTTTTTGCACAGCCATTCCACTTAAGAACAGACGATATTTATAATGCTTTTTTACCTTTTCTAATACACTTCGCATTTGCGAGTGAAACAACTTCTTCTTTTATATCCAGAAATGTGAGACAAACTCAGTTTAATTAAAATGTCTCTAAAATATCTCTTTTCTACATTGGTGAAACTGAAAAATTTTAAATGTCTCATAAAATTTAGAAGCAGTTTAGAAAAAAGCAATTTTAGTGTTGGTTTATGAAATCGGCCCTAAGGCGATTTTTCAAAAATGAACTACTTTTAAAAATCCTATGTACATTTTCGTGAAAACTAAATTTTCAAAAAATTCTTTTTAATTATTTATTAACATAATAATTATTATATATTAATCTTAAATTTTTATTTTTATTTTAATTTTGATTTTAATTTTAATTTTAGTTTTAATTTAAATTTAAATTTAAATTTAAATTTAAATTTAAATTTAAATTTTAATTTTTTATTTTAATTTAATTATAATATATTTCCAACAGAACCTTTTTTATTTTGTATTTCCTTGAAAACGGTATTACTGATTTTGATCATTTTTTCAAAAGTATAAATAGATTGTGTACCTACCTATCAACCAAAATTTCTAAAAAAATATTTTATAAACAAATATGTTGATTTTTATTTAAACCAATTTTTCATAAACGACCAGGTCAAATTATTTGATATTTCGTATTTTGCGGTTGTTAAACACTCTTAAAAATATTTCAAATTAAATTTTACTCACAAAAACAACTCCTAGAGAAAAAAAAAACAAGGTAAGAAGTAAACGGAGCCCTTGTTTACTTAACAAGGTGCACTATCCTATATAAGGTTACAGATATATCAGATATTTGCCTGATTTTACAAGTTTTATATTCATTGTTAAAGCAACTTATTGGCACTGTCTACCATATTTAAATTTATTTAAGTAGATGTCCTGTTATTTCAACACTTAATTTATATCTTAATATTTTCTATTTTACCACAAAACGATTTCTATGATAACTTTCAGAATTTTTACCTGCTTAATTTAACCTGGCTTCCTATTAAAGAAGCACTTAGGCAGTTCATTTAAACGTGAAACTAGTGTTATGACGTGTATTCAATATGAGTATACACGATATATTATTTTCAGTGCATAAAATAGCCATCCAAATAAAATGAGTTTCAACTATTAAAATATTATTTTTAGTTTTAAGAAAAATGAAAAATTTCATAAAATCGCGTTTTTTGAAATACTAAAACATTTTTGAAAATTGTATATACAAATGTTGGAATATCTCGAAAATTTGAGCTGACGGAACAGTTTCGATATTCAATACTTCGAGTTTAGGGAATCAAATATCCCTTTGAAAAATATAGTACAAAACATATTATGTACATTAGGGTGTTCCTTATATTGGGTTTTTTTGAAATTCTGAGATGGATGTGCATCAAATGGTTCTACATAGAAAAAAAAATATTCCTAATTTTTTTAGATTTTTATTTCACTCCCCTGGTCTCCCTATTTTCACTTTAAGGTACCAACTATGGGGTTAGGGTGATTCTTATAAAACGCAAGAAAAAATAATCTGAGGGTATAGATTAGATTTAAACGAGAAAAAAATAGTATCGTCTATTTTCCCCCGTTAAGGCGGGAAGGGTATTTTTTTTCAAAATTTGGATCAAAACTGAATAATATTATTTAAAACAAACAGGAACACTTACAATTCCACGCCATAGCTTTTTTTAAGGCCACGATTCCATTCTTAAATATGCTTTCTAAATTAAGTTTTTCTTTCAAATAATATAATAATTTTCAAACTTTAAAATTCAAAAACAAAAATCATAATTTCTTAAGATTAAAATTATTTTTTCAAAATCAATTTGAAATAAAAACTTTATTTAGGAAGAATTGTGGCTTTAATAAAACCTAAGGCGTGGTATTATAAGTGTTCCCGTTTTTTTAAATAATTTTTTTCTGTTTTTGGCCAAATTTCCAGAAAATTACACATCTCGCCTGAACGGGGGGAAATAGACTCCTCACCGATACTTTTTTTCTCGTCTGAATCAAATCTATAAATTCTGATTTACTTTCGCGTTTTATAAGAATAATCTTTTACACATAATTTGTACTACCTTAAAGTGAAAATAAGAAGATCAGGGGGGTGAAATAAAAATCTGAAAAAAATTAGGGAAATTGTTTTTCAATGTTTTGAATTGAATGAGGGCTATCCAAGACTACGTCCAATTTAAGGACCACCCTACTGCACATACGTGTATGTATTTCTATTTACTTTTATTTTCGTTGCCCAGTGTTCAACATAGCTATTATTAATTTTACTTCATTACTTTTAACTGGAAAGATTTTTTAGAATTCAAGAAACCTTACCTTATGATAATATCTCGTATGTTTAGTTTTTTTTCAAATAACAGATTAAATTCTGCTGATCACGACATAATAGGCAACTTTACATATTAGACTATAAAACTGCCCTGATTCTTCAACATCCTTCAAGTTTTTATTCTTCTAACTCGGGCTCCATGGCGACACTGCCAACACCCACCGTTTGCGTGTTATAGTATTAAATCTATCATAAAAACCCATTTACTTATTCTAGCCCGCATGTTTTTTTAATGCTCATTCATCACAAATAGCGTCAAATAAAAAAAAGCATCAATCCATCTTTGTGTAGGTATGAGTGTGTGTAGAAATAATTGTGATCATTAAGATTAATGCAGTCATTCATTTATCATCCACTGCTGTGCACGCCAGTAGGTACTATACATAATACCCAACACTAACTAACCTGTTTCTAGAAATCCACAATAGAATAAATAAGAAATCGAGATCGTAAACTAATCCTTGCGCGCAAAGATCGAAAGTCCTGATTGGTGCAAATCGCACATAAAAAAAAAATTGAAAGAAAATCCTGCGTTGCGCCGAATCGTGAATAACTTGCGCGTAAAACCGGCCACACAACAGATTTATCTGTTTTTTTTTTTTTTTTTTATTCTTCTGTCTTGAGATGCTGAAGCTGAAGACTCGTGGCAGGAACTAGTTCCATCGCACTGTTGTATATAAACGAACAGCCTGTCTATGGGGGGTGCCACAATAATAACGACTTTGAAATGATATCTGGAACGTTGCTCTGTAGTCATTTGCACGGTTCTTGCGCTTAACTTTACAACTTGCAATATAACAACTGATGAGGATCTCTTGTGGAAGTTGCTTTGATCTATACTACTCGTATATATGCAGCTGAATGCCTGATAAATTGCAATGGTGTCCCTGCCAATCCAAAATTGTGACCGGTTGATGACATTTGTGTGTGGCTACCAGCTGTGTTTCAAGTCCACAGGATATATACTGCGGTACCAAGAAGTGTGGTCGGGCTTAGTGATGCGATACTTGATCAAGATAGAGTTCAGTAAAGGTACTCGTATTTGAGGATCAGATTAAAGGCCTTAAGTAGGTACAAGCAAACCAGATCAAATCAATTCAGGGATTTTGTTTTTTTTTTTCATTTTTCATTTTATCCTTCACCGAACACATAGTTTCATCTGTTTTCTTTGTTGCGTGTGAAGAAATAAAGCCCAACTATTGTTTCGGGAGGATTATGTTTTTTTTTTTCAGTTTATCATCATCTCTGCCTCTACTGGGAATCGGGATACGATTTCAAATTTATATGCTCCATCACCAAGCCAAAAGCAATGCTCGTTATTTCATGCAACACCTGCGTGTGGTAGCCCAAAGGTGTATTGTGTCCATGGGAATAATCCAATATATTTTTTTTGTTCTCTTTTATAACACTGTTGACAGGATGCTTTGAAAGGCTTCATAGAACCCACGGCATGCGGTGAATGAATTTAATATAAAAATATTCGTATGTCTTGATGCAATGGTGTTTATTGAATATCAGTTTCCAAAGGAAGCAGCAAAGGTTTACAACATTTTTTTAGTGCTTCAATTATTTTCTGAGATTTTCCTTCCGTCGAAGTTTACTTGCTTAAAGCTAAGTAACTGCTTAGGACTTACCTGAGAACACGTTTCGGGGACTACCTAATCCTATTTCAATGGATGTCTCCAGGAAATAAAGTAAAGGGTTTTTCAACAGGGACGCTACAAAAGTAGAGCGACAGGGACAGCAAACGACGCCATATTTCTTGCCGCTCTTTTAACATTTCTCTTCAGTAAGGTTTGCCATTTCATGAAGGAAAGATATACGACCCAACAACGAGTCGAAATTAGTAAAATTTACTACCAAAATTCGGAGTCAGTGGCCTCAACGTTAAGAGCGCTACGTCGAATTTATGGTCGTCATAATCGTCCTAGCAGATCAACAATTAAGCGTCTAGTGGAAAAATTTGAATCCACATGCACAGTACAAAATGTTCCCGTGCTAGTGAGACAAAGAAGTGCCCGTAGTGTCGAGAATATTGCTGCCGCTGAGGCTTCAGTTGCAGAAAGCCCAAATGTGTCTCTCACACGTCGTTCTCAAGCGTTGGGCATCTCTGTAACGTCGTTGTGGCGAATTTTGCGAAAAGTTCTTGGCCTACATCCTTACAAGATTAAATTGACGCAAGAACTGAAGCCGCTTTATGTTCATTTCTGGCTGAATGGCTTCGTCAATAAACAAAATATGCGGTATTGGTCAGGCAGCAATGCACACGTACTCCATGAGTCATCATTGCATCCCGAAAAAATAACGGTTTGGTGTGGTTTATGGGCCGGCGGTGTCATTGGGCCGTAATTCTTCCGTGATGATCAAGACCGGCACGTTACTGTGAATAGGGATCGCTACCGTTCAATGATAACCGAATATTTTTGGCCCCAATTGGATGATATGGACTTGGAGGACATGTGGTTCCAACAGGACGGCCGGCAGCACCACAAGCCACACAGCGAATGTCACTATAAATTTATTGGAAACCAAGTTTGGAGAACGTGTTATCTCACGAAATGGTCCAGTCGCTTGGCCGCCTCAGTCGTGCGATTTGACGCCGTTAGACTATTTCCTGTGGGGCTACGTCAAGTCTATGGTCTATGCCAACAAGCCAGCGGCGATTGATGAACTCCGTACGAATATCGAACGTGAAATTGCAGCAGTATCGACCGATTTATGCTTGAAAACCGTCGAAAATTGGGTTCAGCGTCTGGACTTCTGCAAGCGTGCCCGTGGTGGCCATGCAAAAGAAATCGAGTTCCATACATAATGGCATCGAACGTACTTTCACAGAAACATAGAATTTCATTGATATCCAAAACCGTTTTTGTTTTATTTAAAAAAAAAAACTTTTGTAGCGCTCTTATTGAAAACCCGATATTACGCAATTAAATCGTTCGGAGTTCTCTTTCGGGAGTTAATCGTAGGCGAAAAATTTTGAACAAAACACTCCATAATTGACTAACGAAGTAGCTCATACAATATTTAGATCCTAAAGAACAAAATTTCTTTAAAATTGTGACAAATAATATGAATATGAATTTCATCGGTTAAAAGGTAAAACTCACTAGCCCACAAATTACACTTTTGAAGGAAATTAGATTGAAACATATTTTTTGAAGCTGAAAAGTCACGTTCCGCAAATTTTTAAATAAAGTTCCCGGGCTTTATAAAAACCGTGCAAAATGAGACTTTTGGGGTTAAAAAAAAATGAATTTCACTCTCATTTTTTTGAAATTTTTCTCTGCACTTAGTGAGTTTTACCTTTCGGAATACAAAATTTAATCAATGTCTCATTTACTAGTTTACAATAAACTCAATCTTGAAGGTCTAAAAGTTTTAGCGAATCAACCTAAATTTTTTTGAAAAGGAAACAATAAAAGAATATGAAGAACATTTAAAAGAAATTTATTCTGTTTAATTGGAGTGACTTCAAAAGTTCAAATGAGCTCAATTATCGTATCTGAGCGAAACACAAAATGGAATTGAGCTCATCTAAACTTTTAACTTGAGTCAAAAGGAATTTTCGTGAAGTATAATCTTCGAAAATAGTCTTTCAAAGTTCCGAACGCTAGAGACATTAATTTCCATTGAACTGATTAGCTCCCTATATTTTTTATTAATTTGCATAAATTACCCATATTATTTCTCTGTCTCTCTTTCTTATTAATAATAATTGGCTTTCACGCCAATTACCTGTAATCACATTCTTTTATTCATATTCTTTTCTAACAATCACTCATAAAATGGGGACATTCTCATTTCACAATTATAGATAATTTCCTTTCTATTACCTCGACACAATAACACATTGAGGACATAAATAATAATTTAAAATTTATCGATTTTATTCATCGCACAATTTCAAACAAAAAGAAAAAGAAAATTTCTTAAAGTTTTCCTCTCGATTTTTTTTGTCAGTTACTTATATTTTATTTTAAATTGAAAAGCTACAAAAGATATTCTTTTTTTTTCTTTACATACATTTAAGGTAGATCTACTTATAATACCAATTTGATAATAATACCCGCTGCTGTTGCTGCATCCCCAATTGAAATGACGAGCAAAAAAAAATGGAATACAATTTTTATTTAGTTTGCTGTTGCTGTTGTTGTAGGTATTTCTACCTACATTTAAAATGGACGAAAAGAAACCATCCAACTTCAGGAACTGAACTTAATTCAACAACAACAACAAAAAAAAAGTATCTTAACTAACCGCCACATTATTCTGTGGCAACAAAAGACGAAGACTTCAACGACGACGATGATGACGATGACAACCGGTTTGAGGTGCTGCTTGAGTGAAGCCGAATCAAGATGGAAGACGATGCAAATAGTACAAAAAAAAAAAAATATTTAAACTTATAATAAGATAAAATAAGTAAAATAACAGACTTCAAGTGTACACTAGAACGTTGTCATACTACACTGACAGAAATAATATAGATATAATCTATATATACAAAATTTTTAAATATTTATTTAAAATAAAATTAATTTAGATGAATAACTTGAGTTTCTAAACTCGAATATCTTCACACCACTGAAAAGTATAAATAATTTTTCAAAGTGATATATTTACCATCCTTTTTGTTATTTTAAAGTCTATTCAAAAAACTTGAAACGTACCTGAAAAGAAATAAAAAAGATAAACATTAAAATTGTGATAATGAAAAGAGTACTTACTTAAATTAAAGAATAAAGTTTTTAATAACATATTTAATTGATTTTGGTCGCCAGAATTTGTTAGTACGAAGTTCTCTTTGGCAAAGACAATGTAAAATAAAATTTGTTTAAGCTATTTTCATATTAAAAGAAATTCATCAAACTTTCATTCATTTTTCAAAGTTCTGTCATAATTTGGAATTTGTTTCGATATTCCTCTACCAAAGATAATTGATAACTCATGAACTCAAAACTTGGTATATATACAAGATCTCATTACTTTTTGCGGCAAATTTTTTATGCACAGATTTTTATAACATATGAGAACTTGGCTATTTTTTTTTACATTTATATTTTTATAGTGATTTTACTCTTTTTGAAAGGTAAAAATCAAGCCCTACTCACTGTACACAAAGTTTCATTATTTTATGACAACCCAAACTGCTCCATATATGCAGGCGTGAAGTTCCTAAGAATTTTTGTGAAAAGCGAGTGGATGCTACGCCTCCTGAACGGAAAATTCGAAATTTTCAATTTTTTCCTTTAACTGCCTACTTCAAGTCACAGCAATCGGTAATTCTCCATATAAGAATTTTTAAGAAAGTGGCTGTATGCCACGCCCCATAAATAGAAAATTTCAGTCAGTCAGTTACGGTTTAAGCGATTTTTGAAATCTTATATCTCAAAAATTACTAATGCTTAAGAGTTAACTTTTGGTGAACCACCTTTATTCGATAAGCTCAGCAAATGCTGCTTTGAAGCTTCTGACGTTTTAAGGCGCCAGTTATAGCTATCATTGAAAATTTTAATGATTGATTTTGAGACATTTAGAAAGCAAAATCATTTATTATTTTGATGGACAAATGAAGCTCAAGACTTAATTAATATTTCTAGCAACAAAAAAAATCAAATAGGCCCAAATTTCCACATAAAATGACTTAAAACATTACAATAATCATTGGTAAGGTAATTCAATCATTAAAAAAAGAAAAGTGTTTTTATGTGGAAAGTTGGGCCTATTTGATTTTTTTTTTTTTTTTTTTTTGACTAGAAATATTAATATCCTGAGCTTTATTTGTACATCAAAATAATAAGTACTTTTGCTTTCTTAATCGCTCAAAATCAATCATTAAAATTTTCAATGATGAGTTTCAATGATAGCTATAACTGGCGCCCAAGTCAAGTCCTGAAGTAAGGGGGCTGTCGAAAATCGCTTGAGATTATTTTTTTAAAAAGTATGTAATCCCACGAACTGGCTGGGCACTACCGTGCTCTTTGATATAAAAGAGACAGAAGTCGATGAATTTGGAAAGAACTTTATTTATGCATATTTGAATGGGACTTGATCAGCTACAAATGAAGAAAAAGAGATTCCTTAATTTTTACAGGATTTTTATTTTCATCTCTCCAGCGGTGAATTTCATTATCTTGGTACTTTTTTGTTTACTAAATGATTTGTAAGGTAACTAAAGAATCTAGGCCATATAGGTTAAAACTAGACAAGAAAAAATCTAATGGGAGGGAGATATATTTCCGGCACCAGAACAGGAGAGGCAATTTTTTAAAAACAATATTTAAAATATGGAACGAAAATATATAGAAAAAAACAACACTTACGATATTATTGTAGCTTTTTTGAAGCCAGTAGTTAGTTTTGGCAAAATAGCTGTCAAACTTGAAATTAAAAAAAAAAATACCATCCGCACAAAACTTATCTTTTTCTTTATTTGATTCAACAATAATTGAAAAAACCATTTAAATCACTCATATCACAGCAAACAAAAATAAAAAATAATTAAATTTGGTTGCACAACAGCTCGTGAAGAACCAAGGCCTAGTGACTTACAACTCTCAACCATTCCTGTGTGCGTATTTTCGGCAGGAATGGAGGGGACTTACAGTTTTTTTCCGAGTCCGAACGGCTACGTGAGAAGCACTTATTCATGACAAGTACCTCGCGAAAAAAACATTTCTGTTTTTAGGTGGCAGCGGCTGGGAATCGAACCGAGACCTTTGGCATGACAGTCCTACGCACTAACCATCATGCCACGAGGTACTACAAAAATAATATTGTCTAAATAATTTATGCTTTAGCAAGTATGAGAAGATTTCTTAAAAAGTTCTGCCAGTAAAAAAGTGCGTATACGCCCGAGTATACCACTACACCAATCTAATGAATTTCTTCTTATTTTAAATTTTCTCAGCCAAATAAAAAACGCGAAATAGCGAAAGGTTAGCCATATTCTGTGGATTAAGTGCAAAATGTTACTATTAAAACAAAATATCTGCTAAGTGACGTTTATTAAGCTAAACCACCGAAGCGAAGGAATAAACAAAAGACTCTTTTTTGTATTATGGTGTTGGTATCAACATTTAATTATTCGTTTTGTATCAACAAATTTATATTTTCGATAACATGTCTTTTTCCTATGCACAATGATTTCAGGAGGTTTTGAAGAATAAAAAGAAAAAAGAGGATTTGTCAGTTCCTCGCAAGAGGCACTACCTCGGGAAAAACATTTTTTTTAAGGTGGCAGCGGCTGGGAATCGAACCTAGACCTTCGACATGAGAGTCCAACGCACTAACCACCATACCACTAGGTAATCTTCAAAATTTAGGTAGATATAAACAAAAGAGAGTTCTTAGAGGTGTGTTTTGTTACTTGAAATTTTAAGCCGTCGAAACCCATATAAAAAACCTATGCTTGCGAAACTTGATAAGAATTTCAAGTAACTAGGGCCTCGTAGGGTAAACGTCACTTTGCTTTTTCACGAACATTTAGTTTTTTTTTAATGAGAAATTTCAACCTTTGGCTTATCTCTTATTCCGTAGTCTAGTAAAATGGTGGACTAAATGATGAATAAACGTTTTTTATTGATGGCGCTGTCTATGTTAAGTTTTCTTTTTACTTAAGCTATAGATGGAAATGTATTTCATATTTGATTAAGAGATACTGTTTAATTGTGTTATATTATTTTGACAATAATATTCCTATAAATTTAAGCTTTATTGCAACAGAAACTTCAAACGAAATTTCTGACTGACTGGTGGTTAAGTTCCAACAATCCTAGAATTAAACTATAATCAAAAACACCCTTATTTCATTATTAAGAAATATCACTCTCTGTCTGTCACAACCTCGTGAGATCTCATTCACACGGCAATGAACCGCACATTTTTTTTTTGTAGTATCAGATTTGTGAAATTGAAAATTTTGTATTGTTTTTTCAGTGTGACGGAATATATTTGTGAAGCTGGGTGTGAATTCAAAACAAGTATTTTATAATGGGAAATAGTATGAACATTTTTCCAAAGATATATAATTTCTGTATGTTCTTATCGATGTGTATGGAAGCATATTCTGGGAGTTTACCCGACAAGGAGTGTGTGCAATGCTATTCTTGTCGAAATTGAGCCCATACAAGATTCTTTCCTACTGGCCATGGGGTCATTTACTTTATCTGTAGCTGCTCTTTAAATTAAATTTTAGTTTGAGATAAAATTAAGATCAAACATCCTTAATGGAGCTTTTTATTCACTTTTTAGGCTTCGGTCCAACTTAACCCATCTACTGGTTGGACTGCATGAACTTACTGCATTTGAATTAATCTACTTCTTCTGTTAAAATATTCTTCATTTTTTCAAGTGTATTTAAGAAGCGTTTCATTGTTATATTGTAAATAGGTGAAAAGTTGTGAGAATTCAAGTAAAAAGTGGTCCAACCAGCCCCACTCTACCCTACCTGTCATATAATTTTTATTTTTTCAGAGACGACTCAACCAATTTCAATCAAAATTTCAGCTCCATTGAAATGAAAATAAAATAGCTCATGAAAATTAAAAAAGTTGTTTGGATTAAAAAAAAAAAAAAATATTAAATAAAAAATACTTAAACGAACAATTTTTTAAAAAATAAGATATTTCTACATAAATAGTAAGCAAAAATTGAGAGGAAGACACAACTGATTATAGTCTTAAAAAAAAAACCCTTTTAAAATTTTGTTCAAACACATAAATTTTCTTGAATTATTGAATGATTTTGATGGTTATCTTATATTATTGAATATGTCACAAGGCACTCCTTATAATGCAGTTATGAGACCAGACTCAAAGTAAAGAATCAGTCTATAGACTTAACTATTGTAGGTAAGTTATTCATTTATTATATTTATTCATATTTCATGTCATTTGAATTATTGCTAAATACTTCATGGAAAATTTCGATGAGTGTATCATTTTGTTTTCTTTAGTTTGCAAAACTCTCTGAATAGCAACCAACAACCTGCAGTAAAGCTGCAGAGGTAGCAAAGTCATCAGCAACAGAAGAACAACATTTTTGTGGATGAAACGTTCCTGTGATACGTCAGTCAGTCATTCAATTCTTCAAGTCTCGTCTTTGGATACCTACCTATACATAAATATAAGTTAATACCTTTGGAGTCGTGGTTTCATCAACTTGCACTCCTCTTAGTTTAATAATAGTGCTTAAGACATACAGTGCAATGTGCGAGGAAACAAAACACACACACACACACCAACATACCACTAGTACACATCACTCGTTTCTTTAAAATACAAAAGATACAGATTAAAATGCGACTCCTTTGGGGCCTTTTCGAAGTCAGTCTATAGAATGGATTTTGCAGTTGTTGTTTCATATAAAGATCCAGGCTTGCATTGTTGCACGTTTATAATTCAGAGTATAGATAGAGGTAAGGTAGGTATTTCTTCAACAACGAATGCCGATTAATTTATATTTTTCTTTTTCGATTATTTTTTTTCTTTGCTCGTCATCAGAGAGATATGTAGTACCTACTCGTGAAATCAAAGGCTTCCATTATCCTTGAAATCAATGGATTTCAATTAATGACTGGCTTTGAGCAATATAAGACCACATGTCGCATCCGGAGGGCTAAAGCGGGAGCTGTCTGTTAATTATCAGTCATTATCATAATGAATTCCACGTGATAAAATTTGATGATGTACGAATCGAAAACTAATTCCAATTCAATGAATGTTTATGGCATATACGAGTAGAATTCAATATAAGATATTTAAGCATATACAAAAACATATGTAGGTCTAGAGTGCTGTGCAGACACATTGTTAAGCTTAGTTTCTTCGAAAATGACAGTAAGAAATTTCTTGGAAAATAGATAGAATTAATTTATTCAAAGAACCATTATTTTAGGAAACTTTTAAAACTCTTTAAAAGTTTAAAAAATGAGATATTAAATCTGATAATATGATGGGGAAACCAAAGAGATCAATCTCAAGTTTACATAAGATCAAAATCCCTGGGCTGCTAGAAAACGCTTATTTCCAACTAACATCAGGACAAACAGTTTAGTTGACAAAATTTAGTTTTGAAGCCTCTAAAAACGTTTGCAACAAACGAAAAATTTAAGCCCTGATTTAAAATGGCAGAAATGTTCTTAAATGAAAAAAAAAACCTATTCTTGAAAAATTAAAGGCACACTTTAAAAAAAACCTTTCACGGTCTGGGGCCAGTTTATAACCTATTGAATTTATTATAACCCTCTGTCCTCTTTTTTTTTTTGGTATTAAAATTCTCCACAGCACTGTAAGTGCCTGCCTCTTTTTATCTATATTTGAAACCAATATAATGTATGAGGTATAATTATAGCAAATGTCATCGAGCTTTTCTAGAGGGCTTGACAGTCTTGTTGTTATGTTAGCAAGTCAACCCCAAGCCATATTCTATACACGCCTTGATTATTGTTATTTCATTGCCATTTTCAAAATTGCACTCTGGTGTCCTGTCCTCTTCTGTCCTGTCAAGCAAAAGGGAAGGGACATACATAGTTGGATGGATGGACATTTTTTCACCTCAATTCGATTGGAATTTCTATTGCCTTTGGAACTTTTGTGATATGGTCTGGACTTTTTAAAAAATCCAGTTTTGGTGATTAAATAATTCCATAGAGACAAACATGTTGGTATATAAAGGAAGGTAATCATCATATCTCCTCTTTATATAGACATTAAAAGTTTTCACAAGAAGAAGTTCCAAAGGTAATTTTCACTTATAGAAGTACAAAAACGTGACGGTTGAGTTTGATCTTATCAAGAAAAACTTGTTTCAAATAGGCAGTTTTTTTTTTTTTTAATTTATACTTGATGAAGAAATTCTCAAACATAAGTCTTTTTGATTATTTTTCTTGGTTCTGATGCTGTAAAGAACAACTATTGCCCTTAAATGAAAGAGATCAATGTCCCGCTGAGGCACACAAGGTATATGTATAGACTTATGTTTCTTCTTTTAAATGAAATTCTGCAAGAAATCCCTGAAGAAAAGAACACAAAGTCTCATGAGTAAAATAATAATAAAAGGTGCAATATTAATTCGATGCCAATTATGTGGTCAAACATTGGCAAGATTGTCTTCACCTCTATAGTGAAGACGATAGATTTTTTCATAAGTCATGTCCATAATACGATTAAAGGTTGTGTAAAATGATAAAAAGCGACTAAGCTTTAAGTTTCATTGAAAGTTGCAAATGAAATGTGGACAAATATTCCAAAAATATTTCAAAAACAAAAAAAAATGGTTTAAGAATAAAACGAAGTTATGAGTCCAAAACTCAGATTTTTAATAAAAGAAATTGAAAATATTGTAAATTTAATTTTTGTGGGAGTTTAAAAGTTTTATTTGTTTAAACTTTTAGTAAACTAGTGTTCCCCAGAAGCCATGATACAACTAGTTTAGTTGTGTAATGCCCAAAAGCCCTATTAACCTTATATGCGGTCGATACCGTAGTTTGTCTTGAATGATTCAGATATTTTGTTAGATAATACAGGTAAAGACCAATTGGAATAAAATTATTTAAATTTGAAATATTAAAAAATGAAAGATGATTTTTTTAGATCATCGTCAGGGGCCTTGATTATACTCAAGTCCGTTTGCGTTGGGCGCCATTTTAGGTTTTAGATTTTCATTTAATCACTTTCTAATTTTTGATTTATCTTCATCTAAAAACAGCTAAAAATTAATTAATTAAATAAAAATTTCCAACAGTTTATTCCACAAACATAGTTACACATTTTTAGTCTAAAGTTAAAACATTTAGGATTTTAAAATAGAAACAAAATGATTGAGACAAAGTGGAGATTCTACAAAACTCTCATACGCCCGCAGTCCTGATTTATGGCACCAGGTGTGAGACTTGGAGAGTTGATGCCAGGTTTTTTTGGGAAGCAAAATTTCTTGACGGATATTAGACCCTTTATAAGAATTGGGCTAATGAAAAAGAAGTCACAACCGCAAGTTCTATGATGTAACAAAGTGTTAACGTTGCTTTTTATCATCGCAGTTAAATGAACGATTTGGAAATAATTACTTCTGCCTACTTTTAAAAAAGCCAAATAAACTGCTTTGAAAAACCAATTTAGGTGGAAACGATTGCAACCAGCTATTTCTTACTAAGTCTTCCCCACACGAGTGGTATGGAGTATAAGCTCAAAGATAAACGTCCTTATTGCCACCAAGGGCTTTTGTACCTGCTGATGATCAACCAGAGCCAAAGTCTACCAAGTGCCTAGTACCTACTGATAAGTGCCATCAAGGGCGTTGTACTTGTAGAATAGTGTATTCAAGAATGCTTTATTTGCCTATTAGTTCCACCAAGGGTGTTGTACTTGCCGATTAGAGCCTCCAAGGGTGTTGCACTTGCTGTATATTGCCACTAAGGGCATTGTACTAGCTGAATAGCACCACCAGGGCATTGCACTTCCTATATCAAGGGGCGTAGTACCTGCTGAATCGTTCTACCACGAGGTTTGTACTTGCAGAAAAGTGCCACTAAGGGTGTTGTACTTGCCGATTAGTGCCATCAGTACTGTGCATAGTGCATAGGTCCTGCTGCATAGTGCCATTAAGGGCGTTGTACCTGCTGAATTGTGCTATTATTGATGTAATTCCTGCTGCATAGTGCCACCAAGGGCCTTGTACTTGCTTAATATTGCCACCAAGGTCGATGAATTTGCTGAATAGTGCCACCAAGAAATTTGTACTTGCCGATTACGTAGTTCCTGTGGAGCAATGCCAATACGGGCGTTTTACTTGCTGAATAGTGCCACCAGGGTCTTAGTTAATGCTGATTATTGCCACAAGTAGCGTTGTACCGGCTGATTAGTGTTTAGCACCCAATGATCGTTCCAGGCGCAGTTTCAATGGGAAAATGCCAGTTTCTGATGCTAGAATGCTCAGCGTTTGAAAACAGAACGATGCTAGAATGCACCACTTCATAGTCAACATAATATAGAAAACTAGCTCACAGATGCCACTGTCAACCAAATAATATTTAACTAAATACACTCCTCGTCAACTGAATACGCACAAACATTTTTTAATATACTTTATCCATTTTTTCCAAACAGTGATGGTTATTATGCCATCTGTTGATGCAAACTATTCCCTTAAGATGTTAAGCAGATAATTCCGAAAGAATTATCCAAAAACAACCGGAGTTTTTCTTCAACCACTTGCAAAGTGTTTTATATGCAAAGTAGGAGTTTTTTTTCTAGTCAACTGAATAGGTACAACGCCATTTTCTTCGTTGTTTATAAGTTTTTTGGAGTGCTTGATAGTTTAAATTAACGATTTTAGTGTTTTCAGTAAAATTTAATTCTTGATTTCAAATTTTAAGAAAAATGGGTAGATCTACGTGTCTTAACAGTGTTGAAAAAGCTAAAATCGATTTACTTAGAGACCAAGGCCTAACTGGACGTGCAATAGCTGATAAAGTTGGCCGAAGTTTTAATGTAGTTTATTCTTACTTGAAAAATAAAGATGCATACGACAAAAACATGAAGGGAGGTAAGAAAACAGCAACAACACGAAGAACAAACGAGACGAAGAATTTTAAGATATGCATCAAATTCTTCTGATTCTGTGGCAAAAATAAAACAAAAAGTCGGCGTAAACGCAAGTTGCTCAACAGTATTAAGAGCAATCAACAACTCAAGCCATCTTAAACGAATGAAACTTAAGAAAAAACCACCACTTGACGAGAGACGGAAAATGTTGCGATTAGATTTTTCAAGACTTCACATGAGTTGGAAAAAAGAATGGTATCACGTGGTTTTTTCAGATGAAAAAAAGTTTAATTTCGATGGCCCTGATGGGTTCAACTTCTATTTTCACGACTCAAGAAAAGAAAAAAGATTTTTAAAGCGCCATCATAGTCGTGAAGGAGGTGTCATGATATGGGGAGCAGTCAGTTATTATGGAACAGTTGAGCTCGAGGTTGTAACATCAAGAATGACAGCAGCTGGGTATAAAGTAATTTTGGAAAGAAATTTTCCTAAATTTTCTAACATCTTTGGACCCATAAACTGGACCTACCAACATGATAATGCGCCTATTCACTCAGCGCGCATAATAAAAACATGGATAGAGGAGCAACAAGTGCAGTTGCTTCAATGGCCGCCGTACTCACCTGATCTAAACATCATAGGAAATGTCTAGGGATGGTTAGTACGCAAAGTTTATGAGGGTGGTCGTCAGTTCGAAGACAAAGAAACCTTAATTTCTGCAATCAAATTAGCGTGGAGCGAAATTTCGTTAAATTACATTAAAAAGCTATACGATTCCATGCCGGATCGAATTTACGAAGTAATTAAAAATAAAGGTGGAAGTACCCACTACTAAACTTAAACAAAAACGTGTTTCATTCCATTCCAATACTAATTTTAAGTTCTGTACCTATTCAGTTGACTCAAAAAAAAACTTCTACTTTGTATAAGTTACACTTTGGAAGTGGTTGAAGGAAAAACTCACGGTTGTTTTTGGATAAAACTTTGAAATTCTGTTATTTATATGTTACGAACATTTTTACCATCAACAGATGGCATAATAACCATCACTGTTTGGAAAAAATTGATAAAATATATTCAAAAATGTTTGTGCGTATTCAGTTGACGAGGAGTGTATATGCGGTCGATAACGTATATATATATATACCGATATTTTGTTAAATAATATAGCTATAGACCAATTGGAATAAAATTATTTAAATTTGAAATATTAAAAAATGAAAGATGATTTTTTAGATCATCGTCAGGCCTTGATTATATTCAACTCCGTTTCCGTTGGGCGCCATTTTAGGTTTTAGATTTTCATTTAATCACTCTCTTATTTTTGATTTACCTACATCTAAGAACAGCTAAAAATAAATTAAATAAAAGTTTGTTGTAGAAAATAAAAATTGCAACAGCTTGTGGAATAGTTATACATTTTAAGTATAAAGTTTAAAAATTGATGTTTTTTATATAAAAACGAAACGAGTAAGACAAAGTGCAGACTCTACAAAACTCTCATACGTCGCAGTCTTTATTTATGGCATCAGGTCTTAGACTGGCAGAGTTGATGCCAGGTTTTTTGGAGAGCAATGTTTTTTGACGAGTATTTGACCCTGTATAAGAGTTGGGCTAGTAAAGAAGATGTTACAACCGCAAGTTCCATGATGTAATGAACTGTTCCAAGTTGCTTTTATTATTGCAGTTGAATGAATGATTTTCAAATAATTACCACTGCCTACTTCGAAAAAAAAGGCAAATAAACTCCTTCGTCGCCTATTTAGCGAGAATTTTATTTCATCAAAATACAATTCACATTCATTACAGGCTTGAAACGTTACAGAAAAATCAAAATTATTTTTGGTAATTCATTCTCAATACAATTTCCACTCAGTTTTTACTGAAAATATAAGAAGTCGTCCTGCTGGTATAAATCACCCTTTTGCCCATACTCAACGTTATACGGCTGTGTAGTTAGCCTGATAAATTTTACTCTGGCCGAAGAAGAGTCAAGTCGTTTTGGTCACTTAGCTTTTAGCTTTCTCGGAGGTTTCCTCCACCTATGAAGTAAAAGCTCAAAGATAAACATTCTTTTTATCACCAAGGGTGACAGGGTGATATTCAGCACTTGCTGAATATTGCCACCAAGGGCGTTGTACTAGTTCTTGTTCTTGTGTTCTTGCTGTACCATCAGGGGCGTTGTACGTGCTGAATCTTTCCACCAAGATCATTGTACTTACTAAAAAGTGCTTTTATTGGTGTAGTTCCTGCTGAATAGTGCCGCCAAGTGCGTTTTACTTGCTAAATAGCGCTACTAAGGGCGATGGACTTGCTGAAGAGTGCCACCAAGGAGTTGTACTTGCTAATTACTGCCACCAGGGGCATAATTCCTGCTGAATCGTAACACTACGGGCGTTGTGCTAGCTGAATAGTGCCACCAGCGATGTAGTTCCTGTTGATTATTGCCGCCAGCAGCGATAGCATTGTACCGGGTGATAAGTGAATTTTACTCAATGATCGTTCAAGGCGCATACAAGAACCCAGTTTCCCGATGCATTTTTGTATTTTTTTCGTATACAGTCAGCATTTTATAGATCAGCCGCTTAAAGATGCCGCTGCCAACTAAATAATATCTTACCGAGTATATTTTTTTATATGTACGAGTATAAGAGAGTTGTTTGAATAAAAATTTTTTAATAAAGTTCTAAGACCATTTTCCTCTCAAGTTTCGTCTTTTCTTCAATATAACAGGGCTTCAAATATACATAAATCGGTACTTTATTTAATTAAAAATACTGTAAATTTATTTTTGTTTTTTGTCTATACAAATGTTTGCGTACAAGGTATTTTGTATAATACAAAATCAATAAACTACTGAAATAAATAAGCCCAGTAGAAGACTAAGCATTAAGGATATCTACGTAAGTGTCTTAAAAAGACCCAATTTCTCAAAGTTTTGATATTAATGCCAACAGAACGAATTTAAGTATCTAACAAAATTAAAGATATTTTCAAGATACGAACACAGTTGAGATTTTTGGCCGCCTTTGCTAAAAATTTAAGAACAAAAAATTTTTTAGTTATGAAAAATTTAATATATTAAAAACATTATATTTTTATAATTTTGAATTATACTTTTGAATTTATTTGAAATTCAGGGTTTTTCTAGCACTAGTTTCAGTTTTGTATCTAAAACTTTACTAACGGTTTTTATTATTTTTATGCGTGAAGGTAGCAGAACTATTACTTTTAGATAATAGGAACTCCTAAGGGTGGTCGTATCTACAAAAAAAAAATATTTATATAATATTTCGATAATTGATGTGCTGCGTGAAGTTAGCATCCCATTTTTCAAAATCGATTATTTTTGTGAAATCGAAAAGAACTTTTTTCGAAAACTATTAGGAACTGTACAAAATCTTATTTTTCTAAGAAACGGCTCTAAAAATTTTCCTTAAAATAGTTCAGTTAATTTCTTTGAGTAAAGGCAACTTATTTGATTGCAAACCAAATGGTTATTAATGGTAACTCCCCAAAAAAAATTATTTTTGTATTCGATTTTCTTCAAAACGATAATATTGATTTTATTATTTTGTACAGAAGCTTCTACACTATACAAATAGTTTTTTTTTGCAAAATTTCCAAAGAAAAACTTATGAATTTTTAAAAAAATTATTATATTGAAAATCAAATAGCTATACATGGCCGCTTTTTATAAAACTCTGAATTTAAGGTTTTTTTACACTTTTTTTAAGGAAAATATTTTCTTTTTTCTAAAAAACGGCTACTTAAATGTATATTTAACTTTTTCTGTATGCTTTAATTACTAGCAAAAATTACAAAAATTTACAAATAGTAGATATTAGTAGTAAGTACCTACTTCATAGATTTTTTTTTTTTTAATTTTGAATTTTCTTTTTATAGGGTGAACAGATTAAGATTAATTTTTTTGTATGTATAAATTTTAAATAAATATTAACGATTTGCATACCAAAAGTTTTCCTTAAAAATGTTTTAAGAATTTTTTTAATTTCAAATTCTCAAGGAAGTAGTTTTTGCTAATTTAAATATCGTATTTCATGTTTTTAAACATTTTTCTCTCAAAATTTCCATATCTAATTTTCTAAAACTCTGCGAGAGCTTTGAACATAACAGCAAGTACTTTTGACCTAGTCTGACATTTTATTCAAACAGTTTTCTTTTAATAAATTAAAACAAGATTTTAACTGGTGATCAACAGTGCCGTGCACGTGAATAGTTCGGTACGAAATGTATATAAGTCATGCCCTTATTAGTGTTATAAGCAACATTGCGTAAATTTTCGTTAATAAAACAGTTTTCAAGTACCAAAATCTTTTCCGTTTACTATTCAACCTCTAAATGGGCCATTTATGAATACTATTTCCACGTTAAGGGACATCGTAAGTTTGCGCAGTCTCTAAAATGCGTTTATTAATAAGGCTGTTACCCCCCAGTTTCACAGTAGGAGTTTAATCTCCACTTTTGTTTCAAACTTTAGTTCAGCAGAACAATTGAACTCAATTCAAGGTTTCAGATTATTCTGAAAAGTTAAGATTAACTTTGGTTCTTTTTGTTTGGTTTTGCGTTCCATTTCTATAGAAAATTTGGAGAAGTAGGAGTAAAAAAAGAGTGGGAAAATAGCACTCTAGTCATCCAATTGAAAACGACATAAGTTTCTTGTGTTGACGATTTTTTAATTGAGGTTTCTTTATTATAGCTATACATAATCTACTTTTGTGTGTTTATTGAACTATAGGAAAAAATCTTTATGTCTACTTATGAGTTGTCATGCTGAGTTTATGAAATTATGATTTTTATAAGTTTACTGAAAATAATGATTTATTGTATTGCTGCCAGTGTAAACTTTCAACCATATAACATACGTTTTATAAAATATTTCAAAACAAGTCAATCACGATTCAAAATAATAAATAAAAAATAAACCTTTTACGAGACACTATACCTCACTTATTCAAGCCTACGATGCATATAAAAAAAAACTCGATCGAATGTGGGACGAAACTACTTTGCAATCATTACACAAAACAGGACTTCTATTTCAAGTGACATTTCCGAATGCTTAGTGTCACATTAAAGACTGCAGCTGTCTGTCTCTGCATGTGCATTCCTCATCATATAAAACTGTCGATCTATTTATCACCTGAGACATTCATGCCTTGCAAATCACGATTTTTTTCTCAGGCTTCATTATATGTGACAGTTTTTTTTTAGATAGTTGTTCAACTACCACACTGTATGTACCAGTTTGGTTTGTTGACAAAATTATTGCAAAATTCAATAAATGAGAGTGAACATTCCAAAATCTAAAATATTGTTTGAAATCTTCATAGACAGGGATAGATACAGACATCAAAAATACCATTCACAATAATTATTCTAAAATTCAATAATGCTTGGGGCTATGTCATCTGTCCAAAGATGTTATCTATTTATAATGTCATCCGTTCAATAAAACTAGTAAATTTAGTTGGTGTTCAAAATGTTAGTAATTTTTTTTATTATTTTGTGGTAGATTCGTTATCACCATCAGCAATATCGATTAATAGGTTAAATGAAATGACAAGTAATTATTGACTTTTTTCAAAGTAATATTAAAAGCTCCAAGCAATTCAGCAATAAATGACTGTTGAGGTTAGGTTGGGTAAAATTTTCATCCCTTCTTTCTATTTCTATTTTAATACATACATATTTTATTTTTTTGTCTCATATGATCCAATCAACGAAATATTAAATAAACATTAAAAACACTATCTAAGTACCTTATTTAATCGAAAGAGCAACAAATTCGACTTTAAAGTTTAAATCCTCAACCAATTTTCCAATAATTTCTTAAACTGGATTGATGAATTCCTTCTCACCCAAGTTAATCGAATAATCCCTTAAGCCTTACTAGTCTTAAATCTTATCAAAAGACAACACTTTATGATTTTTTTACTTTATTTCGACAAAGTAAACTCCACTTAACCTTAAAAATAAGTCATCGTGCCTAAAGTTATCCCCATTAAAAACGTTCAGTTCATGCACTATTGCCGAATAAATTAACTTAATAATCACTAAGCTTCGAAGTATTCACTGTTCGGGCAAATCAATATGTTCAAGTAGACAGGTTAAGGTGTATGGACTCTCTTTGAATGTCAAGAAAAATTCCATCGCAAGTTAAAAGCTTCTAATCCGTTTTTTTCTTCAATTTTTCTTGCACACTCTGCACCATTTCACCGGGCACAGAGTGACAGAAAATTAGAAGAAAATTTATTCTTGCTTCAACTTAGTACCTACTCACACTCGTTATACAGACAAGAAAAAAAAACATATTAAAAAGAAGTCAGTGCCAAAGTGAAGCCAACACACACCCTCCTCCATCTTGACCTCGTTTAAGAATATCACATATTCGTTTATGCGAGGCAAGTCTACGTATTTTATTCCTTGGAAACATCAAAGCAGGAAAAATAATCCAATAATAAATGATCTCTAGATCCAATTAGATGCCTATCGGTGACTCTCATAGTTGCATAAGATTTATATTCAGCTGTCATGTATGGGATTTCTTCCAACAACAACATCAACATTGCAACACCAACATAGGGTTAGGTATAGAAATATCTATGAGTAGGTATTCGTACTCGTACAAAGTAGTGCAATGTCCTGCAGTGCTTTTGAAGCAACAAACTGTGTAGATACATTTATGAATCTACACAGAGATGACTTCTTGGTCTTTGCCATTTCTGTATGTAGGTATAGACACAAAATGATGAATGATGCCATCTTGCTTATGGAAAACATGCGTATGCGGGTGTGTAAGATTCTTCTTCCGGAAAAGCTTCAGTCAGCGTTAAAATAATGTACCTAGATACATTATTTCAAATGGATCGAATCAATCCATTCTTTCATATAAACTTCGTCAAACTAGGGCATATTAAAATTGATCAAAAAATCTTATCTCGTTCTCTCTACTGAAATATATCGTAAATATGATGAAACTTAATATTTAGGATTTCATAAAAGATCAAGTTATCGCCAGCGAGCGGGCTTCTCATGCTTAAAGGAGCTTACCAATCTCTACGATACCGAAGTAAACTGCTTCCAGTCATCCAGACGAATTGTTATGGCATCCTAAACCTTAATGGATTGATTTCTAAACAAGAGTTGGGGGTTGGGTTTTTAATTTCAACCTCAATTTTAAGGGCTTTGATGATTCGAAGGCAATTTGATTGAAGTGTTGTTTACTATTAGCAAGCTAGTTTAGCAGACATGTTTTGAATTTTTACTACATCTAATTTTTTAACTGAGGGTTGTAACCCCTTAGGGGGCAGCCAACATTTACTCGGAGGGTCGCAGTCACAAGCCGATTAAATTAAAAAGCAAAGGTTTTAAGTTCTGTAAGCTTAACACTAGAAACAATACAAAACCAAACGATACTTTTGTAAGTATCGTCTCGGTATCGTCAAAATCGAAAAATGTTGGTATCATCTTGGTATCGGTATTGATCTCGTATAACACAGTGTTGATTAGTCTCATGTAATGAAGTCTCGTCTGGTTTCGGTCAGGTCGCAATCACAAACAAAAATAAAATGCACAACTTGGTTACATGTTCTTAATCTTTTAGCTGAACCCCCTTGGTATTTTTTAACTAAGGTTTTTGAACTGCCTTAAAAATTTTGTAGTACTTCGTGGCATGATGGTTAGTGATTTGAACTATCATGTCGAAGGTCTGGGTTTGATTCCCAGCCACTGCCATTTAAAAACAGAAATGTTTTTGTCGAGGTACTGCCTCTTGCCATGAATACGTGCTTCTCATCTAGCCGTTCGGAATCGTCAAAAAATTGTAAGTCTCTTCCATCCCTACCTATAACACGCACACAGGAATGGTTAAGAGTTGTAAACCACTAGGCCGCGTTTCTTTACGAGCTGTTGCGCCACCAATTTTTTTTTACAATTTTAAAGAGTTTGTTTCAAAATGTCTAAAAAAGATCTTATTAGTCATCCGAATTATAAATTCTGCGTCAAAATTTGATAGCAAAAAAACAATGTTGTAATAAAATCATTGGATTTGTTTCTGAGAAACCAAGATATAAGAAAAAATAAGATATGCATTTGGTGGATTTCACTAAAGTCACTTCCTCTAGCAATAAAGAACCAAGTCTGAAAGTATCATCTAAATGATTGGCTTCAGAGAAACAAAGCAAAAGAAATGAAAATATCATCCAAATGAATGGTTTCAAAGAATCAAAGCAAAAGAAAAATGGGGTGGCTCTAATTTAAATAATTGCTTACAACCCCTCCCCCTCTTGTAAGGAGAAAAAACTGTGAAAATGTTGTTTCCGAGAAACAAATTACTAGAAATTTTTATTTTTAATAAATAATAATGTTAAAAAATTTATTTTTTTTTGCCGACACCAAACGATGGTACCAAAAGTATCGGTAGATGTCGGTCCCAAAAGTACGGTTCGGCCTTGGTATCTTTTCGAATTCCTTTTCTGGTATCGTAGCCAGCCCAAAGTACACGCGTACACTCGGGCTTATTATTCAAAACTTTAAAACTATTTTTAAGGTAATTGTCGTTATAGAGTCTAACTATTTTTCAGGTTTGCCTTGCCACCATTGCTCCATTTCGGATGTGCAAGGCGGTGGCGGTCTTTTGAGAAACGTATCCATTTTGTATCCACTCGACAAGTTAAACACACGTTACTAAATATTGTGTGATCAATTCTCGTACTTTTAAATCAAAAAACGATAAAATATGATCAACAAAATGGCCGCGTTCCGATGTTAATCCTCAGTTATCCGGATAGCTTTGTGTTATTGTAATCCCTTGATGATGGCAACTCATCTGTGACCAACAAAAAAATCTGAAGTTATCCCAAATTTTCTAGGATACTCATCAATCCAAGGGGAAATTTCAAAACAGCTGATATGTGACAAGAAGTTTGAGTTGTTCATGTTGAGTTTGGCAGTGTCGTCGTTTTTTTTAAAAGAAAGTTAATAAGTTAAAAGCAACTTCAAAATGGTTATTTGCATCACTCTGCGCAATAAGTTAGTATAAATAGAATAAAACTTTGTTAAAAAAAAAAACTGTGCAAATAAAAAAAAATTGAAGATCTCTAAAAGACCTTTTGTAAGAAAGTTTCAAAACTCAATGTTTGAAAAACAGAATGAGAAAGAAAAAAACAATTACAGCAAACAACTAACGGCACGGCGAGCTAAAATTCAAAAAAGGAATGAACCGTCAAACGAAATTACTAAATTTCAGATAAGTGATTTTCGAAACTACCCTATTTCAGGTCTAATGAAAACGAGTTATAAGAACTCAGAAAATGAAAATTACTGCAAGGCTACGATGTTTGTAGTCTTTATTTTTATCCTATGAGGCCAGGTTCAATATCTCTATTTCTTCGCTAAACTATTTCCCTCCGTGGTTTAGCTAAGAAAAAGCAGACATTTTGTTTTATTAGTAACATTTTGCACGGAATAAGGCCAACCTTTCGCAAATGAGCGTTTTTTTTTTTAATTTGGCTGAACAAGTTAAAATACTGTACTTTTTACATGTGGGTACCTTCCAGTTTTCCACCCTCCACGTTTTTTGATCCAAAATTATATTCAATAGATCATTTGATAGTGAAATTTCTAGCCACGAAGATCTCGACGCCTTGCTGTTACTCGTAGTACGTTTTCTTATAGCAATCATCTATCTCTACTCTACCGTGGATGGTGAAACTACTGTTTTTTTCAGTGGCTGGAAGTGGGTAGCTTTTTTTGGTAGATTAGGTTTGGTTTTCTTGGGTTTCCCTGCCTCGATGAAATAACCTTCCGGGTGTTATAACTGTACACCGGTACTCTTTGAACTCTTTAAGCTGAGAGGATGGTTTGCGTCTTCTTCTTTCTACGCAGAATTTTCTGCTCTCTTCTAGTTGCTCAATACTTTTCTGTTTCTTCTCTTGTGATAAGATTCAGTTTATTATTCTTTACCCTTTTCCGTAAAACTTATAAATTCTTCATAAACTACTTAATCTGTGAAAAACACCGTCGATTCTAAAGAATTCTTACACTTTCGTCTTTGAAAGCACCTTTGGCTGAATGCTCGTTCAAATCAGTATATAAATGCACTCAGTATGTATTTGATAAGTAGTTTTAAGATGTCTACAGAGAACAATTTTTCTACCAGCCTTTTTATATCGAATAATACCTGTCAGAATTTTTTTTCAATAAATGTCTTTATTTTTTTAAATATTTTTTATATACTTTTAATGGCTTAATATTTTGGTCGTTTACTGTTATTATCAACCAACATAACCATTCTTGTGGTAGTTCATTTGCAAATTATGAATTCCATTTGTGACATTTAGCATATGTTAGAGCCCTAGGAGTTCTCTTAATTTTCCTTTTAACCATCAACCATTGTGTGTGTAGAGTCTAGGGCTAGGTATGCATATAATATGGATGTGGATTCTAATATGCTAGGGACTATTATAGAGAAGTAGACTGCAGTGTGTTTTATCAGGCCATCAGGATAACTATGAGCTTTTGTTGGTTAATAATGCAACAGTTGCACTATTGCACACACAGTATAAGTATATGGCATGACTTTACATTGAAGAACTCCTTATATATACCATATGAAGAACTATAGGCATAGGTTAGGCAACATTAAAGCTTCAAGCTAATAAATTGTTAAGTGATTTAAATTGCTTTGATGGCTTACGGTTATCTAGCAAAAGAAGATAGAAATTAATTAATTGGGTAGAGTGTTTTTGATAATAACAATTTAGTAAAGAATTTTTATACTTTGGTTTTTGATGGTACACAAATGATAATTCTAAGTTTACAGTTCACGAAATTTAATTGACATGAGATAAAGAAAACTATTTTTCATGCAATTTTCAATTTAAACATTACACAAGATAATGGCCATAGATGACTTTAACTTTTGGTTCCATAGACCATAGTACACAAATGTATCATCCTATTAACATTACAAACACCTTAAGTTTTTGTTTACTTTAATATCGGTTTGTTCTCCTGGTCGGGATAGTACTGCTTTTAAAAGGCTTTAGTTCACAGCAGCAAAAAGACATGAAATGAAAATATAAGAAAGCCTCAAATATTTTCATTACAAACCAAAATTGAAATAATGATAGATGGCAGATGAGCTACAAACTAACAAAATGCCGAAAATTCGTTTTAATTTGTTTAAAAAACTTGAAAAAAGAAAGTGTTCTAAGTGATTCCCTCAAACACTTTTTCATTTTATTTTAAAACTAAAAATAAAAGTAGATACCTGCATGACAACAACTTTTCTTAAAAAAGTCAAATAATTATAATTCCTCTCCTTTGTGTGTGAAACCATTTTTCAATAAATGGCTATTAATTGTAATTTCAAAAGAACTATTATTTTTAGTAACGATTTTTAATATAACGCTTTGACTTATTCAAATATTTATATTATGTAGAAGCTTTAAAAAAGTTTAAATATATGGTGTTGAGTAGGTACCGAAATTTGTAAGCAAATTTTTTTTTTTCAAAATAGCTTTTTATGGCCTTTAGTCTTACAAATTGGCGTTTCGTCCGGCTTACTAGCTTGAGTCAGTCAGTGACATAGTGAGGGCCTTGTTATATGCTAGGACGAAAGGCCATTAAAAGCTATTTTTAAATTTAAATAAAGTTATTTTGGAAAACAGTTTTTGAAAAACTAATTTTCAAGCTTAAGATTTTGAAGAAAAAAAATTCAAACTAATATTTTTCAAAATTACTAGTTAATAACTATTTTTCTAATCAAAATTGAAAGTTCTCATCAATTGTTACACAAATGCTGAAAACCGGAATGTTTTAAGATTTTTTATTTTCAAAATACTAAAAAATAAATAAACCAACTTCTTTAGTAAAAACATCAAATCAGGAAGCTGCTAATAATAATCTGAATTAAGCCGGATTGTTCATAGTTTTTCAAGGAAGTTGGCTCATTTATTTGTTTAAATATTTTATAAAAGACGTTTGCCACGACTTTTCAAAATATTGAGATTTGGCCAGTTTATATTTCTTGAGCGCTCAGTATTTTTCCTCAATTTTTTGACAGAGCAGGAGAGTAAAATATAAACAACATTCCTCACATAGAAGTCAAAACAACTCCCTTTTTCTTTTCTTCTTAGGTGATTTACTGCGACAAAAAATAATTGAGCAAGCGAATCCAAAAAATTTCAGTCTCAGTTTTTAAGGGGAAAAATGAGGAATTGTTGAGAGGAATCCTGTTTATATTTCTGAGCGCTCTGAGTCCTCTGAGATCTCAGAAATATAAACTGGCTAATTCACTCAAATTTAAATGGATACATTGGTATATGTTGCAGAATTGTAAAATAGTGAAAATCGGAGGATACAAATCGACTCCTAGATAAATATGAGTCCAATTCAAAGATTGAAGAAGTTACTCAACAGTAATTTTGCAATAACGACAAAAAAAAAAAAAATTATAACGAAATTTGCTTTGAAATTACTAAAGCCTCTTTTATAAAGTGCCTGTAAAGGTTTCAAAATTGTTGAATTGATGGAGTTATTTCAATAAGTCAAGATTAAATTATTTGACAATATTGTTCGTTGAGTAAAAGAATGTATATGTCATTCATTAACTTAAATTATTATTTACCTATAACAAATGCAAATGACACAAAATAAAATAAATAAAATACAAGACTAAATCGCAGGTACGTTCAAGTTGCTTGGTACTTAAGAATATTTGAAATAAGCAAGTTATTTCAGACAAAAATAGAAACAACGAAAAAAGCATTTTAATCGTCTTTAACTGTGTAAACAATTCGTTAGAAACTCAAAGCTCAAAACCAAGTATGCTTTTTGAATACCTAAACAAATATATGTATATGCATAGACAAAATTAAATCATTCAAGCGGTTTTTATTTTTAACCTCATTTTTTATTTATAAAATTTTAATAACATTTTCAAAGAAAAAATTGTTCGGCCATTTTGAGTATTTATTAATATACATTTATGAACCTAGTTTCAAGAAAACTCATCAACCTGTTTTCGAAATATTAAATTTTCCAAAAAAAAGTTATGTTTTTTTTTAAAAATCCAAAACTTATTTTATTATTATTTTGGTATGCAGTGTTATTGGCATTTGAAATGAGCTACCGGTCGAGCCTTTAATGAGAAAATTAAAAAAAATTATATGGCAGGTACTGTTAATAACGGTTTTCGGTAAAATAAAAATACCAATAAGTAAACCATTAAGTAATTTTTGGAGCCATTTTTGAGATAAATGAGATAGTCTTTAACGGTTGTGTGGCAGGTACTTTTATTTTTTGAGTTGAAAATAAATCAATTTGCCTTAGGAGAATCACCAAAAAGCCTTAAGTTCAAAATTTGAAGAAGATCGTATCATTGGTTTATGCTTGAGATCCACCCACTTTCTTAGAGTTCCCTCTCTCGTAATGTCATGTTTGATTGTTATCTCGATTTTTTTTTGCAAATTCTAAGCAACTATGTAGTTAAAAAACTTAGAGCTCAAAAACAAGCATGGCATTTGATTATTGGAAAAAATATGAATATATGCAAAAAAAATAAAATCGTTGAAGCAGTTTTCTTAAAAATTAATTTTGTTTATAAAATTTAAATAACATTGAACAAAAATCTGGTATGTCAATTTTGAGTATATGTTAAAATACATTTTTGAACATAATTTCCAAAAAATTCATTAACTCGTTTTTGAAATACTGAATTTTCAGAAAAAAAAAATTTTAGTATTTTTTCAAAAATCCAAAATTTATTTTCTTAAAAATGATGACTGAAATCGTTTGAACCGTTAACGAGAAAATCGGAGTTTAAAAAAACCGTTACATGGCAGGCACCCTTAACATTTCTATACCCGCGCCAAAAAAAAAAAAATATCACTTATACCCGCGTACTGTCTCTAAGACCGAAACTCTAAAAGCTGTATTTTAATTCTCATTTCGAAAGTAAAATTATTTTAACTAGTTGAATGAAATGTGTTTAAGGAAATGAAAAATCAATTTGTATACAGAATGTCTATTTAAATATCGAAAAATTACATTTTAATGAAGCTTCTGAAAAAAGAGATTTTTTTTACATGTTTTGAAACAACCTGGAAAAAGTCTTTATTGCTCTTAAAAAAAAAACTTTCCATCGTAGGAGGTATTGAAATGAAGAAACAAAAAAAAAAACATGCCTCTAGGTGGCGCTCCATAGACACTTGTACTTGCCCAAAATTGTTACATGTATACCCACGTGGGTCTGACAGACCGATTGATGCTTAGTACCCACACAAACTCTTCCCGCACAAAGCCTTAGATCACACTAAATTGAAGATTGAAACAAATGAGGAAGCTTCAATAAAGCAGATTGCAGCAGAATGAACCGTTATTAAAAAAAAAAAACAGTGAAAAATTGAATTCTCGGTCTGGCAGACCAATGCGCGAGTATAGGAAGGTTGAAAACGGTTTACGGCAAATTCTTTTCTTATCAAAAACTGCACCATACCTACAATAATACACTGATTTTTTTTTATCAAAATCGTTCAAGTCGTTTTTGAGATTAATAAGCTTTTCATTTTCGGTTGTAGGGCAAGTACGTGGTAAAACGATTTCAATTTCTCCTCTGGAGAATTACAATAGAACTTAAGTTCAACATTTGAAGAAAATTGCTCCAGTGGTCTAGGCTGTATGTCGATATATGGACGGACAGACAGACAGAATTGTGCCACCCACTTTTTTGGGATTTTCTATCATCGTAATGCCATGTTTTATTGTTATCTCGAAATGTTTTTGTGCACGAATCCAAAACTTGGCCTATGGTACCATACATAAATCGCAAGTAAAACGAACTTGTGGAGAATCCATTATATGATGATGATAGGTATATGCTTTGCTGAAATATTCATAACTTAAAAGAAACAAAATGAGGTCGAATACTAATTATAAAAAATTAATCGACTAAGAAAATGTTATACTGCAACAAGCATCTTCGAGCAAGTAGATGAATAAGAAAGGTTTTACCAAATCAGGCTTAAGACAAACATTGCACTCTACTTGTATCGTAACGCAACATATTTCTATGGGCTATCGGGAATAATCCGTAGTTTATTCAAAACATTGATACCCACAGGGAGTACAAGAAATAAAACTGTTCGATTTTGCGATATGAGAGATGTCAGTTTATAAATGCGGTTTAATGCTATGCAAGTTCTCTCAGTGGCATGTTACCAGCCAACTAGGCTTTGAAATTTGATCTAAAAATAAACTAACGGGTGATTTTTTAAGAGGTTTAGAACTTAAAAAAAAAAACACAAAAAAATCAAAAAAATGAATAAAATATTTATTTGAATCGATAGTTTGAACCTTGCAATTTAATGTTTAAAGATAATTTCATGCAAATGTTGACCGCGGCTGCGTCTCAGGTAGCCCATCCGCTGAGTCCAATTTTGGCATACTCTTTCACACATATCGGCCGGTATCTCACGAATGAATGCATGGATGTTGGCTTCCAGTGCGTCAATCGAAGCGGGCTTGTCCCTATAGACATTAGCCCTGACATACCCCCACAAAAAATAATCTAATGGTGTCAAATCGCACGATCTAGGCGGCCAATTGACCGGCCGAAACGTGAAATTAACTGTTCACCAAACTCGCCTCGCAATTGCGCCATTGTTTCGCGTGCTGTGTGGCATGTGGCACCGTCTTGTTGAAACCACATATCATGCAAGTCAAGAACTTCCATTTCGGGCAAAAAAAAGTTTGTTATCATCGCTCGGTAGCATTCAACCAAAAATGAGCCTCATCGCTGAACACAATTTTTCGATAAAAAAGCGGATCCTCGGCCAGCTTTCCAAGAGCCCATTCACCAAAAATTCGGCGTTGTGGTAGGTCGGCTGGCTTTAGTTCTTGCACCAGCTGTATCTTAAAAGGCTTTACGCCCAAATCCTTCCGCAAAATTTTCCACGTAGTGCTGTAACAAAGGCCTAACTGCTGGGAACGGCGCCGGATCGACATTTCGCGGTCTTCTGTCACACTAGCTGATACGGCCGCAATATTTTCTTCACTACGCACAGTACGTAAACGTGTTGGTGGTTTAATGTCCAACAAAGTAAATTTGGTGCGAAATTTGGTCACAATCTTCCGAATAGACTGCTCAGAAGGTCGAGAATGGCGACCATAAAATGGAAGCAGCGCGCGATGAACATTTCGAACCGAGCACGAATTTTGATAGTAAAATTCAATAATTTGCAAGCGTTGTTCATTTGTAAGACGATCCATGGTTAAATTGCAAACCAAACTGAAGCTGTTTGACAGTGACACAAGGTACTAAACACACACGTCAGCTGTCAAAACCAGTGTTGCCAAAACCAAACCAGCTAAAAAATCACCCGTTACTTGTAGGAAAAGAGCTATCTTCACTGAGAATTAAAATCACATGAGCATCGAGTTCTTGATGTCCATGGAGGTTTTTCATAAAGATACAGAGAACCTGCAGCTTAATGTATGCAATCCAGACGAACTTAATTGTATTGAATTTTGTTTGAGTTTGCATTCCTTAAACTTGAGCTCTTAGTTTTTGTGGGCTGAGGACATTTCTACTTTATTTCTTGCTGTTTTCATATTTTATTGATTCAAGCACTTTCACTTTATTTACAGCTTCTCATCACAAGTTCAAAGAAAGTCATAAATTATTCAATTTTTGTCGAACACCACATGAAACTATACTACAAAAGAGAAATCAAGAAAAAGAACAAATACTTCAAATATTCTACGTTCTTAGACACCTTTCAAGAATACACTGATGGTTGGATGATGATGCCACACACACTTTGTCTGAACTGAAGTGAAGTTATTTTTCCATTAAGGAAGTTCTTAGTTGTTAAATTCAAATACCAACTTTTCTTCCGCATCCAAACAGCAATCAATTCATTATAAACTTCTAATGAGACACAGTCGTGTGTGTTATAGACATAAGAAACAAATCTCTCCACACTCATCTAATGGCATAATGTTCTTGTGTACTTATATCTCTCACCAGCATCACCTGGCACAGGTAATACTCGTAGGTATCCAAGTACAACAGAGTGGTAACCGCTAGCAAATAACTCAGCTCGTACGCAAATGTGTCACATTTCTTTTACAAGCTGTCATTGTACGGAAAGCAAAATAGGATATTCCAGAACCATTCACACTCTGGTAAGAGGTGAGGATGCAAATGAGGATGGGGATGAGGAAAACACACATAATGGTGCAGGAAAACCAAACAAAATCAAACATCCCATTGAAACTTGTGGCCCTAAGCAAAGCAAAGAAACAGCTGGAGCAGCTTGTGTTGGGATAGGAGTCGACAAGGAATCGACCTTCTCTCCCCCACCTCGACATACATACGAGTATCTACTATGAAGCGCACAAACTAAAACTTCCCAACTTCGCTCGAGCAATTAAAAGTACTCAAGTTTTCTACTTTCACCACATGTGGTAGTAGCACATGCCAATGCACATGCACACTGCATAAGCACATGCAGCACCCGAATGCATGACAGCATTAATATTTCAACGGGTAAACAGCATTATGTAATTGCATTCGGATATGAGGCTATGTTCTTTGGGCGAGAAGGTTCGTCCTATCAGCATAAATCCAAAGGATACAAAATCCTTTACAACGTCGACACCTAACAGAGGTTTGAGTATATTATGAACTCAGGAGTACCTACCTTTATTTGAAAAAGTTCTTAACAAACAAACTTATGAGGTAGGTATATAGCTGAGGTTGAGGTTGTTGCGTTTTTGTATAAAATTTTAGTTTTTAATATTCTTTGCTTGGGTTTTTAGTTTTATTTAAGTTTTTCAAAGTGACGGGAAATTTTTACTTGGAAAAAACAGTCACATAACGCCCACAAGTATATAGGTACAATATACATACACACAATCGCGATGGTTGGAGAGTGTGTTTAGAATTTTGCAAATTTTGCTAAAAATAAATCTCGATTAGCATACGACATATTTTGCTAGAGTATTCGAGAAATGTAGGTAGGTAACGTACACAAGGTACGTACGTACTTCAAAGAAGTCTTTTTTGTTTACACATTTAGGGTATTCTCTAGGAACTGTTAGTTTGTTGGTTTATGAACACTAGTAGCATAGAAAAGCATTTAGAAAATAGTTTTTATTAATTAAGAGGACTTGTTCAAAAACGTGGGCAAAAATGTTTGAAAATTGTCATTTATTAAGTCTTGTGGAAAGTTGGAGGTTTTAAATATGAGGGTGGGTTCAGAGCTAAAGCCTCTAATGCTTTTGATAACTTTTGACAGGTGGAAGTAGAAGGCAGCGATTTGCATCGTGGATGAAATATTAAATTGTTGAGAAAACGCTTCTTCACCTAAATAAAAAACTCTCGAAAACCAGGGCTCTCAGAAATAAACATTATTAATTTGAAAATAATAAAGAAATTTGCTTTTTTTCTCCTGTTTCGCGGCTCAGCAGCCACTTTTCATTACTCTACTTTGGCATGTTATGCATTCAAAAAAAAAATCAACTCAAGATTTTGATAAAATTTTATATTGCGATGATATGGAAGACGAAAAAAGTGGTACCCGCAATTGCATGTCTTAGGTCAGACTAAACAGCTGGTCGATTTTCATTTTTTTCTCAAACTTCGTATATAGAGTTTATTGGTTATTCCCTTAACACAAAATCTTATTTTTTTTTTATTCGAAATATTCTAATCTTCAAGTACCATCCAAAATACTGTTTCGCTTTATTTGAGATTATGCTAGACTGCAAAATAGTTTTCCCTAGGAAACTGATAACGGTATATCTCTTTTATAAAATCGTTTTTGAATTTTTCAATATTAGTTTTCTACTCGAAGAAATCTGTATTAAAAATCAATGAGTTTTCGAATGGAACATTCGAGAAATGTAAATATAAAGGGAATACGCAGTTATTATGACGATTTCTTCAAGAAAAAAGAGAAAACTGAAGATATTTTCAATGGATTTCGAAGACGATACTTAGAAGAATTTTGTTTTTAGGTTAGAATATTTCGAAATACTGACGTAATGAAGCAATTTCGAGGTAAGATTTTAATTTAGAAAACCTACCTACAACCTTTGGATAATCACAGTTTTAGTTTCCATTAAAACAGTGTTGTATAGTGCAATTAATAAAAGAAAAATGTAAATTGGTCTTAATAACGTAGAATTTTGAAAAAAAAAAAAAAATAGTTTCAATAGTTTCTTTTTTTAGTTTTAAAAGTTATTTTTTCAAAAATCTCTACTAGACCAAAAGCTGGCTGCAAATTCCAGGAGTATAGGTATAAATAAAATTAATTAAGGCTAGACTGTCTGAAAGTGAGCTATGGTAAACAGTGAACCATTTAAGTTTTCTGCTTTCCTGGACTTTAGAAAAAATTGAAAAAACAAGAAATAACCGCATTCTTATTCCTTTTAAACACAATAAAAAGTTGAACCTTTTAGCCTATGGGTACTTGCGCAGAGCAAGAATCTGTTAAACTGCTGGTTTGTAAATGAGAAATCGTACTTTTGGTTTGTGTTTATGATGAAAAAGCAATGTATCTAGAGGGATTTGTTTAATATATGGGTGATTCAACAAATGATGAAATTTTTGACGGCTTCGTTGATATTTTAATAATTGTTCAAGTATTCTATCTGATTTTTTTTTATAACTACAAATCTAATTGATGTCTATATGGCCAGACAAAATTATTAAGATCTGACATATTTTCATTACTCAAAAAATTCTTCAAGTGTCTAATTCTCAGGTCCCTGACGTGTTCCCTGCTCGTTTTCGAAGGGAAAAATTCTTACAGTTCCCTTATTTAAGTTCCAAAACCAAAATAAACTTTCAATTATTGACGTTAGATAATAGATCTTTTAATGATATAAATTAATATTTAGTACTTTATATATTTTATTACAAAAAAAATCATTGAACTTTGTCCCCCGGATTTCTAATCAGTCCCCTGACCGAATGAAACAGTCAAAAATATCCTTAATTTTGAAAACTATCTAAGTTTCAAATCTAGCAACGTGAAGCATTAAGCTTGGTGACAGTAAAATCATTTTCGTATCTTACGCCCGTTTGCTATTTCATTTGTTAAGAAGGCATTTATGCGAGAGGTCATGGATTGTCCGTTCGGTTTCTCAGTCCCTGATAAGTGTTTACAGAAAATATTCATATGTAAGCCGGTATATACATTGTCATTTTAATATAGGCTTAGTAAAACCTTAATTATACATTTTTTAAAATTTTTTTTTCGTACAATGTGTTAACATGTCTTAATGGCAAAACAACTATGAAAATACTCAGTTCCCAGGCTTCAATCCCCTGACCTTTAAATATGATTTTATTTCTTGAGGTCCCAAATATGCTCACAAAATGCAGCTTTTCTTCTTAAATACATGTAAAATAAAAAGCAGTACTCGATCGCATGAACTTACTCTTATTTATACACGTGTTTTGCATAAATTGTATAAAAGTGCTAGAAGGCACAGGTTCGTTCGACACAAGAAAAAAATTGTGTTGGAGGGGGTATATTTCTCCCCATTAAGGTGATAGGAATGATTTTCTTAAAAAAACAGTTTAAAAATAATAAAAAATGTTCAGTTCTTTGGAACACCTGTTTTCAAAAAAGGCTATAAAATTGTTGTTTTTAATTTATTTGACTGGCCGTTTTCTACTATGTGAAAAGACGTTTTAAAGTTCATATATAGTTAGAATTTAGGACTTTTACACTGTGGACCATGGTGCAACCAAGGAAATGTTTGTTTTAGTCTAGGTTCCATTTTTTATTTATAGTTTTGAATTTATAACTTGTTAAGATTTTCACTTAGCAAGAAAAAAAGATATGTAAAGTCGAAGATAGTTCTTTATGACTTTTTTTTATTTTTTTTTATTTTCGTAAAAATAATAAAATTCTGCATTTTTGTAACTTTTTATAATTTGTTCTTACCATTACCAAAAGCAAATCAATCAATGGTTCACTTTGTAATACGCAGTGTTTCACTGTTGACACCCCCTGTTACACAACGAAGCAGTTTATATTCCTTATTATTTTTTACTTCCCATGACTTTTATGAAGATGTTTATTTTTTAATATTAAGTTAATAAATCAAGTATTACGCACCTTTAAACACCTAGAAGTTTAAGCCAATAGTTTGAAAAATTATATCAAGTCAAACAAAAAGAGGTTCACTGTTGGACATTTTACCTTATATGTAAGTGTGGATTTATGCAATATTTTACCAAATTCAACTGTCTGGCAGGTTGGAAGGGATGGTTTTCCGAAAACGGTTGCTATGTCAGTAATATAACAACTTCAATTCATATCTATATAAATAACAGAAGATTGTGCACTTATTTCCAATACATAGGACCCAGACGTTTCACTTTCACTATACCAGACGCTCCCAAAATTTGCGAAAAAATCATGTCTTGGAGTTAAAAGTATTACTAAAAAATAATAATACAGCTAAAAATCAGAATAATACTTCGGATAGCAAATATATAAATCCCAGATGCTTTGGTTTCGGTCTTGACTCTCTTAGACGGTTTTTAAGTATCCAGAAGTTTAAAAAAACACAAAAAATACACCAAAAACTCGAAAAAAAATCTCTTTATTTTAAAAATATAGGTTCCAAATATTGGTGATATCAGTATCATCAAACTGCATTCTTCTAAAACTTCAAACACTTATTTTCTCTTCATACATAAATACCTAGGTATAACCCTATGCTGGTCACTTAAAAATATTTGTCGCCTTTTCCTCTCTCCAAGCATATTAGTCCATTGAAATGTTACATTTACCTTGCATTTTGGGTATGACACATTTTTTTTCATTTGATGTGTAGGGGGTTTCAGTGCGAGTACAAAATCTAAGCTTCGGACTTAAAAGTCTATCAATTGGCCGCTGCGCCAACTTAAAAAGGGTGTAAAAGGCTTCCACAAAATCATAACAACCGTTGTATTTACGAAAAAATTTCGATTTTTTTTGGTAGAAAATTATATTATCTACATTTGATGTTAACATACTTTTGCCATAAAATTGAAAAAAAGGAGTAACAGATATAAATAGAGGAACGTTTTCCATAAAAATGTTACCGAAAAATTGTTATGTTACATTTTTTGATTATTTTTTGAGAAAATACACAAAAAAGACGAACATCTTTGTCCATTTTTATCTGTAACATCTTTATTTTCAATTTAACGGCCAAAAGTGTACTAACATAAATTAAAGATAATCCAATTTTCTATCCAAAAAATTAAAAATATAATCGAAAAATTCGATTGTGAAGATATCGTGGCAGCCATTTTATATTCCCATTTTTAAGATGGCGACCAAATGGGACACGAAACCCCCAACACATCAAAGAAAAAACTATGTCCTTACCAAAATGCGAGGTTCGGCCAAAATTTTGTAACATTTCAATGGACCATATAAGACTGAGATAATTTATTTTCAGCCTCGAATGCATTTTTCTAATGAAAACCTCAAAAACTTTCCTTTTTTCATATTTAACCTCAAGCTGATCAAATTAAAAAAAAAAAAATTGCGCCCTTTTGTCACTACAAACATATCGGTCTCAGATATTTTTTTTTTCTAGCCTTGAGCATGCTAAACTTCCTCAAAATGCATTTTTCTGACCAAAACATCAAAAGTCACATATAAGGTAACTAAAATAATTATCCAAAAAAGACTAAAGAAAGCAAAATATCACTAAAAACGTCATGCCACCCACACCACATGACTTCTAGTTAAACTTTGGCTCACTATATAACTTAAAGATGAAAGAACTTAACTATACAGAAGAAAGCTAATTTTGAAGATAATTTTACCCTCTATAAGATTTTTTTTTAGAAATTTTGTTGTAAAATGAAATGTGAAAGAGTTTTTAAATAAAAACCAAACCAATCTCTGTTTTAAGATCTTCCTTAACCACAAAAATCCAAAAGCTCGTTTTTATGATGAGGACGTACCCATCAGATTCCATAAACAAAATTTTGTTCATCGAAAAATGCGATTTCATGCCCTTTTTTAAACTTATTTGAATGGGCAAATAGGTTGTCTTACCGCGCACCGCCTCCTAGATTATAAATTTAACAATCAATCAATAAATCGTGAATATTTTTTTTCATAAATATGTAAATCTATTTATCAATATCAATAAATTTACAGAAAAAAAAACATAAATTGTTAAAATTATAGTTTTATACATTTCCTATAAAATTTGTAGATCTTAAAACTTTTATTTGAATGAGCCACCGTATTTGATTTAAATGGATTTACATTCTCTAGAAATGACCTAAACTAATCGGTCTACAAACCATTTTCTCCAACTTAATGAAAAACCAGTTAGTTTTCAAGCTTAACATCTATCATCATGACATCTTGATCGATAAACGTGTAATCCGCTGTACAAACAGTAAAATTTTATTTGGTATCCGCTTACTCATCTCCTTTTGAAAATACTTTTTTCTCCCATTTATTTAGAAATACGGAAAAATAATAAACTCGATGTCGTTAATTATTATTATATTTTCAATATGTTGACATTTTAAACATGTTCTTCCTTCTCGAATGTGTAAAAATTAATTAAAAAATTTCACTCGATACCTACATTATGTATATGTCAGTTCGAGTAGGTAACGGATATCATTTCTAGAAAACAAATTCCAAGAAGAGATGTCTTTTGCTCTAGAAGAAATATGAGAATTCCCTAGAGACCTAAGACTTGGCAAAAAAAAAGACTATTAACAACAATCCAAAAATAACCACCATTCTTGAGAATGAATCTCGATATGGTTTTACCTGCTCCATGTATGTAGAAATTATAGATTTTTTTCTTTTTGCACATCACATCGATAATTGTAATTCACATAATGCCATACTGATCTTCATGTCAGAATCAAATAACTCTATGTATGATGTGTCTTATACGTTTCATCATGGGAAAATTCTTAGAAATTCACTCGACCAAACAAACAAACGTTCCCAAATGAGTGATTTGTTGGATGCGTTAAAAACCTCCTCATATGTCTTTCTTAAGGCAGCGAACAAAAAAACATTCAATATTTTGATATCTACCCGGGGATATGTAAGCGATGCTCATTACCACTCCTAAGTATGGTCGGTCTATGCTTAGTGTAATTACATAGAATCATGACAAATAAATAATAATAAATAAATACATGTATCTAAACTTTCCATTTACAACTATGTAGGTATCTATACAACTCTCTACTGAGCTATCAAGTTTAAGACCATGAATATGCGGGGAAACAGTCCGACTCATTTGGTTAGATCTGGTTTAGCGAAGAAAATAAATTAAAGCTAGGTGCGTAAATGTATGACTCGGTCGCACGTGCTTGCTCTTACTTTAAGAATGTTTGATAAAAAAAAATAGGCATATCAAAAACATTCTTCAATCCGTTTTTGAAGTATTGAATTTTCTAAAAAACAATTTCATTTAAATCGGTAAAGACAAAAGAGAAATCCCAAACCTTAAAATACAACGTTATATCACATAACAATTTTTAAAATTTTTTTCTTCAAAATGATATTTCTGACTTCAACAACTTATTTGTATAAAATCTTCAAACAAATATTTTTTTACCGAAATTTTCCAAAAATATATCTGTGGTGTTTGGTAGAAACATGATAACTGCATTTTAAAATTTGCTTCTTTACGTCCACTTTAAATGGAGCTAGAGCCTAAACGAATGAATTTATTTCCTTCAAATTTAGAAAACAATTTTTTAAAGACTTTTTTTATAAGTGTTTCAAATTTGAAGAAAATCGGTAAACTCATTTAGGCTCTAGCTCAATTTAAAGAGAGCGTAAAGAAGCAAATTTTACAATGCAGTTATCATGTTTTTCCCAAACACCACAGATATATTTTGGATTTTTAAAAATGAAAATAAAATATTTTGAGAGCTTGATTGATTTTTTTGAAACTCGGTATTTAGGTTTTTTTTTTAGAAACATTCCCTAGAATATTTTAATAAAAAAAAAATACTTTTATGCACAAAAAACAGTACATTCCCTACAATGTTAAAAAACCGTTTGAAATATATTTTTTTCTTAAAAACGGCTCCTAGATTTAGGGCTGGCCACGATACCAAAAAAGTCTCGTTATCGTTTGGTATTGGTATCGAAAACCACAACGATACCGAGACGATACCAACTCCGAGCGATACCGAGACGATACCAAACGATACCGTATTTCTTGGACCGAAATTTACCGATACTTTCGGTGTATCGTTTGGTATTATAATAAATTTATTACAAACAGACAATTTTTGGAACTGGTTTCTCGAAAAGACTTTAATGATTTAACGTTTTCAGAGCTTTTCTCTTTAGCAGGGAGAAGGCAATAATTTTTTAATAATATTGCATTCCACAATTTTCAAAAAAAAAATTTAATTTTTTTTTTATTTGAAATCTCAAAAACGGTGCACATAAGTTAAAACATACTCAATACATATTTGCATACCAAAATACAGGGTGGCGCACGAATCGTGCTACAAAAATAAAACGTAATAACTTTTTTTCTGTGTGAGTAATCGGCTTATTTTTTTTTTAATTTTGTAGGTTACTATTTAGATTTATAAAAATGGATGCTTGGGATACGGAGAAAAGAATTTGGATAGTGCAACGGTACCATGCTTTGCAGTCCGTCATTTCCGTCCAAAGGGAATTTAGGCGGGAGTTTGGCGGTAATCCCCCGAGTAGATGGACCATTATGAGGTTTGTAAACATGTTTGCCGAATCTGGAAGCATCGCACGAAGGCCGTACCATCGAGATGCCAATGTTCGGGTTCAGGATACAATCGCAGCAGTAGCATCTGCAATACACGCCAATCCGAGCGTTTCGACCCGAAACTTATCGGAGCAAATTGGAGTTAGTAGACGGTCATTACAACGGATACTTCATGACGAATTACGAATGTCCAAATTACAAGCAAGTTAAACCCTCAGGATTTGCCTGTTCGCCTGGAATTTTGCCAAAAAATTATATCAATGGCCGAAGAAGACAACACATTGATCAATTGTTTGTTCATGTCTGATGAGGCCCATTTTGATCTTAACGGCAATGTAAACAAGCAAAATTGCCGTATATGGAATGAGTCTAATCCAGAAATGCTCCATGAGACGGAACTGCGCCCAGAACGAGTCACTGTGTGGTGCGCAGTTTCATCAAGGTGTATTGTCGGGCCGTACTTCTTTGAAGAAAACGGTGTAACCGTTACTGTCAATGGGGACCGTTATTTAAAGATGTTGAAGGAGTTTTTTTTACCCAGAACTGCGCCGAAGACGTATACCATTCAACAGCGTTTGGTTTCAGCAAGATGGAGCAACTGCACATATAGCCAGACCAGTTATGGCGGAGCTAAACAAAAAATTCGCAAACAAATTAATTTCTAGGAACTCCACTCTTCGCTGGCCCCCAAGGTCACCTGACCTGACTGCACCAGACTTCTTTTTATGGGGTTATGTCAAGCAAGAGGTGTATAAAACGAAGCCCAGGAATTTAACTGAATTAAAGCAGTCCATAACGACAATAATTGAGGCGATCCCAACTTCAACTCTTCAGGCCGCAATGAATAATTTTTTGATCAGGTGCCGCATATGCGTGGGAGAGCGTGGAGGTCATTTGCGGTCTATAATCTTTAAAAACAACTAACTATTTAAAATAAAATTTAATTTTCTAACCAATAAAAAAAAAAATAAATGAAATACATCGATTAAAAAAAAAGTTATTTGAATTTCTTATTGTAGCACAATTGGTGCGCCACTTCTTGTTTCAAATAATCATATTCAATCATGAACTTAGACTTCTTTTTTCACCTTCGCTAATTTCAATATCGTATTTTATGCTTTGAAACATTTTTCTCTCATAATTTCAATGTTTTTATTTACAATTGTTTTTAAACTCCTCAACCTCTTGAACATAAGAGCAGGTACATGCGACCCAGTTGTGTATTTTATATTTTATCAACATTTATGAAGTCAACTTTTTTGTTTTGAAATCTGAGCAAAATTTAATAAGAAATTTTAAAATAGGTTAAAAATATATAATATTTTAAAATGACATTTTCAAAGTCAAAATCAACCAATCAAAAGAACCGTACTGTAAATCACGTTAGAATCTAACAATTTTATCCTTCCTTTGGCATACAAAAAATTAAGAATCATCTACTGATGGGGACAAACCAGTTTCTAAGCTGGAAATCAGTCTTGTGCCATCGTTTATCGTTCTTCGTTGGAAAAATTCTCCTCGCATAATAACTTCGTCGCTTCCTCTAAGCCCGTGTGTACACAATCTTATACGAATAGACGACATTTTAATTATTTGTTCCGTTAACCTCTTTCTCAATTTAAATTGAGACCAATTTAAATAAATTTCCTCGATCAAAAAGCCCGTATCCTACTCGTAGACTGTCAGTTCTTTCTTACCTGAATGTTGACTCCATCGCCAAGTAGTAGTATACTCATGAGAACTGGATCCGCCACCATTTGCCGCATGTTTAGATTGCGGTACCAAGTATAATTTTGTGTATTAGATAGAGGCCGCTTTAATCTTTTGCTGCCTCACCCTCCCTCCATTCATGATGCTGAAAGAGTTTTAAGGCTTGTGATTGATGTAGCGAGATCGTTTTCATTTCAAGCAAAAATGATTGATTTGGATTAATTGAAGTTTGTCAATAGGTATTGTTGGTAAAGATATGCTCAACTCACGCCACATGCTTGAATGATCGATAAAGACATCGTGCTCAAGCTTGAGAGTTTGAAGTTAGCTCTTAGACCCCATCAATCGGGTCTTATTGTTTGCCTTGGTAGATCGTCTATAGATATGATGTGGTCAATGAAGTGTCCGTCCGTCATTTTTTTTTTCACAGTATATGCGGTTTTATTAATTCGTATAGGTACGAGCAGCATTGTATAGTAGAAGTGAAAACGTGCATGGATTCTTTAAAAGTTATAAATCGTGGCAATGTCTTGCTGTGGTTTCTAGTTGGAATTCGCCGTATTTATCGTTTACAGCCTGAGAGACATTTGAAAAGAACGGTTTATCGTGAAGAAGGAGCCGATATACATATAGTCAAACCCTCAAGCCGGCAATGCGTAAATTTATGTACATGATGAAAGTTTATAATAATAATGAATGTTTATGGCTTCAAGTTTCTATAGCGAATGGATATTAAAATTTCTTGGAAATCGAGTTTTTCAATTACAAACTAATTTCATTGTAGAAATAGGTTTCCTGTCATAAAATTGATTAAGGCATAGAAATTTGATTATGTTTTGTGATTGAAGCAAAAACTTGTTGTTCTTTGCTAATTACAGAGTGATTGTTATTTTGCATTTTCACTTTTCGTAATCAGCAACTTTCCAGATCATAACTTTATGCTTTATAATTGATTTTTGACTCAACAGTCATTTTTATTTGCGATTTATAAATATGTAGGTGTTCTATGGCAAGTTATGGATTTGTAAAAAATTATAAATTTAATTTAATTTGACTCGAGATTTTGATCAGACTTGTCAATACGATGATAGAGAAAACGAAAAAAGTGGGTCTCACAATTCTGTCTGTCGGTCTGTCTGTCTGTTTGTCTACAGCCTAAGCGGCTCGATGGTTTTTTTTTTAAACCTGGTACAAAGTGGTTTTTGGTGAATACAAACACATTTTTTTTTCATTTTACTATATAATAACGGTACCTGGCATACAATTTTCTTGTAAACAGTTTTACAGAAATTTTATTTTTCTGAAAAACGGCACCACAACTTTTCTTTTACAAAAATATCAATAAATTTCTCTCAGTAAAGGCTACCTTTGGATCGGAAACAATTTTTCAAAAAATGTTTTTTAATGATACCTTCCAAAGAACAATTTTGTATTTTTTATTTTCTTCAAAACAGTAATTCCGACTTTAATCATTTTTTTATACAAAAGCTTCTAAGCAATACCTATATACTTTTTTTTGCCTTCTTTTTTTTACCAAGATTTTCAAAACAATACTTTTTGGATTTTTAAAAAATTTTAAACAAACAAATTTTGTAATCACACAAGTTTTTTTATAAAACTCGGTGCTTAAGAAATTTTTGACACTTTTTAAAGTATTTTAAGAAAAAAATGTATTTTATGAAAAAATAATTCTCCCATACAAATATCAAAAACCCGTTGACGAAAATATTTTTTTTTCTTTTCTTAAAGACATCAGCTCCTAAGATTTTTATAAAACTTTTTTGTAAGCTTAAATAAAATCGATACTACAAAAATTATAAACAGCAAAACAACAACAAAAATTATTAACAAATATGTAGAACCTCTCATTGAATGATTTTTTTAATTTTAAATTTTCTCGGCTGAACAGATTCGGATTGTGTTTTATATAAATATCCAAAAAATTATTCCCCGGAAAAAGAATTTTGAAGTTTGAAAAATATATTCTTTACTTTCTTCTTGAGAAGTATGATGTTTGAATTTTTATATACATTATTTGAAAATATCTTTGTGGTAGTTTGAAGAAATGAAGTCAAAACGGTTAGGTTACTTTTTTTTAGATAAAAGTATGGAAAAAGTCAGAAATGTATATAGAAACCTTTCCCATACGAATGTAAGACCCATGAAAAACAAACTTGAGATTTCCTTTGGATATAGAACTTTTGAGCACTGAAACTTTGGAATTCAATCTTAGCAAGTAGAACAGGTGAAATACGAGTAGTAAAGAAAAAAATAAATTAAAATTAAATAAAAAAAAAAAAAATGGTACCACCATGAAACTTGATGAAAAAGTTTCATGTACCATAAGAATGAAGAATGAAAAGTCTATAAAAATATTTCACATGGAAGGGTTTTTTTGGAGGGGGAGAGGGGGGAAGGTGTTGTGTATCAAACGGAAAAATTTACCTTGGTACAACCTAGTGTACAAAAAGACACATTTCTTTAAGGTAAGTAGTTTTTAATGTTAAACCAAATACGATCCCGAGAAAAAAGTTATTGTCATTTTTATGTAAGTATGACTGTATTTTTAGTACAAAAATTAAATATTATTATATGGTACTATTTTTTTTTTTGATGCAAAATAGCTTTTTATGGCCTTTAGTCCTACAAATTGGCGTTTGTATTTTTTTTTTTATTTATCCTATTTTACCTGTACTAAAAAACAATAAAATTCAAATGAGCCGGCATTATTATTTTAAATAATTCTAGTTTTATATATAACGACATAAAACAAAAAGATATACATATTAACCCGGTGGCCGGTAGCTGGAATGGATTATTCTAAAGTCTTTAAAAACTTTGAATAAATAGAGAGGTAGAGTATTTAAACCTTCAATATTAAAAATGGTCTTCAGCAGGGAGCGGTCAACTCACCGATTCTATTCAGCATTTACACCAGCGATCTGATAAGTAGTCTAACTCAGGCAATTGCGTATGCCGACGATCTAATTGCGTACAGAACAGCTCCAAAAGTCGAGGTCATCAGGATTCTCTTGCAGCGTGACTTCGAGAAGATTCAGCGATATTGCGATGACTGGAAGTTGAAAATCAACTTTCAGAAATCAGAAACTATCTTGTTTAGGACTCCGTTGCTTAGAGCCACAAGGGATACGAGAAAGAACTGGGGCAAGCTGGTGATCGTAGGGCCAAATCGACATCCACTGGCGAGTAAAAGTGTAGTGAAGTACCTTGGCATCTGGATGGATCAGTATTTGTATTTCGACAGACATATAAATGCTGCTCTGGCCAGGGCTAGGGGAGCCTTTGCCCTGACGAAACGGTTGTTTTATAGCAGCCGGCTTGACAGCAGGGTGAAAGTGATTTGCTACATGGCCCTTATTCGGCCGATGATTGCCTATGGATGCCCGGTTTGGTTCAACGTTGCCCCATCTCAAATGGAAAAGATTCGAGGCAGTGTCTTCGACGCTGTCTTGGATCGCACAGAACACCAGAGTCGGAGTACAAACACTACTATTCCAACCTGGTTCTATACAACGGGGCCAACATAAACAGGATAGATAATTTCTTGCTGAAGCTTATTCGAGGTCACATTGCAAGAGCGATGTCCTCGTCTAACAGCTTAATTTTTGGGGCTTATTACCCTAATTACGAATACTACGAGAGTGTGCGTCTAAGCGGCTTTATTCCACCCGATGCATTCCTCCACCTAGACAGTCGAGGGCTGATCCAGGATAGATCGGCGGTTCCGCTAATCTACCACGTCGGCCGTAGAACTGTGGATCGGCGGCTCCTATACAGTCGAGACGTTCTCGCACAAGACGAAGCTGAGCACCTTCGGTTCAGTAAGACTGTGTCCGAACGGGACCGAAGAGATAGGGTAAGGCAGGAGAACCAGTTCTGGTGGTTGAAAAACGAAGATGAAGTTCCCTCAGACATTTAATAGTTGACCTTGCATTTTCTTTTGTATGGCCGACTTACATAGGTTTAGGTAGTTAGTTTTAAGTAGGGACAGTCAGGGTGTCACCAAAAAAAAGAAAAAAAAAAAAAAAAACACAAAAAAAAAATATAAAACCCACAAAAATACAAAAAAAAATTATAAAACCGGAAAATGCTTGCTGTGGCTGTTCTAGTTTGTAAGTTGTAAGTAGCTTATAAGTAGGTTATAACTAGTTTATAATTAGTTTTAAATAGTTTTAAGTAGCTTTAAGTAGTTTTATTTAATTAGTTTTAATTAGCTTTAATTTAGTTTTATGTAGTTTGTAAGTTTTATATAAAACCAAAAAAATGAAGACAGATACCGAGTTTTTTTTATAAATTCTTCTCGGTAAAAAATAAAACCGACCTGGATTAAGTATTAAGATATTTCTTAGGCCGAAAGGCATTAGCATTAAGTTATTATAGTTTAACTTAGAGCGCCCGACTGGGGCCAGTAAGTTAGTTTTAAAATATTGATAAGTAGGCTAGTTTTTATGAATTTTTGTCTAGCTTTAAGATAGTTTTAAGAAAATTGAAAAATAAAAATGAATTAAAAAAAAAAAAAAAACAAAGCAGAAATGTCAAGCAAAAGCGTCAAAAATCACCAATCAAATTAAAATATGTATATTTATGAGTGAAAAATAAAATAAATTGAATAACTTTTACGACCTTATCATAAAACATATCGATTGTATCATTGTAGATCAAAGAATAAACAAAAAAGGCAGTAAAAATTATTTAACTCCCTTTTAGTCCCCCAAATGAAAACCCTTTGAACCCGAGAAAAAATTTTACAATTTATTTATGGCTCCAAACTTTGATTTTGATGTATTCAATTGGAAGAATTAATATTGATCTTTGTCAAAATGTCATCGAACGTTATTATTATTAAAATTTCATCTAATAAAACAAAAACTATAAAAAAAATAGACTGCCAGGAAATTAAAAAAAAAAAAAAATATTTATACATCACTCATAAAAACGTGCTTTAATTTCCGGGAATACAAAAAAAAGATATAAAAACAAAAATGTAATAAAAAAGACTTAAATGCTTAACTTTGTTAATCTACCGCCACGCGTTTAACATAATCACCCGATGAGACCCAACAAGATTCTCTTTAGATGCATCTCAAACCTATTTTTGTATTACACAACATGAAGAACAACGTTTGTAGGTACAATCAAGAAAACTTGCTATGAACTCTATTTATGGATTGAGTGTATGTTTTTTGATGCATGTTTTTTGATGCATGCTTTTTTTGTTTTATGTATGCAGATTCATGCATTAATAGTCTGGGGCTTAAAGTTGTATTTATTTATTGCATTTAATGTTTTTGGGTAAGTAAAGTTTAAATATTGACAAGAATTTAAATTTATTTAGCTTCATTAATGGTCTTCCAACAAAAGGTTTTCGAGTCATTTCGATCTATCACATTCATGTATGTTATCTAATTTTTTTAAAAAAGTCAGATTTTGTATCTACATGCATTCAATGGAGCACCGCTTTGGTCATATCTATATAATAATGGACCACGGTTTCTAGTATACCATAACCAGTCTCAGATAATCGAGAGCGCACAGTGGTCCGTTTGTTGAATTTTTGCGACAAAAATCATTTCTCACGGCAATTCTTAATAAAAATTAATGTAATTTGAAACAGTGGCTTGGGTATGCTAAAATAAGGGATGCTGCTTTTTTCTACTTCAAGCATTGGCTTCACAATTTATGCCAAAAACATGGTCCCAAGTTTCTGAATTTTAAACAAAGTATTGTTGAAATTTTAGTCAAGTTCATGTTTGAAATGTCCAAAATGGCGTACCTGAATAGTTTCATATAAAAACGACTTAAATACTGATATGTACAAATATTAAAAAAGAAAGTCCAAAATGTTAACAAATGTTCACAAGGGATTACAACTAAATTTAGTGCTAGTTATTAAAACTTGTTGTATTGGGAATTATTTTTAGACCTAATCTGATCAAATCTAAAAAAAATTTGACAATTTTGAACACTGGAAGTTACCATAGTTAACTTCTACTAAAAATAACGAAAAAATCAAAAAAAATCTATAAAAAAAAATTTAAAATAATTTTTATATTTTTGCTGTTGAACCTGACATCGAGCTAAGAATTCCGACAGGTGAAAAAACAGTTAACTACCATTTTTTATGAATCAATCAAACTATTCTTGTATTTAAAAAAAAATCTGGTAATTTAGCATTTTTTCCAACTGTCATTTATCAGAATTGTAAGCCGGATGTCAGATTTAAATAATGCAACCTCAAATAAATATCATCATTATTAGAACTTTTACTTTAGATTATTTTTTATTTTTTGAGTTTTTAAATAGTTGACCTTAAATTTGAATAGTAACTTCCAACGGTCAAAATTGTCAAATTTTTTTTTAGATTCGATCAGATTAGGACGGAAAAATAATTTCAAATTCACAAAATTGAAACAAAAAAAAAACAAACTAGCACTAATATTACAAGTTTTTATTTCTTGGGAACATTTTGGACTATCTTCTTTAAATTTTGTACAAATCAGTATTGGAGTAAATTTTTATGAAGTGTACATTCAGGCAAATAGTATTTTTTTTTCTTTTTTTTTTGAAATTCATTTTTATTTTGCATTTTCTTAAAACTATCTTAAAGGTAGACAAAAATTCATAAAATCTAGCCTACTTATCGATATCTTAAGACTAACTTACTGGCCCCAGTCGGGCGCTCTAAGTTAAACTAATGGGTGATTTTTTAGCTGGTTTGGTTTTGGCAACACTGGTTTTGACAGCTGACGTGTGTTTAGTACCTTGTGTCACTGTCAAACAGCTTCAGTTTGGTTTGCAATTTAACCATGGATCGTCTTACAAATGAACAACGCTTGCAAATTATTGAATTTTACTATCAAAATTCGTGCTCGGTTCGAAATGTTCATCGCGCGCTGCTTCCATTTTATGGTCGGCATGCTCGACCTTCTGAGCAGTCTATTCGGAAGATTGTGACCAAATTTCGCACCAAATTTACTTTGTTGGACATTAAACCACCAACACGTTTACGTACTGTGCGTAGTGAAGAAAATATTGCGGCCGTATCAGCTAGTGTGACAGAAGACCGCGAAATGTCGATTCGGCGCCGTTCCCAGCAGTTAGGCCTTTGTTACAGCACTACGTGGAAAATTTTGCGGAAGGATTTGGGCGTAAAGCCTTTTAAGATACAGCTGGTGCAAGAACTAAAGCCAGCCGACCTACCACAACGCCGAATTTTTGGTGAATGGGCTCTTGGAAAGCTGGCCGAGGATCCGCTTTTTTATCGAAAAATTGTGTTCAGCGATGAGGCTCATTTTTGGTTGAATGGGTACGTAAATAAGCATAATTGCCGCATTTGGAGTGAAGATCAGCCAGAAGCATAGCAACAGCTACCAATGCATCCCGAAAAAGCCACTGTTTAGTGCGGTTTATGGGCCGGCGGCATTATTGGGCCATATTTCTTCAAAGATGATGCGAATCGCAGCGTTACTGTCAATGGTGAACGCTGCCGAGCGATGATAACAAACTTTTTTTTGCCCGAAATGGAAGTTCTTGACTTGCATGATATGTGGTTTCAACAAGACGGTGCCACATGCCACACAGCACGCGAAACAATGGCGCAATTGCGAGGCGAGTTTGGTGAACAGTTAATTTCACGTTTCGGGCCGGTCAATTGGCCGCCTAGATCGTGCGATTTGACACCATTACATTATTTTTTGTGGGGGTATGTCAAGGCTAATGTCTATAGGGACAAGCCCGCTTCGATTTACGCACTTGAAGCCAACATCCATGCATTCATTCGTGAGATACCGGCCGATATGTGTGAAAGACTATGCCAAAATTGGACTCAGCGGATGGGCTACCTGAGACGCAGCCGCGGTCAACATTTGCATGAAATTATCTTTAAACATTAAATTGCAAGGTTCAAACTATCGATTCAAATAAATATTTCATTAATTTTTTCGAATTTTTTGTGTTTTTTTTTTTTTTTAAGTTCTAAACCTCTTAAAAAATCACCCGTTATTATAACTTAATGCTAATGCCTTTCGGCCTAAGAACTATCTTAATACTAAATCCAAGTCGGTTTAATTTTTTACCGAGAAGAATTTATAAAAAAAACTCGGTATCTGTCTTCATTTTTTTGGTTTTATATAAAATTTACAAACTACATAAAACTAAATTAAAGCTAATTAAAACTACTTATAACTAATTTTAAACTAATTACAACCTACTTATAAGCTACTTACAAACTAGAACAACCACAGAAAGCATTTTCCGGTTTTATAATTTTGTATTTTTGTTGATTTTATAATTTTTTTGCGTTTTTATATGTTTTTTTTTTTGGAGCCACCCTGACTGTCCCTACTTAAAACTAACTACCTAAACCTATGTAAGTCGGCCATGACAGAGAAAAACCAAGGACAACTTTTAGATATCTGATGGAACTTCATTCTTTATATTTTAACCACCAGAACTGGTTCTCCTGCCTTACCCTATCCCTTCGGTCCCGTTCGGTCACAGTCCTACTGAACCGAAGGTGCTCAGCTCCGTCTTGTGCGAGGACGTCCCGACTGTAAAGGAGCCGCCGATCTACAGTTCTACGGCCGACGTGGTAGATTAGCGGAACCGCCGCTCTATCCTGGATCAGCCCTCGACTGTCTAGGTGGAGGAATGCATCGGGCGGAATAAAGCCGCTTAGACGCACACTCTCGTAGCATTCGTTGTTGGGGTAATAAGCCCCGAAAATTAAGCTGTTAGACGAGGACATCGCTCTTGCAATGTGACCTCGAATAAGCTTCAGCATGAAATTATCTATCCTGTTTATGTTGGCCCCGTTGTATAGAACCAGGTTGGAATAGTAGTGTTTGTACTCCGACTCTGGTGTTCTGTGCGACCCAAGACAGCGTCCAAGACACTGCCTCGAATCTTTTCCATTTGAGATGGGCCAACGTTGAACCAAACCGGGCATCCATAGGCAATCATCGGCCGAATAAGGGCCATGTAGCAAATCACCTTCACCCTGCTGTCAAGCCGGCTGCTATAAAACAACCGTTTCGTCAGGGCAAAGGCTCCCCTAGCCCTGGCCAGAGCAGCATTTATATGTCTGTCGAAATACAAATACTGATCCATCCAGATGCCAAGGTACTTCACTACACTTTTACTCGCCAGTGGATGTCCATTTGGCCCTACGATCACCAGCTTGCCCCAGTTCTTTCTCGTATCCCTTGTGGCTCTAAGCAACGGATCCCTAAACAAGATAGTTTCTGATTTCTGAAAGTTGATTTTCAACTTCCAGTCATCGTAATATCGCTAAATCTTCTCGAAGTCACGCTGCAAAATAATCCTGATGACCTCCACAGGCAAATAGTTATTATGAGGACAAACACAAGCTTGACTCAGCTTCTGACTTCCACAGTATTTTTTATTTAATTTTAAAATTTTGAACCATGTTCTGACCTTAATTGTGAAGCCACTGTTTTAAGGAGAAAAGCCAGTACCACTGAATTTAGCATACTAGAATAATAAATCGAACCGAATTATATTTATTTGTAGCAAGAATTGGCCTGGGAAATTACTTTTGTCGCCGAAATTCAACAAAAGGACCACATTGGGCTGATCGGTGTCGCGAGAGACTTATGAGTAAAATTTTTCTGAGGTCATTTAAGCTTCTGCGATATTTTGAAACCTCATCGAAATAATTTTTAAAACTGCAGCGTTCCCTTCTGAACTATACGTTAAATGCACAGTACACTATTTGTTAAGAACAAAAAGAAATTACATAAAGTAAAATGATTCAAGAAGATGAAAGGCCTTTTTTTCTTCCAAACGTATCTGTATGTGTAGGTATATCTTTTATCTTCTCGCTGCAAGCTATAAATTTTCTTATAAATCACAAAGCTGAAAATGAAAAAAAAAAAAAATAAGAAAATAAGAAAGAATTAACTTCATTTAGTTTCCGTCGTCTCGAATGCGTATACTATCTCGTCCCCTACATTGCTTTTGGCATCCTCTTAATACCATTTTTCCTTATACCCTGCCTCACGATTATAGTCCATATGGATTCTTCTCTATCGAGATGTACGCGCGAATCAAAATGGCTTTGCTACAAATATAAACCTACCTAAAGTAAGATACATTTTTATATCTACTGTCGTATTAGATAGTCTTAGCCATGGTGCGGCTGAGGGCTTGTGATATATTTTTTCGTATTTAGCCCTTGTTTCTGGCTCACGATGATGGCATGAAGATGATGTGGTTGCGGGAATAAGGATACGTTGTTGACATCCTAAGAGGTTTCAGCTTTTTTTTTTTTTGTGGCATTAACGTTTGTAGGAAGATCAGAACAGATGATTAGATTATAGAACTGGTGAAACGAGGTGAAACTGTATCATTCGAACACACCTTTTAGATCACGTTTTTTCTTAACTCTGCTGCCATTCAATATTGTAAAGGCGGAAGTATTAAAGGCAGTTGAAAGGGATTAAGCAGAAAAATACAGAAATGTTCGGGCTTATAATAAAAAGGAAATGTAAAATGTTTGGTGTGAAGATAGGACGATGAATGTGACTTGTCGAATTTACAAGGATTTTAAACATGTCTTTAAAAAAGTTGGTACATTCATATATGAAGGCATTCTTAATTTGTATCTATTAGATACTTTAATTTAGCTTTTTGGCTAAGCGAACATTTGCAGTCAAATGAAATACCTAAAACTCAAACCTACCGAAAACACACTTTCACTCATATAATTACGAAGTGCAACACGACACCCTAAAACCCGCCTTCAGAATATCCTAAAAATAGTTTCGAAGTTTGTTCTTTCATGTCGGTTTAGGCATTGATGTTGCATCTTAAGAAATAAATAAACCCCCACCAGAAGATATACAAATAAAATGGTCCAAGAATCAGTAAACTACACAGAAAGTCAGATTCAGATATACACTGACTACACTACAAAGTACACAGTCGCAAAAAGACAAACAATTCTTGAGATACATCGTTTCATGTTAACAGATTGCGCGTTCCGAATGTTTAGGTTGTTTAGTTGTCGAGTATCTTTGTGGGAAGGGGGAAGGGAGGGGGGGGGGGGTTCTCCTTCTCTGTTTAAGAACACACTCTTGGCTTTGTTTGAGTATCTTGTAAATTGTTGAGTTACGTTTTATTTATTTATTTCGTTTTTGAATTTTACTTCTAAAGAAATTTACGCGTGCATTTGAAGAACTTGTTATCGTCTTGCTTGTTTGGTCTTTTTGGCTGATTTGCATTGACCAAGCCAATACTTTCTATAGCGTATATAATGAGCGGCAAAAATGTAAAGAAGCAAAGTTTTGCGAAGGAGATGTTGTCGCAATTCAAAGCGTCACGTCTTCGCATCGTCCGCGTCGTCGGAGTCGTTGTCATTGTCGTTCGGTGAGTTGTTTCATTCTTTTTTCTATTTTTTTTTCTTTTATTTAATTTGTTTTCTTCGACTCGGACATGACAGTCGTGAAAATCTAAAAAACAAGAAACATTTATTTGCTCATCGAAAGAGGCTACTCTTCCGTTTGGTCTTTAACTTTTTTTTTTTTTTTCATTTTTTTCTCTCTACATACGCATAAGGTCTTTGCTGACCTTTTCAACAAGACCGCGCGGAAACATTTTTGTGTAAAACAATTTTACCTTCTTAGTAAAACAATGCGACTTTAAATTACTATACCTGAAGGAACACTCTTAAGAGAAGACATGGATTTAGAATTCTTAAGATTTCTACGAGCCTCATCTAATGGATTAATTTTGGTTCTTGGAATAGTTGGAAAGAAGCTGACATTTTGATTGCTATATAGTGGATTTTTTTTATATGAACTTTTCTTAGACGAGAATTCAGTTTGGGTATTGAGTTTCGTAAGAATTTTTAAAATGGTAGATCTTTCCTATGGGTGATTTCGCACAAATTTGCACTCAACTTAAAATCAAAAACATAGAATAAAATAAAAATAAAATGCACGACTGGGTCGCACGTACTTGCTCATATATAAGGATATGGAAATTATGAGAGAAAAATGTTTATTTAAAATAAGATATTTAAATGAGCTAGCTTGGGTTTTAAACTGATTCTTCCTGATTGAATATGGTTGTATGAATAAAAATATTTAAAATCGTTGGAGTCAATTTCTTAAAAAATTATTTTTATAAGCTTATCATATTCTTAAAACATTTTTAAGAAAAATTTTTGGTATGCAAATCATAAATATTAATTTATGTTCACATAAAAATTTGGAAAAAAAAATTGTCAACCCGTTTTTGAGATATCGAATTTTCAAAGAAAAAAAATTGATTTTGTTTTTAAATTCAACTTTTTTCGAAAATTTTGGTATGCAATATTTTGTGATGTTGTTTGAAATTTGTATATAAAAATAATATAAATCTGTTAAGCCTAAAATGAGAAAATTAAAAACTAAAAAAAGCATTCTATGAGAAGTACTACAGTTATTAGTAAATTTTTATAATTTTTGGTAGTATATCGCAAACAAACAGAAAAAGTTTTATAAAAATCGAAGAGCTGTTTTTAAGAAAAAAAAATATTTTGTATGGAAGGTATTGTTATTTTTTTCATAAAAGTCAAATTTTTTCTTAAAATACTTTACAGAGAGTAAAAAAATCCTACCGAGTTTTATAAAAATCGACTTCTTTAAAAAAATATTATTGAAATCAAAATAACCATTTTGAAAAGAATTGGAAATAAAAAAATTGGTTCTTTGGGGAGGTACTGTTAATAACCATTTTTTGAAAATTCTAACGGGAGCTTTTATTAAAAGAAATTTATGATTTTTTTTAAGAAAAGTTGTGGAACCGTTTTTGAGAAAAATAAGACTTTGTAAAATTGCTAAATAAAATTGTATGGCAGGTACCGTTATTTTTGATTCTAAAAAAATGAAAAAAATTTGTCGGCAAAGTTACCAAAAACCACTATTCACCAAGTTTTAAGAAAATCGATCCAGCCGTTTAGGCTGAAGCCGAACAGACTGAGAGGCAGACGAACAGAATTTTGCCACCCATTTTTTTGGTGTTCCCTATCATCGTAATGTCATGTTTGTTTGTTATCTCGATTGTTTTTTTTAGAATCCAAAACGTACCATATAGTACCTATGTATATCGCAAGTTAAAAGCAATATTTGTACCCACAGTTATCTATTATTATTAATCATCTGAAAAGTTCAATTCGGGCAAGTTCGTATACATGGGCGATTCTACAAAAAATGGAATAAAATGATGATATTTTCGACATAACACTTTTGGAAGCAATAAGTACTAAAACCTAACTACTCGTATATTATGAACTTTGGTCTTTTCACATAATTGAAAACTGCCAGTCAAAAAAATTAAAAACAACGATTTTATAGCCTTTTTTGAAAACAGGTGTTCTAAAGAACTGAATTTTTTTTTAACTTTTTACTATTTTAAGTCAATTTTTTAATAAAATCACTTTAATTGGGAGAAATATACCCCCTCCAACACAATTTTTTTCTTGTGTCGACCAAACCTGTGCCCTCTAGCACTTTTATACAAATTATACAAGTCACCCTGTATAAATTATCTTTAAATTTCTTAACCACTTGAAAATAAGAGTAGGTTCATGCGATCGAATCCTGATTTTTATTTTACATGTATTTAAGAAGAAAAGCAGCAATTTTGTGAGCATTTATGGGGCCTCAAGAGATAAAATCAGTAATTAAAGGTCAGGGGGGACTGAGGCCATGGGACAGAGGATTTTCATAGATTTTTCCACTAAAACATGTTAACACATTGTACGAAACAAATAAAAAAAATTGTATAATTAAGGTTTTACTTAGCCTATATTAAAATGTTAAAATATATACCTGCTTACTTATAAACATTTTCTGTAAACACTCATCAGGGGACTAAGAAACAGAACAGACAATCCATGACCTCTCGCACAAATTCCTTCTTAACAAATGAATAGCAATCTCCTTAAGTCGAATTTCTCTGTAACTCAAAGTTTTATTGAGAACTTTGGCTTCTCAACCTTATTTTCATAAATGTTGCCCTACATAATTCGAACTTCTATAACAAGAATTTATCTTTTTTTCGAAGTTTTCAGATTGCGTTTAATGTCGAAAAGTCTCTTTAATTCGAAATTGTTATCTTATTATTTTTTGTTTAATTACTTAGTCTGCTATGTTAATTTTGGAAGTTTGCTCGGTAGATAAACTCTTTACTCTGTGTTCTGAATCGGTGCACACCCTTTTGTTCCAATTTTTTGAAAAGTACTTTAGTATGCCTACTACGATTTATTTTGAAAATTTTTTTGAGAATAGGGATTGCTAAGAAGGTACGTATGTTTTGGTTTTGAACGATTTTAACTCGTTTGGTTTCCTAGTTTATTTCAAACAACCTAGTTGGAGAAGAAGGAATTCACGAAGAAAGTTAGAAGAAAAATTAAAGCATTTTACTTTCGAATACAAAATGAAGATCATCAATGAAGTTGGAAATGGTGTAAAGAAAATTGAAGAAAAAACAAATTCTAAAACTTCACGAAATGAAAAATTTGAAATAAGAAAAGAACTTCTTAAGCATATGAAAGTGTTCGCAAGGCTGCCTCCAAATGGTTACGGAAGCTTCAGGGATAACTTTGAAAAAGGCGAACAAATTGGAAGGGGAGAAACTGATTAGTTGCAAGTTCACTTATTTTTTAAGCTACTGAATAAAAAAAACAGTAAAACAAAAAATTTAGCTTATCATTTTTTTTTTTTAAATCGAAGTTTCTTTAACTCGAATTTTTTTTTCCTTCATTTTGAGAGTTCGACTTATGGAAGTTTTACTGTATTTATTTATGTCATAAGAAGATGTAAACTCTAGTGTCAATAATTGAAAGTTTATTTTGGTTTTGGAATTTAAATAAGAGAACTGTAAGAATTTTTCCCTTCGAAAACGAGCACGGGACTGAGAATAAGACCCTATGAAGAATTTTTCGAGTAATGAAAATATGTCAGATCCTTATAATTTTGTCTGACCATGTAGACATGAAGTGGATTTGTGGTTATAAAAAAAATCAGATATAATACTTTGAGAATTATTAAAATATCAAAGGATCTGTCAAAAAATCCATCATTTGTAGAATCACCCACATATAGTTAAGTTAATAGACTTGGGAGGTAATGCAATATCAATTGTAGCAACAAAAATATAATTTCGCAAGAAATCCTATTAAATTTCAGAAAAACTATTCTCGCCTTTTTTTAATCTCAAATAGCAAAATCTTGCATTTAAAAAAAAAACTCGAAAAACGAAATCTCGCTTCTTATTATCTGGCAAACTACTAAATCTAACTTTTCTTATCTTGGCGGACACTTTTTTGGCCGAAACAAATAATTTTTATATTTGAATTCGTAGCCAGTTAAATGCTAATTTATTGCTCAACTCAAAACTTTTCTATTGTTAAAAGTCAAACTCTCTGTAGTTAGCCCCTTAGGAGTTATAAGGCGCCAAATTTCCCATAAACCACTTAAGGAAACACAAAGGGGCCGCGTAGTCATGGATGTTGTTTAAGCTGTTGCTAGCGATAAAACAAGAGTTTACCTGATGAAGTTTTGATATGATAAACTCCAGATTTGCTTGAGGAACATCTATGAATATGCCAAATAATGTTTGGAAACTTCATTGCACTCTCGATTTTCTTAGGTGCTAACTAAAGAGATTTCGACCAATGACAATAATTGTTCAAAATTGCAAGCTTAATATTTGTTGTATGCACACTTTTTCCCTACGATCCATTAAAAACATTGAAATAAATCGATGTACAAAATTTACGTCAAATTTGCAGGTGTCAACACGTATTTGAGTAAGCCGACAAATGGGTATTGGTGAAACATCTGAAGGGCTATTATTGATATGACTTGCAAATGAGTTGACTATTTATGTCCTCGACTCTTAGACTATTAGAGGAGTCTTCAATTTCGGCGAACAACAAAATTGGATTTTGGAACTTTTTAGATTTAGAGGCTTGATTTTTTTGATTTCTTATGTGTGTGAAACCAGAAATGTCAATTTTTGAATTTGAATTTCAAATTAAAAACGACCCATTAATGCCACAAAATTCATTTTGGAGCAAGAAATTTTCATTAAAAAAAAAAAAATATAAAAAAAAGCTTAAAATTATTATTTTTTTGTATCCATTGCATACGGGGTAGTCTTATTTAAGCGAGAAATTAAATACAAAGAAAACTAAGTGAGCTACAAAATCGCAGTATGGTAACTAATCTAGTAAGAGGAGTCTTCAAATTATGGCGAACAAAAATTTTGAATTTTGAAATTTTTGTTTTAGATTTTAGAGGTTTGATTTTAAGTTAACTTTTTAACTGGCGATAAATTAAATACCAAATTAACTGCAATAGCTAAAAAATTTGGTTTGAGCAACAAATTTGCATAGGAAAACTACAAATTTTGGCAAAAAAAAAAATTTGCAAATCATCTTTTTTTTTAATTTCGCTGGCCTTTTTCTGATTCAGTGGTAATGGAAACGCAAATGCACTTTTATAAACTTTAATTGTTGATAAAAAAAAAAAATATCAACAAAATATACAAAATAAGTTCTTGGCCAGCAAATTAGTATTAAAAAAGATTTTCTTAGTGAATATTATTTATACTAATTAGCGATGTCTTTGAATAAATATATATTCATACAAAAAACTAATAATAAGAATTTTTTGTTGTTCACTTTTCCTCTGTCAGTACTAGCCCAAGAAAATTAAAATTAGGAATGAAAAAATTCCTACAAAGCTGAATTTTGGCACGTTTTTCTTGAAATCTGTTGCTCCTACGAAAAAAAAGAGCCATAATCTTTTTTGTCAAGAATTTTATGAGCATTAACATAAAGTCATTTTCGAAAAGAAATAACATCTCCTGAGATATTAACAAAAAATCGTTAATTTTCCTGGGCTATACCTTTTCTTTTGTTTTCATATTTCTTTTATCAAACGTATAATATTTTGAGACTATAGTTAAATAGTACTTGCTGAGTCGAAATGAATCCAATATAAGACTTAAAGTAAAAATAAAATGAAATTTCTTAAAATGGCAATTCTATATGGATGACCCTTTACATTTCCCTTAAAGGTTAAAATTCTCTTTTACCATACCATCCTGTTACCGTTTCCATCACCAATTTCAAGTATGCATAGTAATTTATAGTTAATTAATCGTTAATAACTTGTGACAGTTTGGAATTTGTAATTCAATGTTTCTTTACTTTGTTTGTTGATATCAGCTGGAAACCAGCTTTAAAATCATCACAACTAATTAGAGACTAGTTAACGTTTAATTATAAAGCAATAAAACATTCAATTTAAGAAAATATTACTCCTATTTGAGGTGCCAGCATTGCTAAAGGCAACAAAATAAAATACAAATTATTGAACAACTAACTCGAAGTATCACAACTTATTCAACTAATTGTCTATAGCTATCTAATTTTAGACTGGTGAATGTTATTTTGCTAACTTGACACCTATGCTTGCATCTTCTTAGCAGGCAATCGTTTGGGTTTTTTATCCTGTGCCCTGTGCGCCTGTTTTCAACTCTTTCCTGAAACCCACTTAGATTTTCCCGCTATGTGTTTTCCTAAAAAGTCATGTTTATCCATCAATTAATTCTAAGAAAACCAATTGTATCTGTCAAAAATATTTATATACTTCGTTGAAACTTGAATTTTGTCAAGGCTAATAAAAAAAATACATCCCTACGCAGGAACAAAAAAAGAATATCATTTAATGGTAAAATGAATAAATTTAAACACACTATTCTGTATCACTAATTAAAATATTAGTTGAGTATCATTGAAAAGAAAATTAATTGATTGTGTCAAATCTATTCATAAATAACTTGCCTTGATTTTTTTTACGAAACAAAAAAAATCATAAAAAAGATTTTTTATGGATCACGATTACATACCTGGAAAGAGAAAAAGAAAAGAACAAACATTAATAATAATATAATATGAGTTCAATTTAAAAATGAAATGTATATCTGTGTGGGTTTATCTTTTCTCACGGAAATATAATTTATTAACTTTTCGAACGGTATGTACCTACTATGTATGACAATGGGAAAATAAAAAATATAAGCTTATTAGGAGTTCCTTAATAATGATGTTCTAAGGAAGAACAAGTTCCAAGAAATGAAAGAACAAAAAAATAACCTTAAAAAGTATGATAAATGGGTAAACGATTTTGTGTGTGTAAATGTATGTATGTATATTTTTTAATTTTCTAGACATCAAGTTGGATAGACTTGTCTCTCTGGGAACGTAGGCTAACAAGTTCAAACCAACATACATAAAAGTATCTGAAATTTTGTTTGTATATTAAGGAAAGGGAGAAGGAGTGTTAAATTAGGATAACATTTCAAATGAAAATTCTGCAGAGAAATTTTTTAAGATTTTAAAAAATGATAATGATGTTAGGCTATACCAAGTGTGGTGTGTTGAGAAAACCACACATTAGAAAAGATGGTGTGTAAATGATTAAGATTAATCATTAAAATTTATTCAAATAAAAATTTATGATTTATGTAAGTTAAGTGGGGGGGGGGCATACATACATTATATTTTAATGAGCGGAAAAGAGGAGGCTAACATTCGTCGCTTTGAATTTAGCTAAATTAAATTAACTTTTAAGTTTTTGGATTTGTGTCCAATCAAAATGTGTTTGCTTCCATAATGAATTAGGCGGAGTTTGTTTTTAAACGTCGAATTAAAGAAAAAAGAGACAAATTTATTAAATTTACACATTAATGATGAATAATTTAGTGTTGAAATTTGTTATCTTTATAAGGAAATCAAAAATTAGATAACAAATCTAAAAAAAACTACTGTGTTCTAACAATGTAGAAAGCACACGTTGATTATCTTAAATTATTCCTTTTAATGAACTGACAAGATCTCTTCATTGATCGGAAACTCTAGATAATCCTGATTATATTTATGTTACTATTATATTTTTTTTGGACATAATTAATGTTGCAATACGGATGTGACGAGCCTAAATGAAATATTTTGTATCTTTAAGAAAAGTAAGCTATAGTTAAGTGCAAGTTGGTCCAAATTATTCAGAAATGTTCTTAAGAGATTAGAACTAATTTTAATAAAGTTTTTTTTTAAACATTTTTGGATTGTAAATTATTTTAGCACCTAATCTGATTGAAACTAATAGAAATTTGATGGCTGGTAGTAATGAACGAAATTTTAAGTCAACTACTCAAAAACTCGCAAAAATCAAAAATAATCTTAAGTGATAGTTCTAGTAATATTGATATTTATTTTTGGTGAGTTAAATTTTGCACACATTACCTTGAATGTACTGCTAATCCAGTTATATAAATTTTTTAAGTGTGAATTTAGTTTATTAATATTTAAAAATTACTCAAAGTTAAGGATGTAACAAAAATATGACTTACCATCATGTCAAGGAAATCGCACTGTAGTGTTCTAACGGTTTTTGATTGCTCCCTCCCATCAGACTTTTAAGATATTTTAACATAAAAAAGCGAATAGATAGTTTTTCGCTATATTTCAGGCAATTTTACATATCAAAATAATTTTTCTATAAAAAACTCACTACAGCATCTAAAATAACTAGTCTTCTTCTCTAAAATTCATTGTACCCTTACTGTTTTTTTGAGAAAACTCGCAAATGATATATTCCACTTTACTTTTAATCAAACCTCATAGATTTCAATTAGGAATTTTTGTGTGTAAAGAAAAATAATACTCGTAAATCAAATTGGAACTCAAAGGAGAATGTTAGTACTTTCAGATAACTTTGTTAGTTTTTGGGAGAAATAATTTCGCTGTTCAACATATTTATGCTAAAAACTTGGTATTTTGGTCTTTTTGTGTTAGGAAACACTAGCTTACATTATGTTGGATAACTGCAGGTACCAAATTCAAAACATTATTTCTAATTTTAAGTTGCTGAAAACGAGAAAGAAGTAGATTTTTTTCCAAAGAAGCGTTTTAGAAATAAGTGCAAGAAATAATTTTTGTTTTTTTTTTCAAGCACTGTCTTTTCAAAAATTATTTAGTTAAGCTATATGCACATACAAAAATAAATTATGTTTAATACTCTAAGAATCTCGAGTGAAAGATAATTTGTTCACCAACAAATTATTGAACATTTTGTTATGTTTAAATCGGATAATAAATGTAGAAGCTATGAAGTAATCAGTTAGTGGAGACAATTAAGTGCTTTAATATAAAATCGTTCCCATGTACATTAGGGTATCCGTTTACCTCAATATCTCAATATCAGTTTTTGAGTTCAGGCATCCCCTTATTCAAAACGTTGCGTCTTAAAAATAAGTCATTGACCAGAAAACACTTTCTATGAAATCTTTAATTCCTGCCTCTGAAAAAGGATAGTAGAGCAAACCGTTCTTAAACCTTAAAAATAACGGGAGTTTGCAACCATACATTTAAAAAAGCCAAACTAACTTAGTAACAAAAACAACATGATTTACAAAAGTAAACATACAGGAAAGCTTATTGCAGAGTTTTTGTTTTGTACCAACTTTATGCTAAGCTTATCGCCCTTGATCACTAGGGGGGCAGATTGGGGCAGAATTTTTTTCTTTTGCCTTCTTAATAAGGTACATAGGAATCATCTGCACTAAAAAAGAAAACAGCGGCAGACAGCGCAAGAATTTAAAAGCTCTCTCAATATTTAAAAAGACTGACAAAAATTAAGTGTTTAAAAAGTTTTTTTTTAAATATATCAATATCCTTAAATATATTTTCAATAATTCGTATAGCCCTAATTACAAGCTTTCCATCGATGTATAACACTTGTATAGTCCCATTAACAAATTATTAAAAAAAATAAATTTAATCAGTAACTTCATAAAGTTATTCAGGCAGTGAGATCTCTGGCGACCACTTTGGGTAGAGATATCTATGTAATGGCTAGGATCAAACATACAATTTGGATTGTAATACAAAATTTGACATTTTTTTCATATATTCTCATAAAATACAAGCATTTGTAACATTTTTAAAAAAAAATTTATGAGACGCAAACCATCATGTGGGCCCACTGTGCGCCAGTTATATGGCTATCCTTGAAACTCATTATTGAAAATTGTAATTATTGTTTTCGGCTTAAAAAAATTCGGTGTAGCCAATCACATAAGATGAGTTTTATTATTTCAAGGATTTAAGGAAATGATCATTAAAATAGTCCCAGTCATTTTATGTATGAAGGTTTTTCTTGAACTTAATCAGCGCTATAAATAAAACGCATTTTTTGTCTTAATTAAACGTGGACTAAGAATTAAGCCAAGGCAACGGTTACAATTTCTTTTAACAAAAGAACTAAAGGTTCGTGAAATAGTAAAGTGCCGCTTACCAAAAATTACTTAACAAAATCTACTACAAACAGTACGAGTACAGTACAAATTTTCAATAAGTTTCACAAGCTTTTTTTTTTAGGAAATTTAAAGAAATATTAATTCTATGAAAGTCTACAAATCTGTACACCATTGCAAATTATGTAACCAATAGTTTTTTTTATTTGGAGAAAACCGGCATGGCACAAAAAACGTGATTCTTCAGAAAATGAGGTTAAGATTTTTTTCTGTCGGACGATTTATCATAATAATTACTTTTTTTACTATCAAGATTTTTTAATTATATTACACTAGCTACTCCAATATTTTTTTATTAAAATCCAACAAAAAATTAAAAAAAAATTATAATGAAAGATTTCCAAGGACCTTTCTAAATTAGATTATTTTTCCGGAAAAAAATCATGATATTTCAACAAGCTTTTTTTATTGTTGAGCTAGTTCATCACTTAGTTTGAACTAGCTTGATGTCTTAAGATTAGAATAAAAAAAATGAAAAATCAATTTGTTGGTAGGAACTTTATTTAAATTCATTTTTTATTAAAAAATGTAGAAAATAACATTGTAAAAGGGAACAGGTCGTTATTCTGTATTCCAAAATACTGCATGACCACAATTCTCTATGGATAAAAATTTTGTATGAACAAAACTCTGTATTCCATTATTCTGCTTTTCCATTATTCTGTATTTTTAAATACTGTAAATTCAGAATTCTGTATTTCAAAATTCTGTAAATTCAAAATTGTGTAAGTGCCAAAATTCTGTTTCTAGAAATCTTTATTCTTCTGTAAATTTAAAGTCTCTTTTCAAAAATTCTTATATTTTTTCAATGCTAGTTTAGACTCCCTCGAGTTGTACAAACGTGGTTCAAATTTTGATCCGTGATTCAGCAATTTTTATTGACTGATTTCGGAAGAATATTTGAGTTTCTTTCGGACAAAAATTTGAAGAAAAAAATTCAAAGTTTCACGAAAATTTTTCACTTAAGAACTGGGACTGTTTTCTTTTTAAATTGCTTATTCAATTATTTTTTGTCACAATAAATTACAGCAGAAGGAAAAAAAGAGAGATGTTTTGACTACTATGTCAGGACTCCTATGTAAAATATATACATATACATAAATATATAATCTCTTGTGCTATGTCAAAAAACGGAGAACAAGTACTGATTGCTCAAGAAATATAAACAGGCTAAATTATTAGTAAAGGAAAACATTTAAATGCTCTTTTTATATCTTTTTATACATATTTTGTTCTATGATAATTTCAAGTTCTTAAGTTTAAAGCAACTTGAACATGAGAATGTACGACGCGTGCATCAGTTGTGCATTTTATTTTCAACTGATAAGCTATATTAACCAAATACCAATTCGCATTTTTGTGTAAACCTCTTTCTTTCGGACAAAAATTAGAAGACAAAAATTCAAAATTTCAGCCCAAGAGCCCGAAAAGCCATGAAACCAGAAAAGTTTTGGACTCGTTTGGTATATCGGTATTGGAAACTTAATAAAAATCGCGACGAAAACATTTCCAAAACATCCAAAATGATAACAAGAAAATTTCATATTTGTTGGGAAGAGGGCTCTGTGCAGTCTGAAATATTCACAGATCACAGATAGAAATAATTTAAAGGAAGTGGAAAATCTTCCTCTACAAGCTTTATTTTGGTTTATCGGAAACGGCTTTAAAGATTTGTATGTAATTTTCACTGTTGGTTCGGCTACAACTACAAAAAGCAAGTGGATACACAAGTGTTTCTTTCAAGTACACACACAAATTCGACTAGAACGAGGCACCACTTAAACGAAACTTAGTCCAGACAAGACCGAGTCCAAAACTGAGTTTTTTTTGGATTGGGGTCATAATTCAGTATGTGCCAAAATTCGGATTACAAAATTCTGCATTTCAAAATTCTGGATTTCAATGCGATTTTTCCCTTATTCTTATTTTTTTTAAAACTTTTTTTCTTACCATAAAATTTTATCAACTTTGACTTGCTCTACAAAGCTAATCATTCATCCAAATGAAATAATTTTTTCGTTCACTAGAGCCTGAAACATTTGTTAAATCACTTTTATTAATGAAATAGGAAAAATGAGCAAACCAATAAGAGATCATTTCAAAACTAGTTGATGGATCTATAAATTTCCAGCGAAACTATAAAAAACAACGATTTAGTTGATTTACCAGCAATAAGTTCACTAAGGTCCAGTTGAACCAATATTAAATCCGTGCTTCAGCAATTTTAACTCACCGGCTTTTGGCAATCTAACTAAGGTTCAACAATTAAATTGGCTACTAATACATATTTAAACCTTGAACTGTCCGTCGTTGAATTTCAGTAATCTTCCGAAATCAGTCATTAAAAATTGTAAAACTACGGATTCAAATTTGAACAACTGGAATTGAGAAATCAGAAAAATATCATCCAAATATCTCTGGAGATGGAACCTTAATTTTACTATGAAGAAATATTCGAATTTTAGATTGACAGAATTTCGGAAACTGAGAAATTTACAGATTTTTTGATTTATAGAATTTTGAAATATAAAATTCTGGATTTACAGAATTTTAGAATACCAACAGAATAATGAAAAAGCAGAATAATGGAATACAGAGTTATGTTAATACAGAATTTTGTATCCATATACAGAATTTTGGAATACAGATAATAATGACGCGTTCCCGTTTTTTTTTATTACAAAACTGAAGAAATCAGAGTTTTTTTTTCATAGAGTATTTATATTCAATCAGTTTGTTCTTAAAAAGCTACGTTTTTATTTTAAGAGAAATCGAGGGGAACAACAGTTTTTGTATCAATTTTTGACTCTTAACTTTTATGAGCGTTTTCTAAGATCGAATCGAGAAAGTACTAAGAGCATATGAAGCATCACATAGCAAAGAGTAAAATTCTATGGCCAAAAACAGGTCACCAGAATGTGACAATTCATTCTAATTAATGTTTGTTTTATAAAAATTTGTCTATACATTTCTTTGCCACATGGATCGAAAGTTACAGTTAAAGAAAACAATTTTCAACCTTACTTCACTTACTAAGTAATTGTTCACTATAAAAATTGTCCACCTTCGTCGTTGTTTTTATTTATAATCAATGACCTGTTTTGCGTTTTGAAATTCTCATTTAAATGTTTATTATATTTCTAATAACCAACCTAGCCTCGCCTCCAGGCCGTTTATGCAAATTGTAAATTTACTAGCTTGACAAATTAAAACTGACTGCCTAAGATATAAGGTGGATTAAAACTACTAACTATACACTCGTATAAGGTGGGTTTTTAAAAGCATACTTAACCTTAATATTGTTTGGGCCAATCGTTGCTAATTCGTAGACAAACCCAAAACAAGGAGGGGCTTACAGTATAGGTACAAAAAAAAAAATGAATAATCATAATTCATAATGGAAACTATGCCAAACTTCTAACTCAATCCGATTACAACATGTCTCCAATTTTATTTTCAAACTCAAATATAATTAAAATTTCAAAAGTGAAAATTTTTTGTTTGATCTTTTTGATGTATTAATCTGCCTTTCAATATCAAAAGGTGTTGTAGCTGGGTTATTTGTGTATGCTTCAAATTATTCTCAAATTACTTATCACGTTTAAAACAGTTTACCTTAACTCTGCACTTTGACATGAAGCACATAAATTATAAAGTCATTTGTCAGAAATTGTCTCACGTTACACAGAAGCTCGTCGATATCCATTAGCTCTCTTAGACCGAGTGGATATATCTTACTTTGTTCTTTAAAGTGTCTGTAGATGAATGGATGGATGGATATGGGAGTGTGTGTCTAAGTATGTGTGTTTTACTAAGTTTCGATTTAAAAACAATCAATCTAGCACCCACATACATTAAATTCTTCTTATCAACCCCTTTTAACCCCCACAAATTGAACTAAACCGCATATAACAAGATTATCCCTCTCTCTTACCACCGGCCATCCCTGTGCTTTGAAGAATCATTTTCAGTGTGACCAAAAGACTTAGAATTATTTTCATTTCTAGAAAAGCTAGAAAAGCACTTTTTTTTTAATCTTTTAAGAGTGCAAATGACAGAATAACAGTGTCAGTATAGGTACTAAAAAGATTTGTAAATTTTGAAAATATTAAATTTTATCATGAAAAGACATTTTGAATACTTTCAAAGGAAGTTTTTCTAAAAATTTAAACAAACTTCCACTTAAGAAATTTATTTTCAAAAACAAAAACTGGTATTCAAAATGTTGGCCCTCAATAGGACTCTAAAATTCATCAGTTTCCACCCATGAAAGCCTATAAGGGAATTTAGAAAAAAATTAAAATGGTAACACTGGTAATTCTTTCTACTGGTTATAGTCGTGTCTATGGAAGAAGTCGTCTGTTTCTCAAGTATTGAGGTTGGTTAAGTACTTTAACCACTCTACTATAATAAACGTATACTGGAACATAGACCCATAGACCACAAGTACACTCCATAATCACAAAATTGGCAGGCAGACAGACCGGTAAGAGTGTAGATGGAATATTTGCCTTTTGCAGTAGAGCTATGTACCTGATACATACAAGGTCTTAAATCAAAAAAAAAAAATAAGCAAAGAAAAAAGTGTTCAAATGTAATCAAAAGGTGCTAAGAGGTTTCAACAACGTCGCCATTGCTGTCTCGTCGCCATCGTCACACTATACAGGTTCTGGCTAAAAGGTTCCTGATGCTTACCACTTGCTATGTAGAGTATTATGGCTATATATAGTCAGATGCAGATAGTATTTCTAATAATTTGAATCGTTAACATATACCACAGCTGGGAGCGCTCAAAATCGCCTATACTGGGGCCAAAAGAGTCAGCAGCTTTGTTTGGTAGCACTAATCATACGCGCTTATACATACATATAATCTCCATTGATAGGTTAGAGGCAAGCTGTTTGATTGATTGCTGCAATTATGCTAAGACTGGTTGCTATTATTGCTTGAAATGCGTTATTGGTTTTTGGGTTTGTTCGCTGAGGCTTTTGCACAAAAATTTATACTCGCTTCTGACTGAGCATAGTGTATGTATAGTAAGGAATTATGATTATTGATTATTTTTTATGATTGTAAAATATGCAGGTGTATATAATTTTGAAAAAGAAATCAATTTTCCAAGGAGATTGTATCTTTTTTGTGGTTTTGCATCATTCGTGCGAGATGTTTTGAGTTTCATGGGATTTTTTTGTTTGTTTTTTAATACACGTAAAAGTTGGATTTTACAGGATAAAAGAGAAAAGTTCAGTGTAAAAAATTGTTTTCTCAACTGATATCAATTTAATATTTTGCATCATATTTATTTCAAATATCAAACTTAAGATGCATTTATTTGTGTCGAACTTTTTTATTTATTTAAAAGATAAACTTTTGGTTGATAGAAAATTACCGCAAAATTTGTCTCGATTTTTTCAGTTATTTGTGGTTTTATACTTAGTGGATCAGTTTTGAATTTCAACTTCGTCCCACAATTTTAAATGACATAAATGAATTTGGCTAAATTTGAGACCAGAAACTTCACTGTAGTGCTAAGAGTTTCCATGAGACAGATTTTCAAAATATGTATAGTAGGGGTGTGGGAATTTGTCTTATTTTTTATATTCAAAATACCTATTTTGATATCGTGGATCTTGTAAAAGTTTTAGAAAGCGGTAATTTTTGTTCTGAGACATTTTCAAAAATTGAATTTTGAGAACCCGGTTAAGTAAAAAATAACTACAATTCGAAAAAGTGGTCAGAAAAACCATTTGCATTTGCATCGATATGTGGGCACAATTACTTATTATGTTTTATTTTGGAACTCTTTACTCATTTGTATTGACTACATATCAATTCAAGTATGCTGTTTAATGTTATTGGGCCAATTCGAGCATTTCATTAAGAAAAAAATAATCGAAAACAGCTAGAAAATCGATGGGTTTTTTGGGGGCTTTCATGAATATTTAAGGTCAAAAGTTATTTCATGACATTTTAAGGAGCAGTTTTTTATTTTATTTTCTTAGCAGCAGATCAATTGTGACCACAAATCGACGCAAATTGGAATAGGTTTTTGGACCACCTTTTTGAATTGTGGTTTTTTACCTAAAGCGGGATCTCAAAATTCAATTTTGGAAAATGTCCCAGAACAAAAATTACTTCTTTCTGAATCCTTTACAAGATCCACGAAACCCTTTTAAAATAAAGGGTTTTTCAACAGGGACGCTACAAAAGTAGAGCGACAGGGACAGCAAACGACGCCATATTTCTTGCCGCTCTTTTGACATTTCTCTGCAGTAAGGTTTGCCATTTCATGATGGAAAGATATACGAGCCAACAATGAGTCGAAATTATTAAAATTTACTACCGAAATTCGGAGTCAGTGGCCTCAACGTTAAGAGCGCTACGTCCAATTTATGGTCGTCATAATCTTACTAGCAGATCAACAATTGAGCGTCTAGTGGAAAAAATAGAATCCACAGGCACAGTACAAAATGTTCCCGTGCCAGTGAGACAAAGAAGTGCCCGTAGTGTCAAGAATATTGCTGCCGCTGAGGCTTCAGTTGCAGAAAGCCCAAATGTGTCTCTCACACGTCGTTCTCAAGCGTTGGGCATCTCTGTGACGTCGTTGTGGCGAATTTTGCGAAAAGATCTTGGCCTACATCCTTACAAGATTGAATTGACGCAAGAATTGAAGCCGCTTGACCACCAGAACCGTCGTATATTCGTGAATTGGGCTGAGCAACAACTTGAAAATGATTCGGACTTTCATCGAAAAATCATATTCAGCGATTAGGCTCATTTCTGGCTGAATGGCTTCGTCAATAATCAAAATATGCGATTCAAACAATAGCAACAGTGAATTTAAAATAACAAGTAAAATCTAAATTGACAGATACAGTGTGCTCGGTATAAGATGATTCAAAATATTTACAAGAACTCGTGGGTTGGCTCAAAAGAGAAACAAAGTAGTATGGGAGGTGGAGTAAATACCTTACCGTTTAGGAGGGAGAGGCATTTTTATAAAAAAAATTACTTTTAATAAATAAACAAATACTAAAAAACAAAAGTAATATCTGTATTAAAATTCTACGTTTTCATAAGGCCATCAGAGAATCATTCTTGAATATTCTTTTTTAAGTAAAAAGGTTGTAGTTTTAAAGTTTTGAAAAATCAAATTTCAAAATTAAAATTTTGATAAGAACAATGATTTTTATCATTTAAATGTTATTGAAATATTTTAGTTTTTAATATCAATTTTTCTGCCAATTTTAAGTCAATTACTGAATATAATTAAACTTATGCTTTAGAGTTTTGGAGAAATTTGAGATTTTTTCAATATTTACTTGTATCCATTATTATTTTTGCTTTAAATTTTTAAATGATCCAAAATTTAAAAATAATTAGATATCAGCGTCATTTTCGAAACATTCATTTTTCAAAAAAACTAAAAATAATAATAATAATTGTCCTTACAATTATCCAATATTGTTGAAAGCAGCTTTTCAATAATATTGAAAATAAAAAAATTGTTATATGAATGTACCATTAACACCTCATCACCATTCTTTTTTTCGAAAAAGTATGGTTTTTCACCTCAAGTAAACTGAAACTAATATTTGATAATTTTGTTATATCTTTAGAACCATTTTTTTCACAAAAAAAGATTTTGTTAAATATTTAGAAAATAAAATGCTTGATTCGGTCTTGTCTACTTGCCTTTTAAAAAAATTCATATCATAAAAACATGGATGTTATGTGAGAAAAACATTTCGAAATTTTTTGAAATTGGTGATAAAACAAACAACTATCTTTTAACATTTTAAGCTTCTGAATTATTGAAAAATATAATTAACTTTTATTAGTAATAAAATAAAATAAAATAAAATGAAATAAAATAAAATAAAGTAAAATAAAATAAAATACAATAAAATAAAATAAAATAAAATAAAATAAAATAAAATAAAATAAAATAAAATAAAATAAAATAAAACAAAATAAAATCAAATAAAATAAAATAAAATAAAATAAAATAAAATAAAATAAAATAAAATAAAATAAAATAAAATAAAATAAAATAAAATAAAACAAAATAAAATAAAATAAAATAAAATAAAATAAAATAAAATAAAATAAAATAAAATAAAGTAAAATAAAATAAAATAAAATAAAATAAAATAAAATAAAATAAAATAAAATAAAATAAAATTAAATAAAATGAAACTCAGAACAGATTTCCAAGGATGACTTTTTGATCGAAAGTGGCAAAGTGAATGATGTTCAAATGCATGGGGCGGCGCATGCATCATTCACTTTGATATTTTACAAGTTTATATTTTCAAAATTGACTTTATCCGAGCCCACATTTTGATCAGTCGATAAATAGACTTTTCGAAAGCCGATATTATGGCGGTCGATTTTTTCAAATCGACATTTTAAAAATCACCCAAAAAAGTATGAAAATACATTGCTATTCCAGTTCAAAAGAGAGAAATATAGAAAAGTATTTCCGTATTAATATATATAGATGAAGATAATAATTTGATTTCTTCAAAGTTCATCAAAATCGTAGGAGCTGTTTTTGAGAAGGTGCAGTGATACAATTCCACGGGCATTTGCATGGGAGTTTATTGCATCATAAGTGGGAATCTGTTCCACTTTTCTGAGGGCAATTAATTCTCATCGAGAAAGCGAATTTATTGCACTTTTTAGTGAGAAAAATCACCACTTGGTGAGTGGAGTTTTTGCCCACGTGGTATGAGAATCAACTTGACTTCTTTTTCTTTGATTCGTTCTTAGGAGTTATTTTTCTTTAAATATATGGTTTCTTTAAATCTTGATTCCTTAAATGCAAAAGAAACTTTGTATACACCCCAAATTTATAATGAGCCCAAGTAGGGGCGTTGCAGGGGGCAGCATGCCATCCCATATACAATAAATGTAAATAAACAATAATATCACAAATTCCAAATTTTATGTGGGATAAAATTTCACGAAATTTCGGCTGTAGTCAATTCCCTCTCGCGGTGGAAAAAAATTGCACTTTCAAAAGTGGAATACATTCCTACTTATAATGGAATAAAATGCAATGTGGAGCAGATTCTGCGTGGAATTATTTCCCTGCATAAATATAGGATTTAGTTAAATTACCAATAAAGAAAAATGGAATGGCAGGTACCGTTATTTTTGGTTCCAAGAAATACAACAAAAAATCAGTGATTTACTATAGGAGAAGTATAATTTTTGGTAAACAAATTCTTACCAAAAACTATTATTAACGGTCTGTCATGTAACGTTTTTTTTTTATTTTCCCAAAACGGCTCAGTTGATTTTAATCAAATGTGAGTAATATTGCCAATCAAAATTTAAAAAAAATTATTATAGTTTGGAAAATATAAATAATTTTATCGAAAATTCAATATATATTTGAAATAAGCATTAATGATTTTTTCTTTAAATTTAATTCTCAAATGTACCTATAACATATGTTTATCTATATTTTAATACTAAGAATAGGCATATAAATCTTTTTAATGTTAGTTCCAAAAATTTTATACACATACTTAAGTACCCGCATAAGACTGCTTCAAAAAATACTTTTGTTTTATACAAACAGCCTTAAAAGTTTCAGTTAAGCGAAAAAAGAAGTCTGTGGAAATTTGGGCTTCTAATATTCGATATGTCCAATCGCAGATTTCGGATTTCTATACGATTTGTATGGGAAAAAGCACCTGTTTGTGTTTGGAATTTTATAACATTATAAAAGTATTGATTGCCCAAAACCCCAAATGTCGCAATTCCAAATGTAAAAAATCTCGAATGGACAAAATCTCAAATGCCCTAGTCCCAAACGGACTCAATCCCGAATGCCCGAAAAAATTCCAAATACAGTCGGGTTTAAATCACGAATTTCAATACATTTTTGATACTTTTTCAATATTTTCAAAGATACCAAACAGATTTTGGGATGGACTCGGTCCATTTTGGGATCCATAAAATTTTTTCAATGACAATAATTTTATGCAAATAAAACTCTAAATAGAATAGCGTACAAAAATCTACCATTTATAAAAATTTAAACCAGATGACTCCATATTTTTTATGCTGAGAATACACAAAAAAAATGTTTTAGAAATCAGAAATCAAAATACATATTCTCTAAAACTAAAATTTATCTTCAAAACATAATGGAATCACATTCAATAAGTTAAAAATTATTTTAAAAGGTAATTTCTCAACAAAAACTAAACTAATTTGTTTTTAGAGGTGACTGGTTTCCTGGTCTTCATCATACACCTACAAGCCATTGCATTGTTAAGAGTGAAAATGACAGAATAACAGTGTCAGTATCAAAAAGATTTGAAATTTTTGATTTGAACATTTTGATAAGCCATTGCATCAACTGTGGGTTTTGAATTTAATATAATATTATCCAGTAAGCTGAAGCACCGTTTGAGACCCAAATCTGCAAAAATTCGGTTTCTGTAACAATATTTGCATTTTATTAAAATTTTCAACTGTAAAAATAAAACAGCTCCAGTACAAAATTTGCTTTTTTTCTAATTCAGAGTCCAAAAAGCTGAACTTCAGGTACCTACCTACACAAATCGGTGTCGTTTTTTTTATTTGTTATTTCTGATTCAAAAAACATATTTTTTCAAAAAGTGGAGCTATCGGGTTTTTGACCTTCAATTACCAAAGGCATACCGAACAAAAATTTTCCCCAACACATTATGAATATCAAAATCAACGTTATTACAAAAATGGGCATTTTGGAGTTTTGAATTTCGAAGTCCTATTCGGGATTTGGGCATTGGATATTCTGGCACCTGGGAATTTTTACATTTTCGGGATTTTGGCATTCGGGATTTCATACCCAAAACCCAGCTATGATGACGTTTGCCTTCGAACTAAAACCTCTTACTTCTGATGAAAAATAAAATAAAATTAATCAACTTGACTCTTCTGGGAATTGGAATTTGACTTTAGTATAGCCGAAACGATGATTCTTGACCTTAACAGTAGCCCCTAATTTTGTATTTTCAGTAAAAACTAAATATTAATATGTAGGTAGTGGCTGAATTGAAGAAAAAATATTTTTTTCCGAGAGCCTTCATGGAAACTTTTGAAAAGTCTGATAATCTTTTCTTTTTTTAGAGTCAACAAAAACCGTGGTTTTACTTGTACCAGTTACTGTGACTTGAGTATAAACGTGTGCCAATAAAGAGCCTATTTTCTAAATATTTCAATACACCCTGTTAATTATGTTTAACCTGACGAAATCACAAAACATTAGCACAGCTCTATATCAATTCACTCCATTAACCCTCAAACATTAGAACCACTCGGCGTCTTATTCCATCCGGAAAATTGAAATAATAAAAATATCCATACATACTCGTATACCTTTACCTCTCCTAACCCCCATACATACGAGTTCCATATTCAATACAAGGAGTTTAATGTTTATGCGTTTGAACAAAACAACAAAAACAAAATATAAACAACGGATATTGTTTAGTGTTGCGTATAGAATTAGTAATTCGTCAGTCGGTTTCTGACAAACGGAAAACCTTTTACCAAACCATAAAATCTACAATCAGTCAGTGGAATTTAATTTGGTTGTTATGGCGTTTTCCCTGGATGCCAAATAGCGCGGTATTCCTTTGTTATGTGTATACCTTATATATTATTACACCTTTGGGATGAGCTATTGAAAATGATTAAAATGAAAATGAAAACTCACTTGAAAGGTGGTTGGTTGCGGGAAAGAGAGAGAGAGAGAGGGTTTAAAAGGAAACAACAGAAACCACATCAATATTCATCCCATCAAAGTCAATGGTTTGAAGTCTTTTAATACCCACGACTTGGTTTTCCTTCTTCGTTTTCAAAGTAATTTTTATTTTTTTTTTTATTTCTTTGGAAATTCTAAACATTTCGAAAACATCAAAGGGAAATATTCTCTGTTATGTGGTTTCATTTCAGACGAGACAACCAGATTTTGGTTTCTCTTTAAAATCTCTTTTAATTTGATGCAAGATTTTGACAGCAATGATGCCAGGTTAAGATATTTTTTAATTTTATGTCATGCCCCAAGAATCATCTGGAATATATTTTTTTCTTGATATTAGCTAATAAGGAAAATGAAATTATTCAAAATTACCAATTTATTCGATTCGAATTGATTTTATTCAAAAATTCTATAAAAATGGGAGAAGTTGTTTAGAAATATCCAGTTAAACTGGGATTACAAATCTTTGTCCGCAATGATCTTTGAAAATTCCCAATGGATTTTCACGAAATAAATTTTGAAACATTTTCAATTTTTCTGAGAGTGCTATAGATACATTTTATGACACAATTTCTTACTTTCGCCATCGGCGCTTTACAAATAATCTACACACTTCTCAGCCATTATATAAATCCTTGATTAAAAAAACTATCCATGATTGTTTTTAATTTTTGTATCGTCTTGAATCGAGAGCTGACACTGACATCATCTCTGACCATCAATCTCATTTTAAATTCATCACTCCTAAGCTAACGAACATAAATTCAAGTCTTCAAGTCAGTTATTTCGAAGGCTTTTAGTGGTAGATTCCATATTTGGTCATTCCGCATTTCAGAGCCATTATTCGACATTTTTACTTTAATATCTGCTCGTTATCTTATTCTCAACAATAGTTGCTCCTGCTACTGCTCAGATGAGGACTGCATCTTTGGAGCCAAATTACGTCATTAAAACTCTCTGAGAAAGGATTCTGCACATGCGGCTAATTGCCCAGTCATTTGAATCTGCGCACACCAACTGCGGAAGGGAAACGGCGGCGGCGCGGTTGCGGTTGCGGCTGGCTGACGTTCAAGGAACGCATGCAACGTGTTTTTTGAACCATCATTGCTTAATGGCTTCCTTTTAACCTGACTGCATAAGATAGTCATTCTATTCTTGTGCGCCCTGAAAGTGCATCGTCGTAAAACCTTGGATATTATTATCGCAATTAATTTGCCGTCACTATACAATCTGCACACTAAGCGCACAATTTCAACCTGTACAGGGTGGGAAATGCTATTAAATCGATTGAATTGCTTTAACACAAAAAAGACAACAGCAACAACAACAACAAAAAAGTCTATAACTAGCATCCAGATGATATCAGAGACAAGGGTTTTTTTTTTCAAGGAGTACCTAAACCAGCTTGAGAATACGCACAAAAAAAATGATGCAATAACAAATATCAGGCTATCAATTAGCATACGATTTATTATCTCATTATCTGTGTGCACCCTGTGAATGCGCTTTTGGTTCAATGGCTACGCAGGATTTTTCATTCTGCCTCGTTTTCATGGTACTTATATAATGTTAGTGTGTGTGTGAGGCACACCTTGAGAGTTTGAGAGATTATAGAATAGCGGCTGATGGGAGAGATTATAAATTGATTGCCTGTGGTGATTTGGACGGTAATTGTTATTTCCTTATTGTATGAGATTTTCTACAAAAAAAAAAATATTATTTGATCCTTAAAATTAATCCTGCAATATTAAAACTTAATACAGAATGTTTGTAAGGTAATAATGTTCAAGAATGTGTACCTCTTAATTGGGGTATTAAATTTTAATGGCACTTAAAGTTGATTTCTAAGCGAAACTATAATCTACTGAATTAAATGTTCATAAAAATCGTTAGTGTACTTATCTGTCTACCTCTCAAGCTTATTACCTTCTTCTTGTCTTAGAATTGGGAAAAATGTATAGTTAAAGAATGCAGAGAAATAGGTACAAAGAAATATTTGGGAGTGATTGTTTCATAGATTCAATTTCCCAAATAATAAAATGAAGATTTTTTTTTAATAAATTTTATGCTATATTATGGATGAGATAAGAATTATTTTTTAATATGATTAAATGTTGAAAAAAATAATTTTGGTATCAGCACTAAACTTTTAAGGGTTTGAATAGTAAAATTGTGTCAATATCGTCACAAAATGTGGAACTATTTGAAATGTCCGATAACAAATTTTAAAACTCGGTTTTTATCCAAGGTTTGCTTTATTTATTAAAAATTATATTAAAATGACTTTTCACCTTTTATTCTGGCTTTTGTCATTTACGTCACGAAGTTTTACTTCTACGAAGTGAAAAATTAAATAGTTAAGTTGGTAAATAACACCCCAAATAGTAAACTAAACATGTTTAATAGAACACAACCCTTTTCTGTATCAATTTTTGCGATTAGCTATATCACTTTTTTTTAAGTGGGCGTGCCAGTGGGTGTAATGTAATACCTGAAAATTGAATTATATTTAGTAGAGGGTATTCAGATTTTATTTCATTTAATGTCGTCCTCGCCTTTCCATACAACTAGAAAGACTGTACCCTAGTTCATTTTGAAAAAAAAAACATACTTATAACGACTAGCAGAACCACCCCGGCTTCGCTCAGGTAGACAAAAGTTACAAAAAAATTACCAAACAATATTGTAAATAAAAAAAAGTAAAAAAGTGAACAAAAGAAATACAATCACTGGCCTTTTCAACTAATTAAGAAAAAACAAATAAAACATTTTTTTATTAATTTTTGAAAAGTTTTTTTTTTTCAAAAATGTATACTTTTTACTTGAAATAAGTTAAAAAAGGTAAGGAAATTCATGTTTAATTTTCATTTTGATGAAAACTACACAATGGTAAGGAGCAATACAATTTGTTCTTTTAGGTAATTGGTTTGTAAGACTTTGAAAATTTGATGAGGAAAAACGGTTCAATGAATCAATTTGAAAATTTACAAGAATATTGATGTTACAAAATTCTCTAAATCTTCATACAGATGAGAGTCACTCAATCAGAAACAAAAGATTTACCAAAAAAATCACAAAATAAGGTATTTTAGTTATTTTTTTTAATTTAACAAAATGGAGTAACAAAAAATAATTTTCAAAAAATCTTAAAAAATACTGTAGAAAATTTTTTCTAAACTGCCTTTGAAATTTGATGATATCATTATCTGCTGAGATATTGTTAATCAAATCTTAAACTATCTTTTTCCATTAAAAGTCAGATAATAACGAAAAATTAAATTTAATTCAATTCAATCATCAAAAGATAAAAGCTAAATAAAAAAGTTATAAGTTATTTGACCATTAAATTTGATCAACTCAAAAAAAATAAAAATATTTTCCATAAATGTGACAACTTAAAAAAAAAAATAAATTGTTGTCTCCTTTCTTGTCTTGCAATAACGCAACTACAGTACGTACTGCAAAAAAATATTTATAAACAAAACTTAAAACAAAAAACATCAAGAATGCCTTTTTTTAACTCAATACGACTACTCATCGCAAAAACACTACAAAAAAATGGACAAAAACCTTGTCTTTAATTTTTTTTAACTAGTTTATAAAGGCATGAAAATTATGAGAGAAAAATGTTTACAAAAATTAAACACGATATTCAAATTAACTAAAATAACTTCTTTAATAGTTTGAGGTGAAAAAAATAACGCCATCTTTACTCTTGATAAAATACAGGGTATTCGGTGTAAGGTAAACCAAAACGCTAGAGTGACTAAGATTGGTCTATTCCCCTATTTAGGCAGGAGGAGTAATTTCCTAAAAACTTGACTTAAAACAGAAACAAAATTATTTAAAATAGTTAATTTTACAACGCCATGTAAACATTTTTGGAAAGACAGAAATCTGTTCTTAAATTTTCATTTTAATTAAGTTGTGTTAGTCAATAGTTTTCAAGCTCGAAATATTGAAGAAAACCATAAAAGAAAAAATAAAAACTATATTTTTTTCAAAATTTTATGTATTTAAGTACTATTCTCATTTTCAAAATTCAATGCTCTTATTGAATTTTTTTTTTAACAGAACACCGCTTGCTAAAATGTATCTTAGTTTTTGAGAAATGAAAAAAAAACAAAAAGTACTTTTTCCAAACAAAAACATTTTTTTTTGGTTGATCTGCAGCGGTCAATTATTAAATTAAAATTAATACTACCCAAAAAAAGGACTACCTAAGTATACACCAAATAAAAAAAATAAATATGTATGTTTTACCTTACCTCAAATAAATATGCAAGGACTTTCTTTTTAAAACCATTTCTAAAAAAATCGTCAAAAATAATTTGAAATTAAGGAAAAAAAATTTGTGTTCAAAATTTCAAGTAAATATGGAAAGACTTTCTTTTTAAAATAATTTCTAGAAAAATCGTCAAAAATGATTTGAAATTTAAGAAAAAAAATTTTGTCTTCAAAATTTCGAGTTAAAAATTTAATATTTCTAAAACTATTCCATAACTTAATTAAAATGGAAATTTAAGAAGAGATTTTTGGCTTTCCAAAAGGGTACAGACATGGCGTTTTTCTGTTTTAAGGCAATTTTTTTAGAAAATTGCCCCTCCCATACGATTTTTTTCTTATCTTAACTCAACCTACCCGCTCTAGCTTTTTGGTTCACCTCATACCGATAGCCCTGAGTAATTGTATGGATAAAAAAGGTGTTGGAGTGTTAAAAAAAAATATTTTGATGGAAAAAATATTGGTATGCAAATCTTAAGTATTTATTTCTGCGCATATGAAAATAAAGTTACAAAAAGAAAATTATAAGCCCGTTTTTGAGATATCGATTTAAAAAAAATAACGGGTGATTTTTTAAGAGGTTTAGAACTTAAAAAAAAAAACACAAAAATTTCGAAAAAATGAATGAAATATTTATTTGAATCGATAGTTTGAACCTTGCAATTTAATGTTTAAAGATAATTTCATGCAAATGTTGACCGCGGCTGCGTCTCAGGTATGGATGTTGGCTTCCAGTGCGTCAATCGAAGCGGGCTTGTCCCTATAGACATTAGCCTTGACATACCCCCACAAAAAATAATCTAATGGTGTCAAATCGCACGATCTAGGCGGCCAATTGACCGGCCCGAAACGTGAAATTAACTGTTCACCAAACTCGCCTCGCAATTGCGCCATTGTTTCGCGTGCTGTGTGGCATGTGGCACCGTCTTGTTGAAACCACATATCATGCAAGTCAAGAACTTCCATTTCGGGCAAAAAAAAGTTTGTTATCATCGCTCGGTAGCGTTCACCATTGACAGTAACGCTGCGATTCGCATCATCTTTGAAGAAATATGGCCCAATAATGCCGCCGGCCCATAAACCGCACCAAACAGTGGCTTTTTCGGGATGCATTGGTAGCTGTTGCAATGCTTCTGGCTGATCTTCACTCCAAATGCGGCAATTATGCTTATTTACGTACCCATTCAACCAAAAATGAGCCTCATCGCTGAACACAATTTTTCGATAAAAAAGCGGATCCTCGGCCAGCTTTCCAAGAGCCCATTCACCAAAAATTCGGCGTTGTTGTAGGTCGGCTGGCTTTAGTGCTTGCACCAGCTGTATCTTAAAAGGCTTTACGCCCAAATCCTTCCGCAAAATTTTCCACGTAGTGCTGTAACAAAGGCCTAACTGCTGGGAACGGCGCCGAATCGACATTTCGCGGTCTTCTGTCACACTAGCTGATACGGCCGCAATATTTTCTTCACTACGCACAGTACGTAAACGTGTTGGTGGTTTAATGTCCAACAAAGTAAATTTGGTGCGAAATTTGGTCACAATCTTCCGAATAGACTGCTCAGAAGGTCGAGAATGCCGACCATAAAATGGAAGCAGCGAACCGAGCACGAATTTTGATAGTAAAATTCAATAATTTGCAAGCGTTGTTCATTTGTAAGACGATCCATGGTTAAATTGCAAACCAAACTGAAGCTGTTTGACAGTGACACAAGGTACTAAACACACGTCAGCTGTCAAAACCAGTGTTGCCAAAACCAAACCAGCTAAAAAATCACCCGTTAATTATATTGTTTTTTAATGCGCATAAACAAGTTTTTCCTTCCTTTAATATGCGATATTATTTGAATTTAGTTGTAGTTTGTATATAGAAAAATAATTTCAATCCCTACAGCCGATATCGAGAAAATTCAAAATAAAAAAAATATCAAAAGTTACTATCAATAATTAAATACTAAGTGTAAATTTTTATAATTTTTGGAAGTAGATCGCAATAATTTTAGTATATTGATAGAGTTTTATCAAAATCGTACCAACCGTTTCTTAGAATCAAATTTTTTTCTTAACGTTTTTTAGCTTTTGTTGGGAAGGTAGGTACCGTTATTTTTTGCTTAAAAGTTTAGCTTTTAGAAAATGTTAAAAAAAAACTCTGAAGTATCGAGTTTAATAAAAAATCAGTCATGTTGTTTCCGAAATATTTGATTTTCAAAAAAAAATTAATATATTTTCCCAAAAAAAAAAAAAACTTTAATTTTTTAAATTTGGCAACTCTATTGATATTTTTTTAGAAATTTCAATATAGAAAAAATTATGGCGTTTTGAGGAATATCGAAAATAAAAAAAAAAAATGGTTCTTTAGAAGGTGTGTACTTTTAACCATTGAGCCGTTTTTTAGAAAAAAACTATGATGTTATATTTGATAAGAAAATTGTATGGCAGATATGTATACCGTTATTTTGGGTTCTAAAATAAAATGAAAATGAAAAGAAATCAGTGAGAGGAGTGACCAAAAACGCTATGTACCAAGTTTAAAGCAAATCCATCAAGCCGTTAGGGCTGTAGCTCAACGGATAGACAGACAGATAGAAATACAGAATTGTGAATCCAACTTTTTTCGTCTTCTCTATCATCGTAATAATAAGTTTGATCAAAATCTCAAGCTCGATTTTTTTTACGAATCTATTACTAGCCATATAACACCTTTATATCGGAAGTAAACATTACTGAAAGTTAATTGGCGACAAAAATCATAATTTTTATCTTAAAATCATTTAAAAGACAAACAAAATAACTATATCATTGCTTTAAAACCCCAATATTTAACACCAAACCAAACTACGTCCATAATTTAAACAAACTACCATTTAATTAAGCTCCATAACAAATTGAAGAGAAAAAAAAAGTCTAATCTATTTTGCATTAAACAAGCAATTATCCGCTATCCGAAAATGTACATTAGCCATAGCAAAATCCCGTATTATTATCATTCTAGCTAGTTTATGAGTCCAAACCAAAAAAAACAGACCACAAGCCTTCTTTGAATAAGTATATTTATGTAGATTTGATTACAAACTTACTTACATCTTCAACGCCAACTAAAAAATCCAAGCGTAATTAATGACCTAACCAACTAGCTGACAGTTAATTCTACATAAGCATTAGGCCGGGTATAGGTTCAAAAAACTTGGCGAGATCATGATGTGGCTAATCATTGAGCACAATCTTGCTTCGTCGGAATGCAACTGTATGTGTGCACCTATTTGCTGATCGTTTACAACGCGTTAGCAATTTTTTTTGTATATTTTTCGATTTTTTTTTGTTGGGTGTCGGTGGCGACCAGACTTCCCGCTGATTTGTCAAAAAATTGCTCACCCATTAAGTCTCGCATTACAATTATTTTTCTTTTCTTTTTATCAAAAAAAAAAAAACTGGGATTAAACGTGTTGCATTTAACCTGATATTTATAATTTTGTCGTGAAATTAATTGAGACGTTGTTAGTGTTTAGGTTTTTTGCGTAGTTGAATTTAATCGGTAGTCATGAGAGAGAGATAATAGATGGCTTTTGGGTACTTTGCTACCAATTAGCTATCATTTAAAATAGCGTAAGTAAGTTTTAATTATGCAAAAGGAGTTGCTGACAGCTTGGCAGTGTTTGCAAAAAGGCAATTTATTTTTTTGTCAATTCAAACGTTGTAACCAAGCCTTTAATTAAAAGAAAGTTTACATTGAGTTCTTACATTTCAACCGTCAATTATTGCAAGAAACTAATAGAAAGTGGAGGAGTTTGATTTCATGGCGCTGATTAAAATAAGGATGATTTAATAATTTTTCTTCGGAACAGTTATTTTACAGAAAATCGAGGTTAATTTTGGTTTTTAGTTAATACTTAGTTAATATTTATATGAGCATAAAAAATATTCATTATCGATTCATTATGGACGTTAAAATATAAGTAAAGTGGGCGTGGCATGGGGCGTGTTTTATAAAAACCAATTGGTAAAGCTTTTTTTCAGCTATAAAGGCAAACTAAAAGATGTTAGAACAATGGTTCAGTTATGTTTTGGAATTAAATCAACTTAAAAATAAAAGATATAAAATGACAATAATCTTTTTTTCAGTTGATCGAAAAATATAAATCGCATACAAACAGTGTACATGACTAAAATCGAAGAAAATGAAAGTTTTGTTTTGTGCATTTTTGGCCTTAAGTCATTGGAGAAAAAAAACCATTTACCAAAAATTAGAACTCAACACACAAATGAGCTAGAATCCTTCAACTTATAGCTTATAGTTTTTTCCCAGTGTAGAAATTAAGCGATATCCACAATTTAAATTTGAAAACAAAAAAAAAAGTTACGCTTCCGGACCTCTTCAATATTAATCAATACAAAAAAAAATCTATAAAATCAACCTTTAAGTACTTTTCTGAACCTTCATTAAGAAGAAATATCTAGAATTAACGGCTTCTGTGTCAAGTTTGTTCGTTAGAAAGAAATAACAATCGTTTTAATAGCAGCTATTAGAAAAGATCCTATATGTTTCTTTTATGAAGCATTACATATTACAAGAATATGCATTTCATTAAAGAATTCTTCTTTTGTTCTATTAAGTTTTATAGAGGTTTTTATTGTTTTTAAAAACATAAAATTATGAATGCCATGAGTCCTAGAGAAAATAATGCTTTTACGGTCATTATAAATAGTTAAACGCGATTGTAGTGTAGTTTGTGACTACGATTTTTATAGGTCTTAGTTAAAATTAATCTTCATCATGTTTATGGAACAGAAACATATGCATGGTGGGCTATATATTGCATGGTAGAGTCAAAGCGCCTTTAACTATGAAAAAAATCTAATTCAAACTATTTTAAGAGCACATAAAAAAGTGTTAGAGCTTTTTTTTTTATTTAATTTTAAATTTGGAAATAAAGTTTTTTTTTAATAAAACTATGAAAGCCGGTACATTACATATTTCTATCTAATTCTGATTTATTTTTTCAAGCTCAAATTATTATTATTTTTAGAGAACATTGCATTGATTTTTGATTGTGCTAATTTAAAGCAACTATTTTTAGACCAACAAAATTAAGAAAGAATGATCTTAAAAAATGAAGCCAAAAACAAAATTGCATACCTATAGGTTTCTAATTTCACATTTTATTAGGTTTGGAAAAAAAATTGAAATTAAGCCATTATGTTTTGGAAACCGTTTTGTTGACATCAACATTTCGTATTGGTTATAAAAAAGGAATAAAATTAGATTTGGTGGCACAACAGCTCGTGAAGAACGAAGGCCTAGTGACTTACAACCCTCAACCATTCCTGTGTGCGTATTTTTGGCAGGAAAAAAGGAAACAATTTTCAAAAATCCAAAAGAAAAAATTATTTTCATATCTTAAATCATTTAAAAAAAAAAATCATCACGACTGGAAATTTGTAATGATAGTTCCAACGTACGGTGGGAAGAACCTTGGCTGGAAGGCAAGAAGCACATCAAAAAATTATCTTTAAGAAAATAAAAGCATTATTTAAGATTTTTGTCCAAATATTCAGGATTTTCAAACATAATAAGATTTGTTCCCCAAGTCGTAGGTTGTCGCAGCTTAGTTTATTTGATAGAATATATCTTTCCATAACGGTTCAGTGAAATGTACTATAAGCCTGTTTAGGTGCCATTTATAGAGATCAGGAAAACGCACCTTTATTTTTAATTAATTTTTAATTTGAAACACAAATAATAGAGAAATCCATGACAAAACTTTCAAAGAATTTTCTGGGCAAATAAAATTTTTCTTATTTTAGAGAAAAAATTCGTTATTCGATATTGAAGAGTAAAGCGTTTTTGATTAAAATCGAATGAAAAAAGTAAAAATTTACTTTAAATTTTTTCGTGATAGCTATAACTTTCGCTATAAGAGTGTTCCGGAGTGAACAAAACCAGTAATTTGCTAATTGTCTGTTTAGCATATATAAGACCGGGTTTTCCGCGTTCATCAGATACTTTGTTTTATAAATCTTTGTACTTTAACAAATTGGTCACTTTTATTATTTTTAATATACGAGTACAAGCATTTTTATTTTGTGTTATTAAAATTTTTATTAGATACGAAATTTAAAATTTTCTTCAATAGTATCTTAACAAAAATATGAAATTTCATTTTGTTAAAATTTTGTTTGCAAAAAATGCTATGATTTAAGCATCGGTTTCGGTTTCTTAAAGGAATTTTACCAAATAATAGAGCACAAAATAATTTTTTTTTTTTGTTCAATGATGATTTAGACAACAAGTTTTTCTGTCCATAGACACCTTACTCGATTTGGTCGAACAAGTACACGCTTCACAATTTTATTTATAAATCACCATTACACTCCGAAACACGGTTAAGGTAGAGTTTTTTTTTTTGTTTATTTTGCTTTTGCGTTATATAGGAACAAGTTATGTATTCCTTAAAAAATTGAGCTCGAGATCATTAAATGTATAAAAGCGTAAAATAAGATATTTAAATTAGGTTAAAAAAACTTGATAGTATGGACAGAGAAAATTTTCAATCGTTGGAGGGGTTTTCTTAAAAAAATAATTTTGTATACATAAAATTCTTAAAATATTTTTAGGGAAAACTTTTGGTATGCAAATCTTAAGTATTTATTTCTGTACAAATAAAAATAAGATTTGAAAAAAAATTGTCAACCCATTTTTTAAATATCAAATTTTCCAACAAATATTTTGAAACTTTTTTTAAAGGTTAAAAACTTTTTTTTAAGAAATTTTGGTATGCAATATTAATTAATCTTATATGAAATTTGTACATAAGAAAATGTATCTAAATCCGTTAAGCAGATAGAGGTATGCTATTAATAGTTGCTAAGTGCAAAATTGTATAATTTTTGTAGTAGATCGTATAAATTTTAGTGTATGGAAAAAGTTCGATTGAAATCGTCGTTTTCGAGAAAAAAAAATATTTTACTTTTTAACCGTTATTTCTTCACATATCGTCAGCTGAGAATTAAAAAGGTCGTATGTGATAAATATGTATATGAAATTGAGATATGGCGCAAACATAATATTGATTTTTTTTTTTTGTGTGTATTTAGAGCAAGTTTTGTTCAGTTTTTTTGACCAAAATATACTCAAACCCAAAAGTCTAACTTAATCTGAACAAAAAAAAAACAATTTTTCCACAAATTAAATAATAAACTTTTTTAAGATCCACAAACGACTTTGTAACAAATTTTCTTTTAGTTCATTGTTGCATGTTGGACAAAATGTCACTGGACATAATTGATTTAAATAAAAAAATTGAAAGTACTGAAATTTTTGTCTAATGGTTAAGGAAAACAATTGATATTGATAATAAAAAACACAATGTCAACTTTTCTGTCGGTAATATAAAATAAATTATTGTTATTGAATGAATAACATTGAATAACAAGCTAAAATCGAACCAAAAATACAAACAAAAATAGGTGGATAACAAGTACCTAAACAAAAAAAAATTTCTTTCACATACGACCTTGAACTAAAAAATGGTTAAAATTTATACATACGACCTTGATTCTCTGGTTTTTTCTGCTCTAATTTAAATGCTGACATATTTTAAATTATGCAAAACGATACTTACTCGATATTTAAACCGTTTCGCATCAAAACCTCGATTTTTAATTTTTTCGAGATACGACTTTATTATACTCAGGTGAAATTTTTTCAAAAAATATTTTAGAGAGCATTGAAAAACTTTCAAAAAAATCGATCTACGTTTTCAAAATATTAGATTTTCAAAAAAAAAAATTCAAACATTTTTAAAAATTAAAAAAAGAAAATTTTAATTTAAATACACAAAAATATTTATAGACTTTTTTACTGTCAATCATGCCGTTTTAAGGAAAATCGAATTTTAAAAAAGTGATTCTCTGGGTAGGTTTTTGAAAAATGGTTTCGCTTACAAAAGTAGCATTTATTGAATTAAATTTATAGATTTTTTACTTGCGATCTAGAAACTATAAGGCAAATTTTCAAAGAAACTATTTTTTGAATTTAAAAAAAAAATTGAAAAAATTTTGATTCAAAATCAAATATTTTGAAAACTTAATGGCGAGGCGATTCTTATAAAACTTAAGGTTGTTTTTTTTTTTTACTTTTTAAAGCATTGATTTTTTTTTATTTTGAATTTTCTTAGACTATCGGTTTAGCAGATAATAAGATTAAAAAATATTGTATATCGAAATTAAAAAAAAAAAAAAAGTTTGAATTTTCAAAAAAAAAAAATTCCAGTTTTTTTTTAAATTCGATATCACAAAAACGCGTCGACAATTTTTTTTTTAAATATTATTTCTATATGCAAATAAATAAATTCTTATGAGTTGCAAGCTAAAAAGTTTTCATAATAATGTTTTAAAAATTTGATATTTAGAAAATTAATTTAAAAAAAAAAAAAACCATTCCAACGAATTCGTTTTTTTTATTCAATCATATTTAATCAAGAATTAAGAACTTGTTTTTCATGCTTTTAAACATTTTTCTCTCATAATTTCCATGTTTTTACATAAATGTTCTTAAACCCTCAACTTCTTGAACATAAGAGCAAGTACGTGCGACCCAGTCGTACATTTTTTTATTAAATCAACTTTTAACTGAAAAAAAAGCCGGGCCTTATACCTTATTTTTTAAAATGTATTTACATATTTATATAGGCCTTAAATTCAAATGGAACAAAAGATTTTTCTTCGTATTTATTTTTGAGTGGATAGGTGCAAAACCTGCATAAGGCTCAATGAGGACCAAAAAACGCGTGGTTTTAGGTGTGTGAGATTCTTACTACACTGAAATCACCTCCACTTCCCGACTGCAACTAATTTTAAACTGAGTGACCAGAAAAAAAGGGAACAAAAAAAAATCTTTTGACTTTAGGAAAAATCACTTCATTTTAGTTTGAACTTTGAAGTTAGAAATTTTAAATTTTAAGCTTGATTTTTCATAAAAAACACTTTATAAATATAAAAATGTTTTCTTTTTAATTATAACATTACTAATGTTTGTCATTCGATGAAACAATTTCTGTGCTACTTTAACCACACTGCATGGCCTCAATATAATAGACATGAGTTTCCGACATACTTCGTAATATTTGGCACATTCCCAATCAATAGCAAAAAATCTTTTTCAATAAAAATGAAAAAATTCAAACAAATTACTGAAATCCAATCTCCGTTGAACTTTTTCGAGGTCCATTCAATACGTTTAATTACAGGAAAAAAAAACTTGTTTAAGTTTCAAATTCAAAATAATCTCCCTTAGTTCTTTGTTTATGTTTTTTATACTGGAAAATTTTTGAATTGTTGAAGCAGCAAAATTTGCTGTTATCACTAAAACGACGACTTTGCCAAATTATTTAACATGTCCAATACTGTTTCTAGAATATTCATTTCGATGCAAAGAAAAATAACTTATAAAAACTTTACTTCAAACTTTTCTGATATTATTCTTATTCAACTTTATGAGTACCTACAATACCTACTACCACAGCACCACAAAGAAGTTTTAAATTGTAAAACTTTTGCAATAAAGAAGCATGCTTTTCTTCCAAATGAAATATTAAAAAAAAAAAAACTTAACTTTATATACGTCCTTAAACCAAAAAAAAAAAAAAAAACACAAGACAAAACAAAAAATACCTACACAAGACAACCACAAATAATAATAATATTCTGAACTTTCTTAAGCTTCATTTAATTTCGTCAGATGAATATATTTTCAACACGAACATAAAGATAAAGAACTTCTTCTAAAAGTTTATCAAGTTGTTTTTTTTTTTTTTTGGTAATTTTGTTTTGTCTTTTCTTTCTTTTTGTCAACAAAACAAAAAATAAGTTGTCTTTCCTTCAACACAAAACAAAACAACATCCGTAGAATTTCTAACAAAATAAAAGCAATAAATAAAATAAACAACATTTCTAAAAGAAATAAACACAAAACTCTCACTCATCATCTTTTTATTACAAAATTTAAGAACGAGCGGAAAGAAGCATAAATATACGCATCAGGAGACTGGGGCGCCTTCAAAATCATAACCACATCATATTACATCTTGTGCGTCATGATTGTCGCCGCAAATAGCACGGCAATGTTCTGTGTTCCCCTTTTGTACCCCGTCAAGACATCAAGTGTTTACTAATTAAAGTGAATTGCCATCAACATCCCTCATACGTATACATATTCGTATTCCGTGTATCCATATCCGTTCGAGGAAAAAGTGTTTGTTTTGTCATTGAGAGTCACGAAATTCTATATGTGAACAACTGCAACCGGAGTTATCCCTGTCCCTATACCTTAACTCAACATTCAGCAAGACCGAATTAACTACATAAATTATGTAGTGGGGAAGAACTGGAACGTGTTAAAAGTTTGTTTTACATTCAGCAACAAAAAAAAAGCCAATACATTTTATTCTGGGATGCATTATTTGTTTGGACTGAAATAATATATAATTTGCACGATTTTTCCTAAGGGTCAGTATTGCTTTTGTGAAAAATGGTAGCACCAGATAATTTGAGTGTACTTAATTCAAGATAATTACACATATACAGGGTGGCGCACGAATCGTGCTACAAAAATAAAACGTAATAACTTTTTTTCTGTGTGAATAATCGGCTTATTTTTTTTTTATTTTGTAGGTTACTATTTAGATTTATAAAAATGGATGCTTGGGATACGGAGAAAAGAACTTGGATAGTGCAACGGTACCATGCTTTGCAGTCCGTCATTTCCGTCCAAAGGGAATTTAGGCGGGAGTTTGGCGGTAATCCCCCGAGTAGATGGACCATTATGAGGTTTGTAAACATGTTTGCCGAATCTGGAAGCATCGCACGAAGGCCGTACCATCGAGATGCCAATGTTCGGGTTCAGGATACAATCGCAGCAGTAGCATCTGCAATACAGGCCAATCCGAGCGTTTCGACCCGAAACTTATCGGGGCAAATTGGAGTTAGTAGACGGTCATTACAACGAATACTTCATGACGATTTAAACTTGTTTCCGTACAAAGTCCAAATTACTAGCAAGTTAAACCCTCAGGATTTGCCTGTTCGCCTGGAATTTTGCCAAAAAATGATATCAATGGCCGAAGAAGACAACACATTGATCAATTGTTTGTTCATGTCTGATGAGGCCCATTTTGATATAAACGGAAATGTAAACAAGCAAAATTGCCGTATATGGAATGAGTCTAATCCAGAAATGCTCCATGAGACGGAACTGCACCCAGAACGAGTCACTGTGTGGTGCGCAGTTTCATCAAGGTGTATTGTCGGGCCGTACTTCTTTGAAGAGAACGGTGTAACCGTTACTGTCAATGGGGACCGTTATTTAAAGATGTTGAAGGAGTTTTTTTTACCCAGAACTGCGCCGAAGACGTATACCATTCAACAGCGTTTGGTTTCAGCAAGATGGAGCAACTGCACATATAGCCAGACCAGTTATGGCGGAGCTAAACAAAAAATTCGCAAACAATAACTCCACTCTTCGCTGGCCCCCAAGGTCACCTGACCTGACTGCACCAGACTTCTTTTTATGGGGTTATGTCAAGCAAGAGGTGTATAAAACGAAGCCCAGGAATTTAACTGAATTAAAGCAGTCCATAACGACAATAATTGAGGCGATCCCAACTTCAACTCTTCAGGCCGCAATGAATAATTTTTTGATCAGGTGCCGCATATGCGTGGGAGAGCGTGGAGGTCATTTGCGGTCTATAATCTTTAAAAACAACTAACTATTTAAAATAAAATTTAATTTTCTAACCAATAAAAAAAAATAAATGAAATACATCGATTAAAAAAAAGTTATTTGAATTTCTTATTGTAGCACAATTGGTGCGCCACCCTGTATGTTTATGATACCTAAAGAACTTTTAGTCGAAAATACGAACATTATGCATGTACCTATAGAAAAAATATGAATTGTGTCCAAATTTTTTTTTTTTATTGAATGTTCTTTCAAAATTATTCAATTGAATTCAATTTAATTAAATCAAATTTAACCAAAATAAATTTAATTGAATTGAATTAAGTTAAATTGAATTGAATTTAATTTAATTTAATTGAATTGAATCGACTTGAATTAAATTGAATTGAATTGAATTGACTTGGATTGAATTGAATTGAAATGAATGGAATAGATTCGGATTGTATTAAATTAAAAAAAATGTCCAGCCTAATGATTAGGAATTCTAATCTTATTGGATATAGTTTACAGTGGATTTTTGTCAAAGAATTCATGTAACTTAAACTTGACTCAATACAAATTGCGTACGACAAGGCCCTCACTATGTCACTGATGAGTTCAAGTGAGTAAGCCAGACGGAACGTCAATTTGTAGGACTAAAGGCCATTTTGAATCAATAAATTGAATTGAATTTAATTGAGTTAATTTAATTTTACTTTATTTTATTTTTTTTATTATTTTTTGAATCTACTATTTTAAATTATTTTATTGAAAAATAGTTTTTTTGGTATTTGTGTGTAGTTTGATTGAATTATACTTAATCCAACTTTTTGGTTATTTTATATTTTTTTTACTTTATTTTTATTTTTATCTAACAAATTATTCGAAAACTTACTTTTTGCGTTAAAGGTTTTGACATTTTTTAAAAAGTCTTTAAACATAGCGTGCTTGTTCTCCTATAAGTAGCTACCTGTGAGAGAATTCAAACTTACGAAAGCCAAAGTATGCGACTCAACCTATTTGAATTAATGTCGACCATCCCAACCATAAGACCGCATGAGTAGATTCGAAATAGATCCTTGTTAATGTCGCCTTGAATTACAGACAAAACTCATATTATCTCAACGCGCCCCTTTTTTTTACTTCATTTTTTTTTTTATTAATGTCGGGCACATGTTTGTGGCTTAACAGACTAAGAACGCGCAGTTGGTTGCTTGCAACTTGAAGCCTTGACTGCTTTTGCTTGCATCTAGCGCTCATAAAATTAATAATCATTCTTTGTATGGCATGTCAACTTGACTAGAGCTGTGGAGTAGAAATGACAGAGGATTCGGTCGAGAAATACGAGATTCCATGCGGGCAAATAGATATAAACGTTCTGCGTTATCTGACAACTTCGAGTTTTGTCTGCTCTGGCTGTTTTCGGATGAGGGAAATGGTCTATTGCACTCTTGTTTTCTTGCATTTCATACAATATACAGGAGGGGATTAAAATACATGTGATGTTGATTGATGGCAACAGTTAAAGAATTAGTATAAGATATAATATCTAAAGAACACTCTCTACACACCATACAACGACAGCGACTTAGTGGAGTCAATGGCTTAATAATATATGAATTTTGTTCATATCTTGGAAATGAAGTAATTTGGAATTTTAAGAAAAGAGAAAAGATACAAAAACTACAAAAAAAAGATAACTTGATTGATACCGCTTCTGGTTACCAATGGTAGATTTATATTTCATTTTAATTGTGATTAACTACTTTGAGTAGTTTTGTTGATTCTACGGGTATAACCTTTTCTTATTTGTAATGAATGTTGTTGTGGTCATCATTAGGGTGTCGGAAGAGGACGAACACAAAATTAACATTTGAAGTTCTTATAATGCGTGATATCGTGTTCTTCGCTTAAACTATCTAAATAAACAGAAAATATTTACACACGCAATAGATTAATCATCTTAGATTATCATAAGAGTGATGGATTTTCATAAAGCAAATAATACTAAAGACTGTGTAAGTACATACAAAACAAAAAAACTAGTGTGTTCTCAGCAGAAATTACATAGGTAATTCTACAGTAGCTTCTGCTTTAATCGAGAAAAAAATCTACAAATTAAAACAAATTAATACCTACCAACATAAATCACTTTATAAGCTACATGAGCTTTCGAAACGGAAATTATTTAAGCTTTTTCTAGAAAGAAAGCCACCAATATATCTTACAGACCAATATCGCTTATACCAGTCATGACAAAAGTTTAAAAAAAAAACAGCTCCTGAAAATTGAAGCCGGTGTACCACAAGGATGTGTCCTATGTCCAATCCTGTATTTGTCATGTTGGATGTTCAAGGAATATTCCAGTAGACATCAAGGCTATCAAGGGCACCTTTGCTGATAGTACTGCAATATGGGTGCCAGATAAATCCGGTACGAAGGCTACACAAAAATTGCAAAATGCAGTCGATACAGTGATGGAACGCAACAATGGCATATCAAAATTAAACGAAACAAAATCAACTTGTTCTAAAAAAAAATACTTTACGCCAATACAATGCCAGTTTATTTTTGTGGAATTAATAACAAGGCAAGTCCAGCAAAAAGTAAGATCTAGAAAACTATTCACTTTTGGGGCAATATAATGGTTATGATCAACGTACGTGAAGCTTAACCATTGCCTCAAAATTAATGGTTTTGCGAGATTTGTGCTGTTCGAGATTTTGGTTTTCGAGATTCTTTTGGGTCGATATTTTTGTTTTCGATATGTTTGCTTTCGAATCTATGTCCTTATAGAGATTTTGGTTTTCAAGATATCGAGGTAGACCCGAAAAAACAACCCAAATTCGAGATCAGCGTTTGTTCTCGAGATATCTGGCAGGAAAAACATTTTTCAACAATTGTTTGTAGATTATTGTATTTTTTTTTTCTTAACTGTTATAAATTGTTACGAACCATATCAATTATCATTTATGTTATTTAGTGTGGAACAAAATCGCCACAGGTCTATATCATTGTCTGTTTTTTTTTTGCAAATCTTGAAAACGAAAAAAAACATTTGCTTCAGTTTTTAGTTTTTGCCTGAAAAAAATATTTTTGATTGAATTTTTCCACTAATCTTGTCAACTATCGTGTGTAGAATAAAATGGGTTTATAGGCAATATCATTGTTTGTACTCAAGATATTCGGTCAAAAAAAAAATTATTTCATAGTTTCTCATAGTTTTTTGATTTAAAAATAAAATTTATCATGTCAATATCAATCGTCAATACTTGTTCTTCTAGAATAAAATCAAGCTGAGGTAGATAGCATTATTTGATCTCGAGATATTCGAGACTAATGACATTCTTACAACTTTTTTTTTAAATTGCTACAGTAAAAAAATTAGATAAATTTTTTTAAGGTCTTTCCTGCATTCAATGACATTTTTATCAAGAAAATTAAATTCCTCCGAAGAAAACTAAATTCCTCCGAAGTCGATATCTTTATTCGTTTCTGAGATATCTGTATTCACAAATATTATCTCTCTTAAAATGATACATTTCAAAACATAGAGATATATCAATGTCAATTTGACAAATTGAACCAATTACAAAAACTTTCAATGAAAAGTCAATATTGTATTAACTCATAAAAAAAAAAAATATCCAGCATACCGGCCGTCAAGCAATTAAAAGGATTTTTTTTAACAACGCTAAATGCTAATTGCAGAACGGAAGAAATAGACAAGTTTCAGACACAGAGAGCTATACTTTGAATCCCAACATATTTTTGGCACCTCAATTAAGGCATTTTCACAAAAATGTAGGTATAGTCCAGTGAAAATAGACATTTTACCGCCAAAATTCCAAGAAGACTGAAAACAGTATAAACCTTCCTTTTGTTGATTTGGTATCAACTGCGAAAAACCTCCGTCAATCCCACTTGAGCATAAAAAGTTATTCATGGTCAAGTGTGGAAAAAGTTGATTTTTACCCAATAACTTTCAAACAGTGAAATCTATCGAAAAATAATATGATTAATTTTTTTAGATCATGCAATTTACTAAAAAAAAGTATTGATACACTTTTTTGTAAGACTTTGGTTTAGGAAATAAAGCTATTTCAAAAAATGTAAACTGAAGAAAATATAGGTTTTTTGGGAATAACTCGTTAGAGGAAAAAGTGGTCGGAAAATGGTTCAAGTAATATTTGTAGATTAATATTTTGACCTTTACACAAAACCATTAAAAAGATATAATTATTTTAAGAATTTGGTCAAAAGCCAAAAATAACAGTTTTTTCGGTTTTACTGGTAAATGAAATAGTTGTTGAAAAGAATGTTTTCTCAGTTTATAGACAGCAAAATGTTCTACTTAAATAACTTTAATAGTTCTTTCTGTACAAGTGGTAAGATATTGCAATTTCAAAATGCCTAAATGTAGAAAATATCGAATTTTCACGTACAGCTCTCAAACAGTTAAAGTTATCGAAAAGTATTTTGCCCAAAATTTGTAGATTATTCGATATTCTACAAAAAAATTAATTTATTTTCTAGAATTGACAGTTAAAATGATAGAGGTATGTATTTAAAAAATTTGGTCAAAAATAACAGTTTTTTGATTTTTACTGGCTGGTTTATTCAAAAAAAAAATAAATTAAAAAAAAAATTTATACAATTTTGTGGTCTACGAAGTTTAGCATATACTTATTTAGAATAAATTCGCCATAGAAGAGTAAATCGAAAGGAATCAGTGTTATTAACTATTAATAAATTATTAAAATTATTATATCTTTTGAATTGTAAATTTTAGGGGAGTGAAATAATTTTATATTTAAGAATGTGACATAATCAACAAACTTTGCATAAATTACTTTCTGACCAAATTCACCTTTTTAGAGTAATACGCGAAAAGCCAATATTTTCGTACGGGAAAAACTCAAAACCTTTTAAGTAGATCATTTTTATGTCTATAAACTGAGCATAGATTTTTTTCTTAAAGTTTTTTTTCAAGGTCACGAACGATGTCTGGAACCTCATTTGGGTAATTTTATAAAAAAAATGCACTGTCTGATAGGTTAACTCCATTGCGTTTCGCCCAAATATCATACCTGGGCGAAACGCAATGGAGTTGAGCTCATTTCAACTTTTAACTTGAATTATAAATTCAGTCGCTCCACTTAAACAAAAGTATTTTCTTTTCAAATTCTCTTCATATTCAATTACGGTTAATAGATCATTAAAGGTCAGTTAGTTTCAGTAATTGTTCAGCCATAGATTTTGTATTATGAATTTTTATCTTTGTGCCAAGAAACGTTAGTGATCTTAAAAAAAAACTTTAAAAATCGTTAAAAAGAATTTATAGCTGATCAATTACCGAAACGAGCTGACCTATAATAACGATCTTACGGCCTTTCAGGTGGTATTCATTTTTTTCCAAATTTCCCACAAATGTGGTGCCAAAAGTCACAGTGACAATAAACCGAAATTTAAAAACTCAATTAAAAAAAAAAATCTATGGTTGACCAATAACTAAAACCAGCTGATAGTATTAAAGTTTTGCAAATTTCCCATAAATGAGGTTAATGAGGTGCCAAAAATCTATATGACCTCGAAATCTTTTAAAAATTCATTAAAAAAATCTATAGCTGATCAATTATTAAAACCTTTGTGACCTTTTATAAAGATCAAGAGATCTTTCAGATGGTTAACAATTTTTGTAAATTTTCCATAAATGAGGTGCTAAAAAACCCACGTGATCGTAAGTGACCTTGAGCAATGATAAGCCTTTATTAATAGTTATCTAGGGCTGAGCAATTTCTAGGACTAGTTGACTTTTTCTGACCAATTATTGACAAATTAGATGGCACTCTCAAATATTAAATTTCCCATGTATGAGGTGCCAAAGGTCAAGAGCCGTGCTAGCACCTTCATTTTCTAATCAATCAAAATATGTGTTTACAACACAAGAAAATTGTATCCATAATTATAACTTTTATGGCAAAAAATAAACTTTACGAATAGCTGTAGAGTGAAGCACTGTCATTTTCGATAAAAAGAAAAAGTTGTGCGGTAATTATCAACTAGTGCTACCTTACAATGTGACGTAAATATTTAAAAAAAATCCGAAATTTGCAAATTTTCTGGAAATTTTGTTTTTATGTTTAACATGTGTGCTGTGTGTTGCTCAGTTTGTGTTGATCGATGGAAGAAAAATCAAAAAAACGCTTAGTAGCAATTTTTACGGCTAAAAAAAAATAATGAATTCTTTTTGAAAATATATTACATTTTCTTAAAAAAAATTATTGTGCTGTTTCGTGATCATCAAAAATAAAAAAAAAGATAGCAAAAACTTTGGATTTTTACAAACTTTACGACACAAATCCATTTCGCGGAGCGTGATGTTAAGTACCTACCGCGTCATTTTCGATTTATTACAATAATATTTCTGTTCTTGTACTTCCTTTTCGGAATTTCTACTAATTTTATTTTTTATATGAGTTTTTATAAAACTTTGGGCTAAATTCGTAGAAATTCGTAGTTTTGGGAGGAACGTGAACAGACATAATGTTTATCTGTTTTGTGCCTAACCCTTGCCGCCTTTTGTCATAAATATTAATAAAACAAAAAATTCGCAAACGACTTCCAAATTTTGCCGATATTTTTTTAATTTTGTAAAAATGAAGGTTATTCTGTTTTGTGTTCAGTTTGTGCTGTCAAAGGTGTGCTAAGATATTAAACAAAAAAAAAACGCATAAAGTAACTAACTTCACACACATTAAAAATTCAACTTGTTTTAGTATATAATTGTTCATATTCAGCTTCACGTTTTTTATAATTTTTTTCTTTCAAGAATTATTTTTTTCTAGTTCACGATTAATTTTTGGAATATTTGCAAGAAATTAGATTAGATTAGATGAATCTTTATCGATAGCAAAAATAATAATCCATAAATACAATTTTTATAAAGAGTTTAAAGCATGGCTTAGAAGCCGTCTGCCGCTTTCTTAATTTTACTTTAAGAGATTCAAAATTAGAAATTGGAAAAAAACTAGAATTTTTAATAGAATTTCTAAATCAAGCAATAAAAAATAAATTTAATATAAAACAGAAATATAAATATAAATATGAATATGATGATATAAATATGATGAAGAATAATAAAATAATATTTAATTTTTACAAACAGATGTGAAATATTTCATTGAATAAGGTAGATGAAAAATGTTTAGAATTTAGTTAAATGGTGAAATTCAAAAACAATCTTTATATTCAAACATGTAGAGATAAAAACTGCAATATCTTTTTAAAAGGCTTTTAGTTTAGCTAAAACAAAAAATGGGGAAAATGTATTTAAATTATAAGAAATTAAAATGAGCTTTTAGTTTAGCTAAAACAAAATTATGAAGTGTGTTTTATTCACGACAAATTCAGATATGTATTTCTATAGTATTTTGCATGAGAAATATAACGTACCAGCTACTTCCAACCACAATTTTCATTGAGAACACTGATACATTCGTCAAACGTTAAACAACTCTTGTTAAAATACAGTCTTCGTATTTCTTGAAGAATAGGACAAATTGCTATGAAATGTAGAACGTTTTCATTTTGGTTCAAATTGCATAGAGAACAAATGGGGTTTATGTCTCTTCGATACGGTCTGAAATTAAGTTCTAGAACTTCCGTTCTTATTTTAAAGATAAGGCTCATATCCGTGATAGAAAGGTCCCTTCTGAAATAATTATTTTCACCCAAATTAAGACTTAAGTTTCTATAAATATTCCTTGAAGTTGACTCCCTGGCCCTGTCAAGATGCATCTGAAACATGCGTTCATCTAAATACCTTTGCAATGCAATCATAGAAAATATTTTGCCACTCTCCTATATTATTGACATTCAAATTTAAAGGAGTGGAATGTGCCAAAGCAAGTTCTTGACAGTTCTTAAAAGGAGTACAACCGCAGTGAAGAGAAACAAGCAGTATCCTTTTATGCAAGTTGCTATCAGGTCTCTTCATAACTTTCGTTAAAAAATCTGCACAAGCCTTTAAATTTCTAACGAATATTTGCGGCAGACCGGACTCAAAATAAATAGCGTAGTTCGGAGTACTGGGAGGTGATCTGAATATTCTTTTAAAAAAGTATCTCTGGATTGTTTCGATCTCATCCAAAGATTCGTATCCATAGACTTCGTTTCCGAAGCAAAAAAAACTTTTAACTGTGGCATCAAAAACTTTAAACCTAGATGTTGCGTCCACAAAGGCCACATTTAATTTATAGCTGACTTAGCTACAGCAAGTTTATGTAAGGCATCCGAAAGCCAACTAAATTGCTATTAAAGATCAAGAAATCGGAAGACCTTGAAAAAAATAATTTAAATTTTGTTATGATCAATTTTTAAAACTATTTGAACTTTGTTGACTAATTTAGACAATCTTTTTTTTTGTGAGTATCTCACATATGGGATGCCAAGATTCTAGAGCTTCTTATTATTGCCTGTAAAATTATAATTTTAATATTGATTTCAGCCTTTTCGTTCCTTAGACTATTTAAGGCATATTATGATGCCCCAAGGTAGACACCTAGGTCCACTTCTTTTCATTTTTGCTAGTGATGTTTTTTTAAAGAGCTTCAACCATCTAAGATTTTTAAATACAATTCAACAGAATTAAAATAGTTTTCCACAATTTTTCAGTCTAGTACTAGAATAAAACTTTTTTTTCATATTATGCACGCACTTGAGGGATGTTGGCTATCCTTGAAATGATTGAATACAGTACGAGTGGTTGGAAAATGAGAGGCTTGGAGATTGAAGCTGCCAAATTCCATTCAATCAATTTTTCAAACTCCCCCATAACTTTCGTTAAAATCCACCCTGCATTGTTATCTTTCTAATATATTTTCCTCAAAGGTCAAATGCATAATAATTAACAAAAACAATAAAATAAAAATATGTATATATAAATTTATGATGGCAGCATTAATTAAAAGTCAAATCAACCTGGAACCTGGCATAAAAATAAATGATAAGTCATATCTTTTCATATAATTAAAACTTAGAAAAAAAAGTCCTCCTGGTCTCCATCATGACAGATTCTTTATTTGAATATATTTTTTTTTATTTTAATGAGATATCTTAATTACTATGGTCTTTCATTTATATCTGCATGTATACCCGCAGCCGCTAAGCATTTTAAAAGAAATAAATTAATGACTTTAGTTTGGTTTTTATGTTCGTATATAAAATCGTATTTTTCATAAAGAAACAGTTAAAAAAGTGCAGAAAAAAGTGAGAGAAAGGCTAACAAAAACAAAAGATAAAAACAAAATGACATCAATACATCACACTCGTTTGCACGACACGAGTGCTTGGCCTTATGTTGTTTTTTTTTTCCGTTCTGTATGCTTCTTAAAGCGCAATTTACAAGCTGGTTATCTGCTGGAGAGACTTGGTTGTTGATGAACAATCTCTTGACCTTGTAGGTCATATATAATTTTTTTTCTCATCTCATTCGCTTTCTTTTGTGTTTAATAAATTTTGTTTTCTTTTATTTATGCCGACATACGATGCTTTAAGACTTGAGGCAAAAGAATAAACTATTTAAATTATTTATGAAAAAATAAAATTTTGTTTGACACTGCGGGTAATTTATTTGTATTTATTTTGGATTATTAAGTCTTAATTTGACTCATTGGATTTTTGTTTGAATAAATTTTAGTATTTTATTGGTAAATTTTAAATAAGTTGTCAAATTTCTCAATTTATCATTAATCATCATAAATATTAGTATATTACCCTTAATTTTGTCAAAACAGTCCCGATAGAGACATGGAGTGCCTTATCTAGACTTTTAATAAAAGAAAATCAGGACACAATCTTTCTCATCATTAGATTTCAACCCCCAGGGGTATATAATCACTCCCCCTAATAAAACGAAAAAAAAAATAATAATTTTAATATCACCCAAATGCCTTAACTTGTAGGTTACTCAAACAAAAAAAAAATGCCCTACGTGTTGGCCAAATAAATTTCCGTCTATAAATTGTAAAATTTTACAGATATTTTCCCCAACCGTTCCCAAATGAGTGATATTTTATTTTTGTTTCCGCCAGTCTTAAACCCTTCGATATTTTTAAACCAAATTTTCCAATAATGTTCATTCCAATTTAAGCAGAAACACATCTACATATAAACAAGGGATGATTTAGGTATAGGAAAAGAAAAAAATAATCTCTAACCCCCTTAACAACCATTAAGGAGTTGATGCGTGTCGCTGACGTGCAAAGGAAGAACATCCAAAGCAAATAGGATTGTCATTAAGCCTGAGGGTATTATAAAGAAAAAGGAAAAGAAATATCAGGAGTTTGACAAGAAATATAAAATGAAAATGACGACTTTTTTGTCAGAAATCCTTCAAAAACGAAAATAATACCATTTTTTTTTCTATATTTAAAGGCTCCTTCTTTTATTCTTATATGCGTCTGTTTGTGCTTCGACAGATCCATGAAACAGTAAATATTGATTTCTTACACAGGTCTCAAGTTTCAAGACTTTAATCTCATTTACTTTAATTAGCCAACAATTGAAATAATATTATAAGGGTATAAGAAAAGGAGGGAGGGAGGCAGGTAGTTGTCGCAGACAGTGGGCGTTTGTATGTGTATTTGTTTTTTTTTTTTTTTTCATCTCGCAGTCCTTAAGATGAGGGTTCAAAAGATTTAAAAGAAAATTTTCATCCCAGCTTTGATTTTATTATTATTATATAAAATCTATATCAAACACAACAACAACAACATAAAAAATTACGGAAAAGAAATTTTCCACCCTATCGAAAGCGAAAAAATGAATGTAAACTTCTGTAAGAGACAGACTTGTTTTTTTTTTTTTGATATTTTATTTTTGAAGGGTTCACTATTATCCACCCCAGTAGACTTGACTAGACATTCGAAATTTGTTTTATGGTTATAGCCAGATCAATAAAAAAAATTATACATAAACTTTAATGGAATGCAGGGAGCTATGTAGCAAGTTGTGTCTCTTCATATAGTGCCTCTCTCCTTCAAAAAAAAAACGAGAAAACACATTAGTATGTAGGTATGTTTCACATTGACATGTGTGTCAAGATTCCTTTTAAAAGATATTTTTCTTCTTTTTCTTTTGCAATTCATTCAGTCGGATGAATCAAGTTATAGACGAAGTTATAAAAAGCAATCAATTCATTGAAAAAGAAAACTTTTTACCTTTTTGTAAAGTTCAAAGTTTTAATATTTTGACTTTTTGTGGTGGTCAAACTTTTTCTTAATGAATACAAAAAAAAACTCAGTTTTATGATTGAATGGACAATTATTTGGTTGGAAGTTTTATACTTCAAGGTCATTTTTAGGGACTTTTCTCAAGAGTGTGTTTTTTTGTAGATCTCCACAGAATACAAATTAAATTTCCCAAGTTTTTTCTATTTGGAAAAAAATGCCACAAATTGTTTTCTTTTTGTTGGAAAAATTTAATATAAATTATTGCTTATTTCGTATATTTTTTTTTTTTTAATAATAAGAACGAACCTACTGAAGAGACTACACCACCACCCTTATAATGTTTAATTTTGGCACAATGCGAGAGGCTTTTGGATAAAAAGGAAATTTTGGTTTATATAGATAACGAAAACGATGTATGTAAGTACCTCCATTTTATTTAAATGTTTGGATAGTGAAATGAAAACAAAAAATTGAGTTCAGTTAAAAAAAAAAAATAGTGTTCCAATTTGTATGGAATTCGGCTTGAGGATTGAGATGCAGATGAGGATTGAGATACAGACAGATATCTGCCATGAGAAAAAAACTGCAAGAAATTATTTAAAAAATGATAATGTTCGAACGGATATACCTTTGTCTGCTGTTATGAATAAAACTGACTTTTTAAAGGAGACATATTCAACAACTGAGCTGCTACTTTATTTCGTTTTGGCATGTTTTCAGTCTATCTTTGCTCCAAAAAAAGTTATGAGTAATTCATTAAAAAAATAGAAATCTTTACTTCTTGATTTTGTTGTTTGATTTTCGCCAACTTTTCCTTCAATTTTTTTTCTAAACCATCCATTTCAATAGTTAACTTAATTTTCTAGAAAAAGTTACCAAGTTAACTTGTAAGATTCGGTTTGATTTTCAAGTTATACTAAACATATGGATAAGTGGCCACTGTGACAATTTTCTAAGAACCACATGAGTGAATTTTCAGAGACGATAAATGATATCATATCATGCAACGGCTACTGACACGCCCACTTTTTAAAATGGGGTTTACAATTAGATCCTTAAGAAAATTATCAAAAACAAAACAACTCGATTTTTTGACAGAATATGTTTTATGTATGAAGAACAAGCCAATTAGAAAATCGAAATTTTGTTATTGGAATTATTTGATTTTTGCATCGCACGGGAAAAATTTGGAAAATGCAAACATTTTTAGAGGAAACTTGAGTCTTTAACCGTTTCTCAGCTTACAAGATATTATATTGAACTAAAAAACAACAGTTGGTGCCATTTTTTCTAGGTGTTTGAAGAAAAACTTATGCTCCTCTCTATTTTCACCAAAAAACGGTGCAAAAACCAGACCACTGTGAAATCAAATTTATTTATCTTTTGAATAAAAACTCAGTTCTTAGAAAAATGATTTTAACTTTTAATGTGTTTTATTTTTTTAGAAGAAAAATTTGTTTTTTTGAGAAGATTTTATATTTTTTTTTTTTTTTTTTTTTTTGAGGACAGTTTTTGGTTTTTTTTTTCTCAATATTCAAAAATCTTTTTCTTGCACCGTGTGCTTTTTCTAAAAATAAGTTCATAAAAAGTTGTGTAGGTACCATGCCCGCTTCTTAGAGGTGTATTAGAGCAAACTAGAATCTAGGTTAACTTACACAAAGTAAGCACTCTATTTTTTGGAGATAGTTAAGGCTATTTATTTATTTTTTTTTTCCTTGGGTAAGTGCTCCTCTAATCGTTTTGCCTACTGCTAGTATTGTAGTATCATCAGCAAACGTGGCTACAATAGTGTCATCTGTTTGAGGTATATCGCGTGTAAATAAAAGGTACAGAACTGGACCTAATACACTTCCTTGTGGTACCACAGCAATTATTTCTTTGAAATTAGAATAGTCATTTTCGTGTCTTACACATTTCTATGGCTTCAAAAAAATATTTCCACAAATATTATTTATTTATGTAGATTTTTTCCCAAGGTTCGTAGAACCTTATGGATTCATTCATAAGCCGTTCATATAAGAAAAAAAAGTGGTGAGGGAGTTTCGAAAAGTTTAAGTTACACAAGATAAAGTATCGAAAGGACAAAGTTTCAAAAAACCTTTGTTATTCCTTGAGCGATTTCAATGAAACTGACGCGTGTGATAGCTTAGAAGGAATTATAATAGACAAAAATATTTTCAAAACAGGGTGCTTCAAAAATATGTCACCATTTCGTTCATCTTGGAGCTGTTTCAACTATTACTTTAGCAAACTATTTATCAAAAACCTGAATACATTTCAAACATTCGAAAAAAAAATTATTTTTGTGCGACCCTGAACTTAGGTGAATGAATTGAAAAAGCTGTGATGGATTCTTCATTTATTCATACCAAAACCAAGGTGATGTAGGTAAATCAAACCCATTTTTTTGATCCGGGCTCTTCAATTCGACTTTATATTGCTCGACATTTTTGTTTGCTTGCCAGAACAAGCGCTAAGATATCCCGAAAACTAAAATCTCGAATAACGAAATTTTTCATTTGTTTTTAAATTTCGAAAATCGAAATTAACAATCGTTCTTTTCATCATTTCGCAAAATTCATAGTATCGATTTAAACAATCTCATATTTACATCTTGCATCAAAGACTCTCGCAAAAATCTTGTAAATACAAATCTCTCATACCAAAATCTCAAAAATGAAAATCTCGCAATAACATTTCAATACACTCTGAGTTAAACCAGAGTAAGCTAAACCAGAAAATAAATTAACCCAGAGGTAGCTCAGAAATTGTTTTTCAGCTGAGGATTAACTTTGTCTTTCAGCTGTCAAAAATCTAGGGCTTTCGATGTGCAACACTGAATTTTATCCTTCTACGCCATTTACGCAAGGCGTGAGATGGCACCACAACGGAATTGCACTGATAATAACTTTCACTATCGAAGTCGAGATGGAGCCACAAGTGAAAAGGCACTCAATTTGGCCCCGGAATGAACTCACTAAAGTAGGCTAGTTAACTCGGAGTTTTTTGTGTTAAGTCAGGTTTAACCTGGAGAGATGATTTCGCACTGAAAAAATGGCCCTAAAAAAATTTATTTTCTTGAAAATTAGATCCAAATTTAAGTAATTCTTCGTCTGCAAATTTTTACATACATAACGGGTGATTTTTTAGCTGGTTTGGTTTTGGCAACACTGGTTTTGACAGCTGACGTGTGTTTAGTACCTTGTGTCACTGTCAAACAGCTTCAGTTTGGTTTGCAATTTAACCATGGATCGTCTTATAAATGAACAACGCTTGAAAATTATTGAATTTTACTATCAAAATTTGTGCTCGGTTCGAAATGTTCATCGCGCGCTGCTTCCATTTTATGGTCGGCATTCTCGACCTTCTGAGCAGTCTATTCGGAAGATTGTGACCAAATTTCGCACCAAATTTACTTTGTTGGACATTAAACCACCAACACGTTTACGTACTGTGCGTAGTGAAGAAAATATTGCGGCCGTATCAGCTAGTGTGACAGAAGACCGCGAAATGTCGATTCGGCGCCGTTCCCAGCAGTTAGGCCTTTGTTACAGCACTACGTGGAAAATTTTGCGGAAGGATTTGGGCGTAAAGCCTTTTAAGATACAGCTGGTGCAAGAACTAAAGCCAGCCGACCTACCACAACGCCGAATTTTTGGTGAATGGGCTCTTGGAAAGCTGGCCGAGGATCCGCTTTTTTATCGAAAAATTGTGTTCAGCGATGAGGCTCATTTTTGGTTGAAATGGAACGTAAATAAGCATAATTTCCGCATTTGGAGTGAAGATCAGCCAGAAGCATTGCAACAGCTACTAATGCATCCCGAAAAAGCCACTGTTTGGTGCAGTTTATGGGCCGGCGGCATTATTGGGCCATATTTCTTCAAAGATGATGCGAATCGCAGCGTTACTGTCAATGGTGAACGCTACCGAGCGATGATAACAAACTTTTTTTTTGCCCGAAATGGAAGTTCTTGACTTGCATGATATGTGGTTTCAACAAGACGGTGCCACATGCCACACAGCACGCGAAACAATGGCGCAATTGCGAGGCGAGTTTGGTGAACAGTTAATTTCACGTTTCGGGCCGGTCAGTTGGCCGCCTAGATCGTGCGATTTGACACCATTAGATTATTTTTTGTGGGGGTATGTCAAGGCTAATGTCTATAGGGACAAGCCCGCTTCGATTGACGCACTGGAAGCCAACATCCATGCATTCATTCGTGAGATACCGGCCGATATGTGTGAAAGAGTATGCCAAAATTGGACTCAGTGGATGGGCTACCTGAGACGCAGCCGCGGTCAACATTTGCATGAAATTATCTTTAAACATTAAATTGCAAGGTTCAAACTATCGATTCAAATAAATATTTCATTCATTTTTTCGATTTGTTTGTGTTTTTTTTTTTTTTAAAAGCTCTAAACCTCTTAAAAAATCACCCGTTATTTCTATAGATTTGAAAAATTAAATATCAATTTGACAAAACATAAAATGCACGACGGGGTCGCACGTGCTTGCTCTTATATTCCAGAAGTTAAGGGTTTAAGAACATTATATGTAAAGACATGGAAATTATGTGAGGAAAATGTTTAAAAGCGTGAAATACGATATTTAAAACAGTTGAAAAAACTTCCTTGAAAATTTGAAATAAAAAATGCCATCCAAATTCTTGATTGAATATGATTTTATGGAAAAAAAATATTTAAAATCATTTGAACGGTTTTCTTAAAAAATAATTTCTTACACATAAAATTCTTGAAACATTTAAAAGGAATACTTTTGGTATAATCGTTAGTATTTAGGTATGTGCATATATAAAAATAAAAAAATTGTGAACCCCGTCCAGTTTTCAAAAAAAATTTAAACTTTTTTCAAAAATTACAAAAAAATTTGTTGAAAATTTTGATGATCTCATTTGAAATTTGAGTATAAAAAAATTATCAAAATCTATTCAGCCGATAATGAGAAAACCCAAAATTAAAAAAAAAAAAAAAACGTTCTAACAGAAGTACTTTCGCACTAATTTTAGCATACAGAAAAAGTTAAATAAAATCGTAGGAGACAGTTTTAAGAAAAAAATATTTTCCTAAACGGTTTTTTAACATTTGCATGGAAGCACCTTTCTTTTTGTGTAAAATACCTAACAATGTTTAAAAAACTTTAAATACGGAGTTTTATAAAAATGTTAAGTTTTCATAATACTTGACTTTCAAAAAAAACATTTGAACATTTTTTAAAAATTCAAAAAATATTTTTTGAAAATTTTTGTAAGAAAAACTGGAACTGCATTGTGTAGAAGCTTCTGCATAGATAAATTGCTGAAACCAACAATGATTTTAAAGAAATGTGAAATTTTTTCCTTTAGGAGGTACCATTAATAACCATTTTTTGAAAAATGGTTTACCATCCAACGAAATTTATTGAATTTTTTTAAAGAAAAGTTGTGGAACCATTTTTAAAAAAAATAAGATTTTGTAAAATTTCTTAAAAAAATTCTATGGCATGTAATTACCTACCGTTATTTTTAGTTCTAAAAAAATGAAAAAAAAACTGTGGGCAGAATCACCAAAAACCATTATGTGCCAAGTTCTAAAAAAATCGATCCAGCCATTTAGACTGTAACCAAACAGACAGACAGACAGAATTTTTCCACCCACTTTTTTTGTGTAATATTATGTTTGACTGTTATCTCGATGTTTTTTTTCTGCACAAATCCAAAACTTCCCTTATAATACCAATATCGCAAGTAAAAATTGAAATGTATTTTGCCACAAAATAGAGGACCCTATTTACGAGTATATCTCATCCCAGTGGTTATTATTATTCCTTTTTTTGTATGTTTTTCTAAGAAGAGTGATAGCACTCACTTGTTTTCAATTTGACATAATTTGCATCACTTTCCATTCAATATCTCGTTACCTATCTTGTGCAATCTCAAAATATGTGTTACACTTTCTCAACTAAAAGTACTAAACATATTTATGTAGAACAAAGAATAACGTCCTTCGTAAAAAAAAACTTCCTCAAAAAACACTCTCACATCCTGGTATTATCCTTAGCACAAAAATAAAACAATGTCGGCCAACTATTATTCTGCATACCTATATATCATCGTTATCCTATATTACAAAGTAAGTTAATCAGAAGCCTCATTGTATGCCAAAGGGTCTCTAATGTCGACAATATCTTTCTACGAGTATATCTGAGAGAAAAAAAGCAAACAAAGGAAAAAAAGCGGAAACTAAACGAACCGCCCCTATATAGCATGTGTCCTGAATAGCAATCAAGATACCGTAAGCTTTGTTCAAACAAAAAGAAAAAATCCACACTAAAAACATATCAAACTTTTTTTTTTTTTTTGCTGTGTGCTCTTCTCGTCTTCATGCTTCATGTCCTATCATCGATCAATATAGAAACTAACGATGAGTGTATGTAATCTAATCGCTTTTATACGCCAGGAAATTAAATTCATCAGAATGCTCTGCCTGCTGTATGCAAACAAATCTACTTATGCTATGGAACGCCAAACAAAGCCGGAGAATAAAAATAGTAAAAACTTGTTGTTAACAATCGGTATCTAAATAAATAACCTAACAAACAGGACATGTCGGTCAGTGTCCTTTCGAGTCCGCATAGTTTGTTATGCAATGTCGTCAACTAGCAACTATTAATACGTACAAAAAAAAAGCATAAACATAAAACACACACAACTGAGCAGAAAATCGATTGCAATAACAACTATCTGTTGAATGTTCTTTTGCTTTTTAATTTATTTGGGGCTAATATTGGTTTCATAAAAAATATGATGAGATAATTGAAAAGCAAAAATAAGGTTCTTATAAATTTTCTTTAAACTTATAATTTTCTGTAAGACCCCAAACTTTGAATTTGTTTATGTTCAAAGATAGTTTATTAATAGCCCTAATTTTTGGATATCATTTGGATGTCATCTTGAATTTTATCTCATTTGAGTTTTTATCAAATATCTCAGTTCCTAGGACTCCTACAAAAAAGTGAGTTGAGTAAAATATATGGAGAATAAATTTCCTATTTTGCATATTAAGAAACATTTTTCGATATTTTTAATATTAAAAAAATTACAGACCAGTAAAGACAAAATTTTTCTTTTAGGTATTTTCAAAAATTTTGCACATTTATTATCAAAAATTTAAAAAAAAAAATAAAAATATGAAGGAAGAGTTATTTTTTGGGCCCTCAATTCTTAAAAACTTTGTTTTACGTACAACATGATTTTTTTATTTGAAAAAACGCCTTATAAATACCATACATTCTTTTTTCAAAAAAAGAGATCTCGTCTTAAAATCTTGGGTTCGTCATAGTAAGCTATAAGCTTTGTGGTATTTGAGCTTCCTAAGGTACCCTAACGAGCGGGAAAATCTGTCTTATATACCAAAAAACTACAATATGTAAATAAATCTAAGTCTACTGGACTAAAATAATATTGAAACTTGGCCAAAAAAAAAATTAGGTACCCCTTAAAAGTATCTTCGGTTTTTATGAGCAATAACAATCGACCAAATCTAAATCCTCATTTCCATCGAAAAAATATTCTTATAGAAAATAAAATCCTTCTTGTTGACAACATAATGAACACTCTTGGCATTATGAATAATAGGTCTTCCTCCGATGGGGGGTTATTAAACGTTGAATTGGCACAAGCCCGCATCAGAGCTATAAGACGATACCTCTGCATATACATATAAATCCAGCTATAGACTATACAAACATCTTTCAAAAAAGAGAGTTTGAAAATTTTCATTTCATGTCGATAATTACACAAAAGAAGTGATGGAATAATTGGTATACACAGCTGGTATCGCTTCGAGTATTTTTTTTGGCATGATTCCTTGTTAATCCCACTCGCAGCGTGAGACCCATTTTTAGAGAACAATTAATCTTGAACCTGCGATGGGCTGTGTGTTCGCGTCCCGTTGGGGTATATCGATTTCTATTTTCTTAATAAATGGAAAAAAGAGGTTCTTTGCACTAATAATGGAATGGCGGTTGTAGTTTTGTTTTTGTTTTTTTTTTACAAAGTGTAGTGCCCTAGAGGATTAGTGTTTAACACAAAAGAAGAGTCATTCAACCATCTTATAAGGTAAAGTTCAATTAAATCGAACTTTGAATTGGGAACAAGTACAAATTAAATTCATTTATATTTCAATTAGGTATACATCTCAAAAGATTTTTAGTTAACAATGATTTAAGCCTGTAAGCTGGAATCTGACAAAAAGCCTTAAGCAACGAATATCTAAGGTTATGGAGAAAAGCGTGAAAAGATGCTCGTCAAAAGTCTTTAACTTAACGCAATTTGTATAAAGTTCAGTTTTACTTACGTGGATTTTTTGACAAAACACCACTGTAAACTAAAGAGTGTTTTTTTGGAGGTAAAGAACTTTGAAATGGAATAAAACAAAGATGATTTTTTTAAATTGATATGAAATTTACTTTAAAAGATAATCTTGTGGCATTATAATTTTGAAATATGATTTCTGGCATATGACTGCCACAGCTGGCTTGAACGTAGTCCGATTTGGAGGTTCAATTTTCGATGACTTTTTCCTACAATTGGGGCCATATGTCGGCAATAACGCGGCGAATGTTGTCCTCCAAGTGGTCAATCGTTTCGGGCTTATCGGCGGATTTCACATAAAATAGTCCCACATAAAATAGTCAAGCGGCGTTAAATCGACGTCTGTGAAGTTAGCATGGCAACTTTCACCCACGCAAATTGGACCTTGACAGGAATTTGCAGTTTTTTTGAATTTTTTTTCATTTCTATTCCCTATTTTGCAGTTCGCCAAATAAGGGTGTAATCGAATGACCTGCTTACTTCACAGAGAAGTTAGCAGGTCACATAGTGTATCTCAGGAACCAAGCATGCTAGGAACTTATACAATAAGGCTCCAAATTTGCATTTCAACAATAGGCTAGGTTCGAAATTTGAAGTCCTCAATTTGAAACAAATTTCATGCTGACTTGCTAACTTCACTGTGAAGTTAGCAGGTCGCATCACATATTTCAGGAACAAAGTATTCTAGGAACTTGCAATAAGGTTCAAAATTTGCAATTGTTTTGCATTTCAAGAATAGGCTAGGTCAAAATTTTGAAATCCTTATTTTGAAAAAAAAATTTAACAAATACTGACCTGCTAACCTGCTTACTGTGAAGTTAGCAGGTCAGTATGATTTTTTTTTAAAAAGGACCTTAAAGTTTTGACCTAGCCTATTCTTGAAATGCAAAAAACTGCAAATTTGGAGCCTTACTGCAAGGTCCTAACATGCTTTGTTCCTGAAATACACTATTTGACCTGCTAACTTCACTGTGAAGTTAGCAGATCACTCGATTACACCCTCATTTGTCGAACTGCAAAATCGGGAATAAAAATGCAAAAAAAAACTTCCAAAAAAAACTTCAAATTCCTGTCAAGGTGCCATTTGCGTGAGTGAAAGTCGCCCGGCTAACTTCAAAGACGTGTTAAATCGCACGATCTTCGAGGCCAATTCCGTAACGTGAAACAAAGCGATTACCAAACTTTTTCTTCAATAAATCAATTATGGCACGAGCTGTGTAACATATTTCGCCGTCTCGTTGAAACCACAGCTGCTGCACTTCGTGGTTGTTCAATTCATGAACAGTAAAGTCAGTAAATTTGGCTCTACAGCGGTCACCAATGACTTTAACGTTCTGGCTATATGCGTATATTCCGAACAGAACCATGATTTTCAAAACAAATTTGCACTATTTGGAAGCGTTAACCAAGGCACCAGTCTATTCAGGTGGAAGTGCCAAACCAAAATAAAAAAAAATTACTTTACATCTGACAAAATGGCCGCCATTTAAAATAGTATTGCCAACTTAAAGTTCTATGCCTCTAAAAAAAAAAACACCCTTTATATCCAACAAAGATTAGAATTCCCAATCATTAAGCTGGAAATATTTTACCGGGAACATAGTTTCTATAAGACGGTTTTTGTTTTGTTGATGCGTATGATAGAGGCCCTTACTATATCACTTTATGAGTCTAAATTGAGTAAGCCAGACGAATTTAAATTCCATCTTCGGGCTTAGGCAAGTGATTTGGTTTGTATGTATGTATGTTTGTTGGGGTCAAAACTTGGAACTAAATTTGACAGCATTAATCTGCAGTTACAAAATTCCTTTTTTAACAATAACGAAATTACAAAATCTCGCAAACTACAATCCAGCATATTAAAATCTCGCAAATACAAATTTTGCTAAATTTATCAGCAGTGCAACTAAAACATTTTTTTAATCAAAATCTCACAAGAGAGATTTTCTATCTTTTAATCAAGTTCAGCTAATTGATACAATAAAAAAAAATAAAACGATTTTAAAAGATTTAGTTTAAAAAATGTTTTTAAATTTATTTAATTTTAATTTTATCACAACATAAATAGTTATTTTTTAAAGCGACACGTTTCGGTAACATGGTACCATCATCGGGCTTAATATTTTGACGCGTGGTGTTACTAGCCAAAATTCACTTTCTGTTCTTAATATTTTCTGGGCTTAATATTTTGGCTAGTAACACCACGCGCCTAAATACAGGGTGTCCACCGGGAAGGTATACTACTTTGTTTTGTCTCGCAGTAATTCTATTGTAATCCTGGCTATATACGATGTGGCTTCGTCTTGTTGATATACCACATGAGCATGCAGTTGTGGCGTTAAAAAAATTTTCAGTCATATCACGATATCGCTGCCCATTCACAGTTACCTGAGCACGGCGTCAAATTGAGGTTGATGGATTGTTTTGAACACTTTGTTGAGAAGCAGTAATGTTTTCAGCCGATCTTGCAGTACGTTGTGGTCCATGCTTGGGCGCCTATCACCTACAGACCCTCTTTCTTCGAAATCATTCACTACACGATAAATAGTGCGTTTTGTTGGCACGTTATTTCTCCCAAAAATTTCACTTAACTTTCTCATCGTCACAATAATCGATGATTGATTTTGATAAAATTCATCGAATTTTTTAAAATATATCGAATATTTTTCGATAGTAAATTTGCCATGAGTCTACTTCACGACTGTCAAATATGAATTGTCAAGACTAATGTTTACCAAAATGGCGGCAAAACAAAGTAGTATATTTTCTTGGCGGACACCCTGTATGGTAACTCTTTATGTTGTGATAAAATTAAAATTAAATAAATTTAAAAACATTTTTTAAACTAAATCTTTTAAAATCATTTTGTTTATTGTATCGGTTAACTTAATTAAAACACAACATGGAGACTTCACCCGAAAAAAATTTTAATCAGGTGTCCGATTTCTTTTCGGTTTGATGCTTGAGAAATTTTTCAGTGCGAGATGTAAATGCAAGTTGTGTTTAAGACCAGATCTTGTTATGATTGCGAGAATAGTACGAAAAGGATTATTAATTTGCGAGATTTCGTTTGTCGAGATTAAAAAAACAAATATTGGCCCCTGAACGGATCCATGTGGTGAACCTTTTTTCTTTCGCAATTGTGATTGAAAATTATTTACCTTATTAGTTCTTTTTATCATTTTTCATTAACTTAATAATTTAATTTTTAAAGGTGCATTTTTGCTGGCCTAAAAAGTTATTTATTCTTTTCATCCATTTATATTCTTATTATTATATATCTCTGTTGTTTCCCAAAATATAAAACTCATTCCTTTTTAAAGCTTTCAGAGTGTAATTTTAGCTAGGCTGTGTAGAGGTGCCATAAAAAAGAATAACATGAACTTTTTATCTTTTTTTTTCTTCCAATTCTGTTTGTTGTGGATTTTGATAAATTAGACTTGCAGATTTGTTAGATTTTTGGACCGTGCGAAAAAATAGATAGCTAGGTACGTTTTCACATTGTTTGTATTCCTTTTTTTCGTTAGGTATATCGACCTATATCTACATCTACATGAGTCAAGAAACGTACATACTTTTAAAAACACCAAACCAACAAAAAAAATTTTACCTTACTTCACGTATTCCTATCAAAACATTTCAAACATTTTTTGGCCACAGAGACACATAACTCCCAATGGGTGTGAATTAATGGGAAGCTTTCCCAAAACAAACAACCAACATATCAAACAACTAAACCTATATGCCGTTATCTGCATGATAAATAACCTTTTGGGTTCGTTTTAATGTAGAGCGCGGTCATGAATGTAAACATGATAGCTGTCCAAAAATGTTACAGATATTCTAATTTATTTAAATAAATTGATGAATACTGCATAGCATGAACCAGTCAGAGCAGGAAGTGGCCATATTATTCGTAGACTTATAGACGGTTCTTTCTATGTGCAGTCAAATAAATAAGACCATTTATAGAGATACGGTTAAATTATTATGCGATAACATGGATTCAATTAAGAGAGCTTCTGTGTGATTAATGTCTGGGGACACATGTTGTCTGCATTTTTAAACTTCGACATAGTTTTGTTTTCAATAATAACAAAAGGAAAGGAGTTTGTAAAGAAAATGGTTATAATAAATAAAAATGTTTTTTTTTTTCTTTAATATTTAAGAATTCCAAACTCGTGAATTTGACCTTCACAGTAGGCTCTGTCTCACATACTTTTGCTTAATGTTTGAAACAATTACTCGTGTTTCGAGTTTTTATTCTGCTTTATCATCGAATTTGGCAAGTGTAAGAGAATATAAAGGTGGACATTGGATAACCCTCAAAAAATTTCCAGGGAAATAACTGCTTTTATCAAGAATAGATAAGAACTGCAACTGCAGTTCAGAAACAGAACTGCAACGAGACCCAGAAAATCTCAGTTCAACTTTTTTTCAAAGAATCTTAGATTGAAGACATATATGGGCTGGCCACCATATACACGAGTATATAAATATAAATATCTCAGAATTTTAAAAATTGTATGCAATTGTTAAAACATGTACGATTGTATATTTTGAGGAAAATGGAGTTCGTTCTTGTATAAAATACTAAAACAACTCTTTAAAAAGTTTGAGTCGAAAAAAGGTATGCAATTTGAATTCTTGAAAAGGTAAATATGATTTTATGGAAAAAGTGAAAAAACTTAAATCTTCTTTATGTGAAAAAAAAATGAAAATCCTTGTTGCGGTTTTCTAAAAAATTCAACTTTATATGCATACAAAATTCAAAACCATTTAAAACAAAAAATGTTTAAAGGCAAATTTTAAGTTCTTGTTAATAAGCAAATAAAAGATAAATTTCCAAAAAAATTTTATCACCTAAAATGATTTTGAAATACCTAGCGAATTTGCAAAAAAGTATTTTGAATTTTTTTTTAAATCAAAAAATATTTAGTTCTCAAACATTTTTTTGATATCCAATATTTATTTACATATTTCGGAAAACTTTGTTTAATTTATTTTAATCTGATCGGCCAATAATATAGGTAAAAAGAAGAGTAATATGTAATTCTAAATGCAAAAAAAAAAAATATTCAAGAGGAGGTACTGTTGATGCAATAAACACTCGATTTAATGAATCTCGAAGAGATGAACTATCCACAGCAGTGAATACACAGAGAAAATTTTTTTTTATAACAATGTATTGCAAACATTGCTTGAGAACACTGAGAAACTATTTCTGTTTGTTTTTTTTTAAACTTGATTGAAAACTTGAGATTTTTTTCTATCGTTTCTTAATATTTGTATGGAAGTTGACACTATTTTTCTATAAACTTAAATTTTTTTTTCCTTTTAAATTTTGATAAAAAAAAAAACAAAAATCTACTTTTATCCCATAAAAACTTATACAATTAATTTATATTAAAAAAGTCACAGAATAGAATAATCTAAGTAGTTTTTTGAAAAATCAAAAAACAAAAACTTTTTTTGAAAATTTTTGCTTGGGTAACAGTTACGTACAGAAAAAAAAAACTTTTGCAGTTCATAACCGAGTCTTTAGTGATTAAAAAGTGCATCACAAACAAAATATGAATGCAATATTGAGGATAATCGTGTTAACCGAAAATGTTAATTATGAAAAACAAAATCGATTTGAGAAAAAAAAATATTATTTTGAATTCAAGTTTTTTTTTAACTATTTTTTTTAACTTTAAATTAATTTTTAAAAATAACGGTACCTGCCATAAAACTTCTGGCATCAATTTAACAAAATTTCACTTTTTCTCAAAAATTTTTCAAAAAAAAAAAATCAATAGATAACTTCTAATTAAGACATCATTCGAGTGAAAAATAATTTTCGGAAAATATTAATTAATAGTATAAACACTTTTGTTGATATATTTTTAATTTTTATTTATGCAAAATCTTACAGAAATATTAAATAAGGGAATTGTAAACTAAAATTTACAAAAAATAGTATTTTAGATTTTTTTAAAATACTGTTGGATTTTTTTTTTTTTTTTGAAAAATCAATATTTCCAAAATGATTTTCGGTCAATTTTGTATTAAACTTGGTACTACACAGCTTTGAAACATTTTTTAGAATATTTTTAATAACCCGTTACGAAACATTTCTTTTTTTCTAAAAAGATCTGTTACTTTTTTTTTGTCATTTTTACTTGCGATATAAAGGTACTATATGGCAAGTTATGCATTCATGATAAAAAAGACGAAAATGGTGGGTCTCACAATTCTGTCGGTTTGTCTCTTTGTTTGACTGGCTGTCTGTCTTTTCGAATATGTGTAATTTTGCCCGCATATTTTACTTATTTTTTTTACGAAAGGTACCTGCCATAAAATATTTTCTAGCAATTTTAAAAAATTCTTTTTTTCGAAATAGGCTTACTTTGGATAAGAAACCATTTATCCTAGAGTAGTTGTTATTGTTAATTTTTTTTATTTTTCGATTTTTTTCAAAGCCGTTTTTCTGACTTAAAAAAAATTATACGAAAGTTTCTTTAAAATATAAACATATAAGATATCAAATTTTTCACAAAAATATTTACTGAATTTTTAAAAATTTTTCAAAATTTATCATTTTTTTCTGGATTTAAAAAATTTTCCAAATGTATCAATTTTTTTATTTTTTGAAAATCAAATATTTTGAAAATAACAAGTTCGATTTTTTGAAACTCGTATTTAAGGGTATCTCAAGTAAAACCTATAAAAAAGTAAGAGATCTTTTTGAGAAAAAAGAAATTTTTAAGAATATTCCAAAAAATGTTTAAAAGCTGTGGAGTACCAAGTTTAAAACAAAATTGACCTATCGTTTTTTTTGAACATTTTAGTTCGCAATCCTATTATTTAATCTTTTTGTTAGATTTTGCATAAAAGAAAAAAACTATTTAAAAAATGTTTTTATCAGAGATACTATTAATAAATATTTTTTGAAAAATATTTTCCACTCGAATGATGTCTTAATTAAGAGAAATGTTTTTATTTTTTTTATTTTAAAAAATCTTTTGGGTTGGCATTTTTGAGAAAAATGAGATTTTGGTTTAAATTGATGCAAGAAGTTGTATGGCAGGTACCGTTATTTTTGGTAAGCTATGGTGAACCAAATTCGAAGCATTTCTATTTTCTTATTTTTGTACAGGTTGATTTAAATAAAAAAGTATGAAATAGCTAGAATACATGAAACTAAGCAATCGTATGAGATCTTCTGTCCCCATTTGAAATGAAATAGAGACAAAATCACAACGGCACACTTTAAATCCAAAAATTCACTCTTTTATTTAAAACTCTAGTTTATTGTAATGAATAGCTTTTGAAAATTAATTTTCAATTAAAAAAAGAATAGTTTAAAAAAAAATTAGATTTGGTACCTGCATTATAAAAATTCAAAACAATATTTTAAGAAAAAAAAATTACTTTTATGAACAAATAACTTCAATAAAAAATTTAAAAAATCGGTAAGTGAAATGTTCTTTTCTCAATAACAGCTTCTACGAATTTTATGGAACTGAAATCAGTGCAATCTACTACCACAAATTAAAAAAACAATTGCACTTGGCAACTATCACCGAATTTTCTCACTATATCGGCTAAACGCATTCAGACAATTTTTTTAAATTCAAATAAGCTTAAATAATATTTCATATCAAAATATTCGAAACAATTTTTTTCTAATTTTAAAATCTCTAAAACGGATTGACATTTTTTTTAAATTTTATTTGTATGTACATAAATAAAGATTAAGATTAGCTTACGAAATTTTTTGTTTAAAAATATTTTTAGAATTTGATATACATATATGTACATATGAATGTACAAAATCGGTACTTTTTAAAAAAACCTCTTCAACGATTAATTTTTTGTTAACGATTTTACTTTTGATCAAAAATTCAGATAGATTTCTTTTTTTATACTTCAAATTATTAGGAGGAATTTCAGTCTTTTAAACATTTTTCTCTCAGAACTTCTATGTCTTTATTCACACAATTTTTAAGATTCTGAGCATCTTAAAGGTCAGGAACTAATTGCATTAAATTTATTTTAACTTAAACTACACATGCTCTATCTTTTTTATGCATTTTTTCCAAATCCCCTTGCACAAATTTATCAAATCGAAGAAAAACAATTTTAGATTGTTTTGATAAAATGTGTTTACATTAACAACTATAGATTTCAAAACCAGTTTCTTACAATTTTTTTTAAATCCTTAACCTATTTTTGATCCCTTAAAAAAAATCATTTACATTAATATTAATTCGCCATGGCTTAAAGTAACATTATAGCTTCCAATTTGTCATAAAAAGTCTTCACTCATATATCACTTACTCACAAAGTATGTATTTGGAATTCAAATAATGAGAAAAAAAATATTTTAATCTTAAAAATATAAATTATTATTTGTGCACAAATTTAGAATCAATCACTGCCAAGAAGAAGGAAGAAGACGTGAAGTGCCTTCTAATTTATTCATAGAAAATATACCAATAACATCTTCAGCACCTACATACATAATAGTGAATGATGAATGAATTAACCAAGCGACAACAACGACGACATCACACCCTCCAAATCTATCGTAAATAAAATATCTAGCAATATCCCAAAATGGTATGACATTCCAATACTTTAAAAGATACATATATTCAGTGAAGAATATTAATAAATTATTTATGATGCTTTAATAAAACTTGATAATAATTTACTTATTTTGTGTTTTTTTTTTAGATTTTAACGGCATCCTCTTGAATGATTTTAATAAGAAAAAAATACACAAAAACAAAATTTTGTGTTTATGAATCCCCTCCGAAAAAAATCAAAAAAATTTAAGACATTTTAGTTGAATTTGCTGTAGGTTACGAGTATAAATCTTACAGAAAAACGAGACATCATATTTTCGAAGCTCCAATCCCCAAACAAACAATAAGGTTAGTTAGGTTCGATTGAAGAGAAAAGACAAGTTAATAAACTTCAACAAAAAATCTGTTACACTTCAAAAAATTAAGTGTGGGCAAGGTAGAAACAAAGACATTTTTAATAAATCACAATCAGAAATGTTTCCATAATTGTTACAAAAATAATAAAATTTGAAATTCAATATTCAAGCACCTACGACAGCGACGCGACGCACGACTTAAAAAGAAAATATCTTCAGCTTACTTGAATATTCAATCTGATAGAATAGGCCATCAGAAAATTAAAAATAATGTCAAGATAAGTAATAAACATTATAAAGGTTCACATTAAATAATATTGTTTAGCAATTTATTACTCTGATTTTAAATTATAAAAATGCCAGCATAGAAATGGATTTTTAATTTAAATTACATAATTCATATACATAAAAGTAGATAGTCCACAAAAACTATCATCAGAATTTACATATTTTTTTTTTTCGGAAAACTAACTAATTTATTATATTTACGCACTGGGTTAGTATCTCCTTCTATTAAAATTGAAAGTTTATACTCTACGGACTCAAAACTAGGACTGATAAAACTTCACTGTTCACTTATAAGCTCTGTTAGGATCTAGAGCAGGTTTAATTGTTCATCAATTACATTGAACTGATACGAATTTTCATTAGCCCTCTTAGGGCCGGTTTTTCAGTTCAGGGTTAGCTCTGAGTTTAATCAGAGTAAGCTTACCCTGAAATTAATTTAACCCCGAGTTATGTAACTGAGAAACAGTTTTTTCAGTTGAGGATTTACTTTATTTTTCAGCTGTCAAAAATCTATGGCCATCGGTGTGCAACACTATGGATATTATCCTTCTACGCCTTTTACGTATGAGAATAGAGATGGCACCACAACGTAATTGCACTGATAATAATTTATATTATCGAAATCAAGATGGCGTCACAACTGAAAAGGCACTCAATCTGGTCCCGAAGTAGGTGAGTTAGGTTTAGGTTTAGGTTAGGTGGGGTGATGATGCGGCAAGCCGCATCACCTCACTCGGATCTCAGTGGATCTATTGTGCTCCCCAGGGTGGGGGAAATGAAGAAATGGGAAGTTTAGAAGGGAAGGTTAAGTGAAGTTTTAGATTTGAGGTGCCTCCCTAAACCATCCTGATCTTTGGATGAAGTTGAGGACGTTTTTAAGTGGCAAAGACGAGATGTCGCCTAATTCGTCGAAAAAGTATTCTCCGAGGGCATTTTTCTTATTTATAGCTAGGCTGGGGCATTCACAAAGGAAGTGAGATGAGCTCTCTTCCTCCTGTTCGTCCTGACACCCTCTGCATAAGTCAGATGTGCTGATGCCCATTCTGCTCATGTGGGTTTCGATTGAGTTGTGACCCGTAAGGATTCCAACCAGGAGGGACAGTCGAGGTCTGCTAAGCTTCAGTAAATATTCTGTTTTTTTCATTGATGTATCTGGCCAAAGACTTCTTATAACTCGACAGGTATCAATAGTTGACCATCTGTCATTAGCGGCTTTGAGAAACCTTTGGCGAATTCTGTACTTTTCTTGCTCCAGTGGCATTAGTACCCAGGGTACAATTTGGTTCAAGTGATGATCCGTTTTTGGCCAATTCATCAGCCACTTCATCCCATAAATGTCACGGTGTCCTGGGACCCATCGAAGGGTGATAGAATTTGTTACGCCGAGTAATTTTAATTCACTACGGCAACGATCGACTTGTTTGGACTGCACTGCAAAAATTTGGCAGTCTCAACGATATGTTTAGGGGTGGATTTTCTGAAAAGATGCCTGATCCTACCCCAGCGTCCGTTTTGGAACCGTCTGCAAATACCGATACATGATTTACTTTTAGGACCCGGTTTTCCTTCCATAATTCCCTTGTTGGAATATCTGTAAGTGCGACTGGGTTAAAATGTATGTGCGGTGAAATATAGTCTGTTTGAATGTTTATGTCGGTGAAGTTCATTATAGTACTGTGACCACAGTGGCCCTTTTTCCAATGTTTGCACTCTTTAAGTCGTAGAGCACTGGGAGTGTGTGGCAAGTGAGAGGAAAGTTTCTAGGGCTGCGGTTGGAGTGGTTCTCATGGCACTAGTTATGCCGATACATGCCAGTCTCTGAATTTTGGTCATGGCTTTAAGATTGATTGCCTTATCCAAGGCTGGCCACCAAACCAGACAGGCGTACGTCAGGATAGGCCTTACAATGGCTGTGTACATCCAATGAATGGTCTTGGGGCTGGGACCCCATCTCTTCCCAAAAATTCTACTGCATGTGTAGAAGGCTATTGCAGCTTTTTTTCCCTTTCTTTAATGTTCTCTTTCCAGTTAAGTTTACGATCTATAACTAAACCAAGATATTTCGCCGTACCAGTTATATGGAGTGGCGTCCCATTGATGGTGAGGGTATTTATATTTGGAATATTTCGTTTTCTCGTAAACAGAACCAGTTCTGTTTTCAGTGGGTTGACATTAAGTCCACAGCTACTGGCCCAATTGCTGAGCTTGTTAAGGGCTGTTTGTAGGAGCTCGCACAGAGTGAAGACAAATTTTCCTGATGCCATTATAACTATATCATCAGCGTACGCCACGATTTTGACGCCGCTTTGCCCTAAATTGACTAAAAGTAGGTGAGTTAGCTTGGAGTTAACTTAAACTGAAAAACACTTTTCTGGAGTCAACTCAGGTTTAACCCTGAGACTGGGATGATTTCGCACTGAAAAACTGGCCCTTACTATTGATGTTGTTAATTCAACCATAATGGATTTTTGCTTTTAAGTCTGCACTGACTGTATGGTTACCTCATTAAATATAAAGTTTAGTTTAAGAAAAAGATAATCAGATTTTTTAGGTGTACATATCATCTACTCATATTTTTTTTTTTATTTAACAAAAAAAAAATCAAATATTCAACCAATATTTTTTAATTTAAAAAAAAGTAGCTATATTATTTGGGAGTATTGAATAACACCAACAAAAAAAAGTTATAATCTTGTAATTTCTAAACAAATTAATTCCTATCGACCTTTTAATTTGCTTGAGTGACGTATAGCTAGTACTAAGCAGTCTACATAGTGGCGTGCCGTTTGGAATAAATAAATAAAAAAAAAATTAATTAACTAAAACACATTGAATAACAAAATAATTACTTCATATGGCTGAGCGTGAATAATTTGAAAAATATGGGAATTCGAAGAAACAAATTATCACATGTAAACTTAATAATATAACCTTAATCTTCAAAACTTGATACAAGAGCAGGTATTGAACATATGTACACCTGTTTTCCATATTAACTGAGAAAAATTAATTTAAGCTATTTTATAATAGTAAAAATCAACAATATGAATTTAAATGAACCTATTTAAAGTAACTTTGAAAATCTTTGGAAAAAAGTGGTTTCCTGTATTTCATTAAAACAAAAATAAGTTGTGTGTTCTTTGGTGAAGTTTTTTAAAGGAAAGACCGTAGGAATCGTTTTGTATAAAGGCCACACCCACCACTGCTACATGAATACATATACATCGCAGTTACGTACATATATTTCGAGAAATTCTTGTTTTCTAAATTCTGTAAACTTAATGGCGAAAGTTAAGCGAACTTAGAGTAGGTATTATAATTCATGCAAATAGGCTCGGTTCAGGAAAATAGACACACAAAAATGGTAAAAAATCCGTCAAAAAATCCAACAAGGCTGAAAAGCAGTGAAATTCAACTTATTTAATTTCTCGAAATTTACTAGTTTTTTTTTAATGTGAAATCTAAAGATGGAGCTTCGAAAACGTGCGCAAAAATGATTACGGTAACTCAGTTTACATTTAAAAAAAATTGTTTTTCATTCATTATAAAGGTTTTTTTAAATGGTCTTAAAATACAAAGTAGGTATCTTTATCTAGATATACCTGTCAAACGTTTTTTTTTTACAATTTAACAAAACCTTATTTATCTCTAACAATGGCTCCATGTTTTTTTTTTTAATAAAATGCACGACTGGATCGCACGTACTTGCTCTGCCACCTATGCGTGGCAGTCACCTTGTCGGGGTGCGTAGGCTTAAGTTTTAAAGATTCATCTGACCTGCTGTTTTCTGGGGCAACCTAAAATCAGTGGTGATTTTGAGGAGTAACGAACTGACATCCTAATCCAGGGTATTAAGTGGACCGTGGGTATTTGATGGTTAGAAGCCAGGGGGTAAACCGGCTGTATTCTTACGGTTACGGTACCTCTTTGTGATGGGGTCGTTTCAACGAGTAACCATGATCTTTCTGTACTATGCGGAGCTTTGAAATGGCCGACGATATATTTCTATAGCTACTCGTGGGATTCTAATGCCGAAAATTTCAAAAAGAAAAAATAACAAAAACCACAATAAATTTAACATTCCGCGGGATATCACTGCGAACGAATATGCGTACTGCATGGAGAAGAACCTCCATGGTGACAATCCGAGACCGGGGAGCAGTTTTTTCCTGAAGAGAAAACCTCAGAGGAACTTACAGCACCGGGAAGCTCAAGGGGGACTTTTGACCATTGGCCGGTGGAGAAAACCTCCCAAGCAGATGGAAGATGATACTCTTAGCACATCGACCGGTAGCAAGGGGAGAATACCTCCCATGCCAGCAAATGATGAAATCAAGACCGTAGAATACGTTACCGCTTTGCTGGTTTACTTCCTGAACTGGGGCAGCCAGGTGGCTTGGATGACCCACTAAGAAAAAGATTGAGCAGAGCGTCCTGGAGATGGGATGTCCTTGCAGGAAGCAAGGAAGAAGGTAGATGATAAGAAGGCAAATTCTTTGACCGACGTTCAAGGAAAAGCCACCCCACTTGTCAAGAAGAATGCTAAAAAACCAGGACGACGGCAGCGGGAACAAATGCCACTGATTTTGAAGCTTAGGAAAAAAGGATCTTTTATGCAAGTGCGGCAATGAGTGTGAGAATTGCGGGAATACCCTCAGGTAGCTCTAAGTGCTGATGAACTGCCAGCACTGGAAAAGGCATAATGCTTGGTGGATGCACAAGTTCACATGCATGGAAAAAAATTAAAATTGTTAATTTTTTATATTTTAAAATATTTGGAACATTAAAAAAATTGCTATGCCAAAATATAGTTTTTATAAACATACATTAAAAATAACTAATTTCAAAAAAAAATATTTTTTAAAAAGTCAAAAAAAAAAATAATTTTCATATGCAATATTGTTAACATTTTAAAAGTGCTTTTAAATAATTTTTTATTGAAATTCGGCTACACGTTATAAGTAAATCAGAAACCAAAAATACCGTTATGGCAGGTGCATTTAATAACAGTTTTCGTTTTAACTTTTTTTTAAAACACCATGTCAACAATAGTTCACTGATTTTTTTAAAATTAAAATCATTAGAGCTGTTTTTGAAGCATTACCAAACGTCATTTTTGGAGTTAAAAAAATCAATTTTCTTTCTAGGGAGAGAATCATCAAAAACCCTGAAATAAAGAATTTAAAGAAGATTGCATCTCTTCTTAAGACTGTTGATCGAGATACAAACAGACAGACAGAGGCTAAAAACTCCCAGATCCATAAAAGCCGTGTAGGCTCAAATAAGAAGAAAAGAGTGTGAAAACAGTATATCTTGCCTTTCTCAAAAATCGAAGTTTTACATCATACACAAAGATTTGGGTTTTGGGATTCAACGCACACAAAAGACATAACTTAGCATTAAGTTATTCTAGTTTAACTTAGAGCGCCCGACTGGGGCCAGTAAGTTAGTTTTAAGATATTGATAAGTAGGCTAGTTTTTATGAATTTTTGTCTAGCTTTAAGATAGTTCTAAGATAATTAAAAAAATAAAAATGAATTTACAAAAAAAAAAAAAAAAAAGACACACTTGAAGAATTTAGGAACAAAAGGTGAAATTATTTGCTTTTTCATTGTTTTTTTTTTTTGAGAAATTGAAAAAAAAAAAACAAACAAAATCAATGGATGCCTGCACAATTTTTTTGATTTTTGTTTTTCTTATGTTTATCAGTAAAGCACACTTTGTTGTTTTATTAATTAGTTTTTCAGTAGGTTTTGGGATACAGCTTATATTAAAAAAAAAATTTAAAATGTAACATTTTAATCCAAAACCAAAATAAAGCAAGTAAAAATGTCACTTTTTGATCCAAAACCAAGTAAATAATTCATAGAATCTATTGAATTAAAGAATTAAAAAATGTCATGTCTTTTGAGACTTTTGAAATTAAATTTTAATTGAAACATACATGTTTTATTCTTCACAAAATTTCCTTGGAATTCTTTGGCAGGTTTTATTCCTAAACTCGTCATTCGCACAGAAGCAGAAAAGGAACAAAATTCGAAAGACCTAAAACGGTTATACGCAGAAAATGGTCTCATCAGAGCAAAACTTTACCGTGTAAGAAGCGTTCAATAAACAGAACGGTGGAGTGTTTGCTGAGACGTCATCAAGAGAAACATCTGAACTCATTTCGAGGGTTAAAAGAATTCACAGTTAATTTTGATGGCGTTATCGATATTCATTCTTCACATCGTGAGAAAACGTCAACGAGAATTTATCATAAACAACTGTTTTTGAGACATTGTCAGGCCTCTTATCCAAAAAATATTTGCCAACAGAGGGCAGAGGGCAACAAGATTTTTCTCCAGCTCACAAGACAATGTTACAAAGTTCAGAGAACGGTAAAATATGATTCGTTCTCCCGTGATAAATACAAAAGGGAATCTTATTTTTGATCCGATCGCGAATTTTATTTTTTCGGTTCTTTTAAAATAAAATTCGTTATCACGATCGAATCAAATTTTCTGCAATCTGTAAAACATGGTTCGATTCCGAATTTATCTTGCACGCAGGAACTATTGAAGATCCATTCACGATTTAATCACATAAGAAGAAAAAATTACACAAAATTAGAAAAGAAAAAAATATTTTTAACAGGGTGTTTAAAAAAAATGTCAAAATTTTGCAACTTTGCTTTTTTTTGAGTGCTTTGAATGAAATCGACACGGGTAGGAGCTGACAAAAGAGGCTTTCGGGCCAAAACTGAGAAATATGTTAAGAAATGGTAATTTTTGAACCAGTATACTTTCCTATTTCTGTCAATTTTAAATAAAGATTACTTTTTGAACATGCCATCTTAAAGTCATTAGCCTCTATTTTGATTTTTCTGAGCCTGTCTTTGTTTTAAAAAAAGGTAAGCGCAATTTATTAAAACATTAAGAAATTTTTTTTAATTTTTTGTTTTGATAAACTTTTCTTGCAATTTTTTGTTTACCTACTACATTTTTCAAACCATCCACTTCAATTGGAAATTTTATTTTGATAAATTAATTTTATGAGTAAAATTGTCAAATTTGACCAAGTTTTCGAGTTATACCAAACAAATTTAAAAGTGGTTATATTCTCTCAGAAATGCATGGTGAATTGAGTAGCATTTTCGGTTTTAAGCATACTCATTCCCCAAAACAAACATATTTAATAATAAGAAACCTTAAACTTTATTGTTCTTTATTTAAAAATGTACTCTTTCAATAGCCTACAAGAAGTTCACAACTTTGAGCAACATTAAAATACGCGCCAGTCCTTTTTTGTTATTGTTTTTTTTTTTTTTTTAAGGATTGATAAAGATATTGGAAAATAACAACGTTATAAGTAAAAAAAGAAATTGAAAAAATATTTTTTTACAAATTCCCACTTCTGTTTATAGGTACATGTACATAACTATTTGGGTCAAGTGAAACAATACTTTCTATCGATAGATACTTACAGTTGAACAAAAAAAAACTCTATTGACAAGTGCAAATTGTTTACTTAGCCTCAAATTCAAAGCTTCGGCACATAAATCAGATTGTGTAATATTTTCTTATCTTCTCCTGCATAAATCACAACCGACACTTACCTACCAACAAAAATTCATAAGAGCTATCCGCACCATCATCGACATATCACAAAAACCTTTTTCTCCTCATTGAGCCTTTAACGACGTTTCACTTTAAAAACTTCAAATAAAACACTCTAAAAAAAAAAAAAAAAAAAAAACAAAGAAGACGAATAGTTTTATTCATCCAAAAACAACAACAACAACGAAACATCATTTCTCACAAAAAAAAAAAAAAACACTCAACAAAACAATTTATGATGTTACATAGATGGAGCTATGTTCTCCCACTTGTTACAAGTGCTCTACAAAGAAATTCCAGACACCCACCCATTGGCAAACTATCTATAAGTATCGCTCTAAACGTTCAAGTCATGGGCTTTTGTACGTACATATATATCTGCCATAAAAATGTATCCCTGGCTATCTGATGATGATGGGCTTTGGATAGTTAGTTGTGTTGTGTACTGTGTGTGTGTGTGTGTTTTTTGTTCCGGATAGGGTTTTCAGCCTTTTTCGTTGTTATACGGTTGAAATAATTTACTCTTTTCTAGCTGCGTCAGTTTTGCTTTTTTTTTCTTTCTAACTTTTATTTTCTTGTTGTATTATTTTATGGCTATTTGTTTGCTTCTTGTGTTAAGGGTTGCCATCAGAACAGCAAATAATAGCAAATTGTGCTTTTTAATTTCAAAATTTTTACGAAATTTTAATTACGTTTTTAGACATGGATACCCGGCACAGGTTTTTTTTTCTTACAAACAAATTATACATATTAAATCAGTACATATAAGTACCCAGTCAAACAAAATTTTGCAACTTAGGTGTCATTTTGAAAAAAATAACGCTTTTTGTGCTGAAAATCAAGTTTAAAACTGCTTAAGAAAAAGTAAATGCTTAATCATCATACGATAAATCGAGATCAGTTTAACTGTTCAGTAAAATTGTTTTTCCTGCCTTATGGTTATTCTATTTGTAACGGGTGTTGAGCTGCGTTACGGGAGTGACATTTTAAAACCACTAATTTTAAAATGAGTCATCTACGCTTTATTTGTAAGAATCAGCATTAAAGTTATTATTATTCTACTTTAAATTCTTACTTTCAATATAAACCTTAAACGTAATCTTAAATTGCCGAAATTTAAATTTAAAATTGTTACGGGTGTGACACAAAGTGTATAGAATACATGGTATGATATGGCACATGTCATTATCCTATATCTCTTTGTAATTCTCTTTGCATTTGTTTTTTTTTTCTGTTCTTTATTTTTGATTCGTTGTTGCCTTTTATACACTTTTTTGTTCACATATGTGACGTAGATTCACAGAACGAAAAAGAAAATAAACTCGGACCATATCATATACTCTATATACTTTGGGTGTGACAGGTATGTCATGGGAGTCACCAACAGATTTCAACACATGAACAGAATAAAATGAACAGAATTCTAAAAAAAAATTAATTCTATCGCAAGTAGTAACTCTTTTTCGAAAGAAAATTTTTTCTTACGGAAAAGTACAAAAAAAAATCCCAATAGTGTCCAGTAGGATTAAATTCGTTTTTGTTTAAGTGCTAAAACACCACCTCAAACAGAATCAGTTTCTATATGGGTGGTGATTTTCCGGGAAACTCTGTTACGGATGTGACACAGTTTTTTAAATTTTAAATTTGAGGTACAGTATGATTTCTACTTTCAATGAAATTCTGATCACAGTATGGTTCTTAGTTCACAAACCTAAATAAAAACAATACCTACTTTTGTTACGAGTGTGACACTTACCACTTTATCAGATTAAATTGAAAGAAACATCATTTTGTTCTCATTCTAAGTGAGTATGAAACTGTATAGGAACTTAAACTGCTGAACTAGCTATAAATTTCCAATAAAACGGATCTATTTTTTTTAATAACATTACAAAAATGTTTGTTACCATCATTTGAAACCATGAAATTAAGGTTACATTTAACAATCTACCTGTAACATCTCATGACACATACAATAAAAACTTAAAAATCAGTTATTAAAATGCACATTCCTATAAGTAAGATATTTTTATCACTTATTTTTAAGTTCTCTAGTTTTAAGTTTTCTTTTTAAATGAAATGTAGTCATCTTTAGTCATCTTTTTTTTGAAAAAAACCCCTGGCAACCTTGCTCATGGTCTTCATTCATGTTACAAGGAAAAAAACAAAACGAACAAAAAAAAAACTATCGCAACGCTTTGAAGTTTTGTGTTTATCTAAACGTAAATGTAATTAAATTAAACACAATATTGGTGGGTAGGGAATCGCACTTACACTAAGATCTTTGGCTTGTTTTTTTTGTTGTTGTTGGTGAATTTAAACGAGCGATTGATAGAGCCATTAAAGTTTTGGTTTTATTCTTTTTTTTTGCTCGTCTCATTAATCTTTATGCCTTCTTTTTTGTTTTGTATTTTTCTACTTAAAGAAGATACAACGACAACAACGGTTAAGGAAGAAATTACTTGAACTAGTGAACTGATATATCGACACCAACCTAAGTATTTAAGAATAGCTGTAGGTACCATTGTTGATGTTCTATAAGAACCTTAATTGATTTGCTATAAAGTTATACAAGTAGGTATTTGATTAAATGATTTTGCTAATTTATTAGATTCTTACAACTTTTTAATTGGTCCTCATTGGAAATCAATTAAGATTATGAAAACAGTTTTGCTGCTTCCAGGTCAAGGTAACTTTGATTTAAATTTTAAAAGATTCATATTTACTTAGTTGTGAAATGTGAAGTCTTAGACAGATAACCTTTCAAGATCTATTCCAAGAATTCAGAAATTTAAGATCAGAAAAATTTGAAATTTGTAATTTGATTTTTCAATTGCACGTAGAGGAATGTATCAAGTAAAAATTTGACACTCGCCCATGTGATTTGTATAAAACTCAGAAAATTAAATGAACTCAAAGTAAAATTTAATTCATGGATGAATTAACATGCCACTTTTTCAGTTAACATTAAAATTGACTTAAGACGATATTATGTTATTTCAGGATGAGACTATTGTAAACGAAAATATTGGAAAACATTTAATGTGATCCCAGTATTAGTTTTTTCTAGTTTTAATCATTATTAATGCTATTTTAAAATTGTCTCTTATAAATTTTAATTGTTTTTTGAATAGCGCTATTTTGAATTAATTATTAAAAAATATCTTCAAAGTCCGAAGAAAAGTGTATATATACTTATATTGGCCCCCGTCAAAAATGTTTATTGAAATACATTTTTTTATCTTTAAGCTTTGACAGTTTTTGGAGACAGTTTTAACAGCTTAAATAAAGTGTTTAAATGCAGCTTTAAAAAAATGTAACATTTGACATTAATCTTCTAAGTAAAAATAAAAAATTTGGTGGCACAACAGCTCGTGGACAACCAAGGCCTAGTGACTTACAACTCTCAACCATTCCTGTGTGCGTGTTGTTGGCAGGAATGAAGGGGACCTACTATTTTTTGCCGAGTCCGAACAGCTTGATGATTTGTAGGATTTTTTAGTTCCTCGCAAGAGGCAGTACTTCGGTTTTAGGTGACAGCAGCTGGGAATCGAACCCAGACTTTTGGCAACAGTCCAACGCACTAACCATTGAAATCTTTAAGGTTCAATCACTTTGGGATTTTGTACTAAACGTCAAACATGATTTTGCACAAAGATGTTAAAAACGCCATATTAATTGAAAACTGTCAGAGATAGAGATGCCACTAAGGAATTTGAAAAAGTCGCAGAAAAAAGGGTCACGAAGAAAAAAAGTCACACTTGGAATTTTTGATAAATAGCAATATCAATTAGAATACGTTTAAATTGCCAAAAAAAAATATTAACAAATTTCTTAGAAGTTTTTTTATTAAACAAATGGCCATAGCAAACTGAAATATATTAAAAATAAAATATATGTATTTATAAAAAGCATGGAGTTTTTTTAAATTTCTAAAACTATTTTTTTTAAATATTATTTTAATAGTAAAAAGGCTGACATTCCTACATTCTAAATTCCTATAAAAAAAGAATTTTTGGGAAGAATATTTTGAAGATGATTGGAGCGGTTTTTTTAAATATATTAAGGAAAAATCAAATTTTCAAAAAAAAAAAATATTAATTCGAATTTGAAAAAAATGGTTTTGAAATTTTTACTAATAATTCACAAAATATTTTTTAGAACATTTTTATATATACTTAAACATATGTACATACCTACATGTAATAATCAATACTTTTTGAAAGTTTTTGTATACAAAAATTATTTAAATTCGATCAGTGAATAATGAAAAACTTTAATATAAAAAACGTACCTTCTCTGCTGTCACACGGGAAAAGAGCGCTTATCCATGTTAGTAGTTTTGAGATATTTAAATGCATTTCAATTATTTAAATAATTTTAAAAAAATTTAAGAACGATTTCTTATTAAAAATTATGTGATTTTACTAAGCGCATGCACAAGTTATAGTAATTTTGGTATTACTTACAAAAATGAACTTAGAACATTAAAGCTTAGATAGGCACATAAGCAACTTGCTTCAAACATTTAATGAAACTTACATTTGTGATTTTTAGCCATTTGCAGTTGGAAGTATGAGTTTTAAGGCTTACACAAAAATATTTAATTAGATACTTAACCAATCCAGCTATGGTACTAACACATTTTTTAAATTTTACTCTTACAACCTTTTTTCTTAGGACGGCAGGTTGTTAATAGTTATTCCTTTTTGTTAGTTATTCTTTCCTTTAATTTAAGACCGTACTTATTCTAGGCCACAAACAATGTTTATTAAATCGTAGGAGTTGTTTATAAGAAAAATTAAATTTTCCTGAACATTTTTTCAACATCTCTTTGGAAGGTACCGTTATTTTTCCATAAAAGTATTTTTTTTTTAATACTAAAAATTATTGAAAACCCGTTACGTACGAAGTTGAAGAAAATCGACATGGTTGCTTTAGAAAAATATTCATTGTCCAAAAAATACTTTATTAAAAATTATGTATTTTTCGGGAGCTTCTGCATAAAAATAATTTTTTAATCAGTCACGCCAATTGAAAGGAAATAAAAAATAAAAAAAGTTCTTTGAGAAATACCGTTAATAACTATTTTTTGAAAAAAGGTTTTTTGCATTCGCACTAAAAGTAATTCATTTAATTTTTTTACAAAAGTAGTCTATAAGTTTTTGAGAAAAAAAAAATGTAAAATTGAATACCGTTATTTTTGGTTTGGTTTGGGAATGAAAAAAAGAGTACAGGGAATGCTCAAATACCACTTTGTACCTTTACTACAGAACATCCATCCAACCGTTTAGGCTCTAGTCGAACAGACAGCCAGAAAAAGGAAAGACAGGATTGTGAAACTCTCTTTTTTAAATCTTCGTTTTAATTCATAATAACAAGTCAGATCAAAACCTCGAGTTCAACTTTTGAAAAATTTCACCAATGTTTATATTGCAAATAAAAATTGGTTTATAATATGTAGTATGAAACAAGTGTGGGAATATTTTTCAAACACACAAGAAATAGGACAGTTACTACGTTTATATGCAGAATCGAAATATTGAATTGGATTTTAAAGGGAGTTATCAAGATTTTGACTCAATTCTACTGAGCGTGTGCAATCGACATGAACCTAACCTATTTCAACTGGATATGTGTATACCTTATGTAAATGGAAAATTGGAAAAAAAAATTTCTCCAAAAAATTAAAACTTAACCTTGTCCATGTAATTTTCTAGAGATGAGGTCAGAAAAGTCGCACAATTTTTCAAAAAGGATACAAAGTGCCAGTTTTTAAAAAAGTCATCTCATGGTTGCGTAAGAGCAAAAAGAATGGGTCAAAATGCGACTAAAGTCTCACAGCGGCAACCGTCGTCAGATATCAGCCATTCAAATTTTATCATTTTTTTATAATTTTTCAGTTTTGCCCAACCGACCAGTCTGTAGGTCTGCAAGCATTTAAAAAGTGTCTGAAAAAAATTCGAAATTACCTTAATATTTTTTACTATCGTAATGCCATATTTGATCAAAGTTTTGGGTTCCAATTTTTTATGAGCATGAAATTTGAAAGAGCAATTAATTTTTGAACATGCCATATTAAAGCGATTTTTTTCTTATTCTTTAAACGAGTATTGTCTATGTATCTACTTACGATTTGACCCTATCTTTACTTCAAAAAAAAAGTTATGCGCAATTTATTAAAAAATTTAGAAACCTAAATTTTTTTAAAGTTTATTTTAGGTTTGTTTTTGTTAATTTTTTCCAGATAAAATTTTGTTTACCTATACAATTTTTTTAATAATCCATTTTAATAACAAAATTTATTTTAAACAAAAATTTTTCGGTATAAAATTGTCAAATTTGGTTTAGTTTCCCAGTTATACCAAAAATATTCAAAAGTGATCAGTGTGTGAGATTTCTTTAAGAAACGCATGGATGAATTTAGTAGGATTTTTGGTTTAAGGCATGCTTAAAGTCCAAACAAACACATTCAATAATGAAAAACTCTGGCACCTAATATTCCTTTATAACCCTCATTTTCTATTCTATTCAATAGTTAATAATAATTGATAAGGCTCTTTTATAAAAATTTAAAAAAAAACTTAAAAAACATGATTCTCTTAAATATAACGATAACTTAATGCATTGAACCTAAGAGCAACCCTCAAGAAAAAATGATGACTGAATGAAAACTGATAAGAAAGTTTATTGCCACCGGAGAAGCAAATTATTGATAAGACAATCATTTTTCTCGACATTGTATAATTTGCATAATGCATTTTCTAGAAAAAATTTATTAGTAAAGGCTTTTAAAATTGAAAACAATATATTTATGTGATCATATAAATAATTTACAAACAACTACTGGATGGTTGGCTGAAGATAGCAAAATCTGATAAATAATTATGATTACATATACACACCTGCATAAAAGGGTGAGATTCGCATAAAATGCTGCAAGAAATTATTGAAGCATTAAGGTTCAATCGAAGATAAAAATTATGGAAGAGAGAATATTTTTCTCGCAGTTTATTCATTTGCATTAAGCAGGGAATACACCTTTTAAGAAGGAACAAACGCAACAATTAAAAGACTTTAAGAATTGATTACTTATGTTTGTTTGGGACATAACTTACGAATGGGTCGCATGTACTTGCTCTTATGTTCAAGAGGCTGAGGGTATAAAACAGATTGTTTATTCATTAAATATTGAAATTATGAGTGAAAAAAACAACTCCTTTATTAGTTTGAGGTAAACAAAAATTATATCGAGAAGTTTCTTAAAAAAATATCTTTTTATACGTAAGTACTTATATCAAATTCATAAAACGTTTTTAAGGAAACTTTTTGCTATGCAAATTTTTAATATTTAATAAAAATTTAAAAACTAACAACTTAACTAACTTAACAAAGTGCAGTAACGGAAATATTTGGCACCAGGAGTTCGATCTTACCAAAAAAACGAAGAGTCATGCGTGTCTAATTTTTTTTTATTCACCACTGTAACTAGGACTATTTGTTTTGTTTGAGTAATTTGAAAAAAAAGTGGTAATATCAAATGGGAGATTTGGCACCCCGTAAGCTTAGTATATATCGGAAGGGTGTCATTTGACAAATAATTACATTGGGTTGGTTTCTAGGACTGATTTTTTTAACATTCGAGTCGAACAAGTGTATTATATGACTTTTTTCACTGCATTTGACATAAAACTGCATTGAGTTTGGCAAAAATCCATACAAAAAGTAGTTTCATATTACACTCTAGCAGGTGCCATATCAGCCTAAATTTTTTGACATGTCTTTTTTTTGAGGTATTTTAATTTTTCTTAAAAATATATTTTTTATATAAGCTTTTGTAATCAATATATATATGTTTTTTTGTTTTACAATTAATTACAGCACACGTATATCAAGGTTTAAAATAAAAACAATTTTTACTTTTTGAGTTACTATAAGAAAACTAAAAATAGCGCCATATCACTCGACAATCAGAGGAAATTTTTATAATTTTTTTTTTTGTAGTAGAACGCACTAATTTAAGCACAAGAAAGTTTTTAAAAATCGTAGAAGCCATTAAAAATATTTGACTTAACATTTTTTTTTTTTTACATTTGTTTTTGGAAGATACCGTTATTGTTTCATAAAAGTAAATTTTTTTTCTTAAAATATTTATGTTTATGTTAAAAAAAAAAACCTAAAGAGTTTTTATAGTTTTCAAAATATTTGATGTTCAAAAACAAAATTTTTGGACATTTTTTTAAAAATCCAAGAAATAATTTTTTGAAAATTTGGTAAAAAAAAACTGTTTATATTTTTTGGAAGCGTCTGCGTAAACAAATAAATATTTACATCAGAAATACTGCTTTGAAAAAATAAGAAAATGGATCTTTGAGAGTTATTTACCATTTAACTGATTTTTTTTTGAAAAATGGCTTTCTATCTAGGTAGATTCTATAGATTTTAATAAAATGAATTTATTGATTTTTTTTTTAAGAAAAGTTGTTGAGCACTTTTTGAGAAAAATAAGATTTTGTCAAATTGCAAACAAAATTGTATGGCAGGTAAGGTAATTTTTGTTTAAAAAAAAAAATAAAAAAACGTGTGCCAAAATCTCCTAAAATCAGTTTTAAGAAAATCGAACCAACTGTTTACAGACAGACAAAATTGTCAGAACTAAAATTGTCTTCCGCAACATCGTAATCGTAATGAAAAGTCTGATTAAAATCTCGAGTTAAATTTTTTTACAAATGCATAACTTGCCATATATTGTCTTTATGTCGCAAGTATACAAAACAAACACATTAAATTTTGTTATAAATTGTCCATAGTTTTCTAAGGAGCAAATATCGTAGCTTTAAGCACCACAAAAAGGAGTTTTATTGCACATAACAGGTTTAAAATCATTGTAAAGGCAATTTTGGTGCTAATTTAAAATCCGTCAAAAGGTTTTCACTGTCAGAAATGACAGAAAAAAATGTTTTCCGCAATTTTTGAGGATATTTAAAAATGTGCGATAATTTTGTTCAAAAAAAATTATCTATCTGAAAGTGCTCGAGTCGTCTTGCTCAAAATTGAAATTTCTTATCTTTCCTACTATCTGAAAGAATAGTTTCTTGTCTTCACCTGATGATCAGACATATTTTAAAAATGTTATTGGTATATTATTCTTAACATCTTCATTTTAAGACGAAATTTCCCTGAAAGCAAGAGTTATAAAAACGATTCAAGCAATTAATTTTAATATAATAATTGCTCTGTTACGCGTTGTAACATAATCTCATAAATAACAAAACTAAAACCATGAAAATTAAAATTAAACTATGGATTTTTTGAAGGAAAATAAACGATATTCAAAAGGGATTTTGAAGAAGAAGATAAGTGCCTTCTTCTCAGGAATCTTTGCAAATTTTATTGAAAAAATTACATCACTTTCGTACATGGCCTAAAACATAACTAAAACACTATGCCTTTCATTTTCCAACGGGAATATTTTAAAAATTCGAGCTGACGTCGGAAAACTGACAGCGGATTTGAGTTTAGCGGCCAATTGTATGCTAATAATTATATTCTTGTTTTTTCACATCCAAAAGTCAACCGATATTATTAAACTTGTGTTGTCTACCTTTATCTTAGCAGTAACAAACTTAAATAGTTGTTTACTTAAGAAAATTAAAAAATGCAAACAATGTAAATCACTTTCATACAAAATTGCATTTATTTTTTTTATAGAATTTTATACTCCCTCCGGTAAAATTATGTATGCAACATAAGGTATTCAAACAAAACATTTCTTTTAAATAACTTTAGGCACTAAAAATCCACTAAATACGTAAAAAAAATCAAAGGATATTATTCGTTTCTACAAAAAACCTCAAACCTTGCATTCCAACACACATTTCTTACTCCAACAATAACTCAATCTCTTTGTCATCAATTACTCAATTAAAAAAAATTAATTTTAAATTACTTTGTCATGAAGACAATTTTGAATTGTTGTAAGATAAAGGGTGATTCACATGATAACTTGATATTTTTAACGATTAATAATCTAAAAATTGTTCTGATACATACATACATATGAATTCGGGCAGTAAATGTTTGAATGTATAACATTTTAAGATTTTGGGAATAAGTTTTACTGAGTTTTTTTTTCTAATTATATAATGATAATAACGCGAAATTTTACTTTGTCTCTTTTACCCTGTCTGCCTGTCAGTTTGTCCATTGAGCTAATTTTTTAAATTTGGTACATCGTAGGTAGAACCAAAAAAATGGCTCCACATTTTTTTAATAAACCAATAAACTACTTTAAGTAAAGGGTGATTTTTTTGAGGTTAGGATTTTCATGCATTAGTATTTGACAGATCACGCGGGATTTCAGACATGGTGTCAAAGAGAAAGATGCTCAGTATGCTTTGACATTTCATCATGAATAGACTTACTAACGAGCAACGCTTGCAAATCATTGAATTTTATTACCAAAATCAGTGTTCGGTTCGAAATGTGTTTCGCGCTTTACGTCCGATTTATGGTCTACATAATCGACCAAGTGAGCAAACAATTAATGCGATTGTGACCAAGTTTCGCACTCAGTTTACTTTATTGGACATTAAACCAACCACACGAATGCGTACAGTGCGTACAGAAGAGAATATTGCGTCTGTTTCTGAGAGTGTTGCTGAAGACCGTGAAATGTCGATTCGTCGCCGTTCGCAGCAATTGGGTTTGTGTTATTCGACCACATGGAAGATTTTACGCAAAGATCTTGGTGTAAAACCGTATAAAATACAGCTCGTGCAAGAACTGAAGCCGAACGATCTGCCACAACGTCGAATTTTCAGTGAATGGGCCCTAGAAAAGTTGGCAGAAAATCCGCTTTTTTATCGACAAATTTTGTTCAGCGATGAGGCTCATTTCTGGTTGAATGGCTACGTAAATAAGCAAAATTGCCGCATTTGGAGTGAAGAGCAACCAGAAGCCGTTCAAGAACTGCCCATGCATCCCGAAAAATGCACTGTTTGGTGTGGTTTGTACGCTGGTGGAATCATTGGACCGTATTTTTTCAAAGATGCTGTTGGACGCAACGTTACGGTGAATGGCGATCGCTATCGTTCAATGCTAACAAACTTTTTGTTGCCAAAAATGGAAGAACTGAACTTGGTTGACATGTGGTTTCAACAAGATGGCGCTACATGCCACACAGCTCGCGATTCTATGGCCATTTTGAGGGAAAACTTCGGAGAACAATTCATCTCAAGGAATGGACCGGTAAGTTGGCCACCAAGATCATGCGATTTGACGCCTTTAGACTATTTTTTGTGGGGCTACGTCAAGTCTAAAGTCTACACAAATAAGCCAGCAACTATTCCAGCTTTGGAAGACAACATTTCCGAAGAAATTCGGGCTATTCCGGCCGAAATGCTCGAAAAAGTTACCCAAAATTGGACTTTCCGAATGGACCACCTAAGACGCAGCCGCGGTCAACATTTAAATGAAATTATTCAAAAAGTAAATGTCATGGACCAATCTAACGTTTCAAATAAAGAATCGATGAGATTTTGCAAATTTTATGCGTTTTTTTTTTTAAAAAAAGTTCTCAAGCTCTTAAAAAATCACCCTTTAGGTACTTTGAGTAAAAAACAATTTTCCAAAGAACCATTTTTTTTTATTTTCGATTTTATTTAAACAGAAACTTCCTGTGAAATTCAGTGCCTACGGACCTACGAGGTTCTTACAGAAAGCAGAGGATACACAATTTTTGAATCATCATCAACAGCGACCCAGGCGTGTATTTAAGTATTTCATATTATATTGATCATAAAACACGACTATGAAAGTAAATTGCCTAAATATAACAGAATAAAATTTCTCTATCCCTTAAAATCTTAGCTTCCTCATACTCTTGAAGACGGACATGTAATGGCCTAATTTGAAATAAGTGTTTTCCCCTATCTTTGTCTTCTTTATTTTCCACTAGGCACTTTAAAATTTGTAACATTTGCTCTTCTTTGAGAAGAGTTTCTAAAATTCCTTTTTCATGTCACTCAAGGAATATCAATCGTCACGTTCATTGATTTAGAAAATTTCAAAACGAAATGTGCATAAAGCGCCCAGCGATTTTTTTCAGTTTCACTATTGACAGTGCAATTCCATTTTCAGTAAGACCTAAAATTAATTTCACCAACATTATCTACCTATATAATTGCTAATGGATCTTACATGAACTAAATTTCATGCACGAAACGGTTTGGAAATGCTCTCCAAACAAATCCTTAACGTTTTGCAACTTTCTAAACTCATAGGTTCGTACATGCTGCTAAATCATATTCTGATGTTAATTCAAACTTAACACAAAAAAATGTTTTTTTTTAGTCACCCTGTAGGTAGGTATTCACGACATACAGCTACATATTGATAAAATATAAAATTTATCTGAACACCATCAACTAAAAAAAAAAAAACACCTAAGGCCAGTAAGATGAAACCAGCTTTTGTTCGTGCTGTCAAACTTATTAATATTCCAAACGCAATACCGTTTCTTTATACAAAGAAAAGAAAACATAAACTACACCCACAACCAAATCGACATTTCCTTCTATCATTTTGATTCTTTTTTTTTTTGTTTGTTGTTGCCTATTGTTATGTTTCATATTCCTGCCTCCTTCTCGTATTAAGTCTTAATTTTATTTATTTTATTTCACCATTCAATTTTTATGCCACACTATCATCATTATTATCGTGATCATGATCATGGTTTAGAGCAAAACCTAATAAACCCCAAAGACCCGATTTATTTTAAAAACCTCATCACGTAGCCGCATACACCAGAACACAAACGGTGACAAAAATTCATGACAAAAAAAAATAAAGTGCTAAGCAACGCTCTTTTTTCGATACTTTATCCCCCAAAAATGGATAGGAAAAAAAATGTATAGACGTTTTTCTTCTCGTTCTTTTGCAAAAACGAATTTAAATAATGAACTTTCAGATAAAAATAAAATAATAAAAGCAATCCTACACTCGTATATGTATACATCAAGTCTGTACCTACGTAAACTATATATTAAAACTTACCTTCAACT